>CM076978.1:50988103-51108876 GCA_039105355.1 Benthosema pterotum
ATCCTTAAACGTTTCCCATGCATTAAAATCTGTACTAGGGTTAAAGGGGAACTCCACCCATTTTCAACATTTTAATATGTCTTTAGTAGTATGCCTTAGAGGTGCTGGGTGGACATGATAAAAAAAAAAGTTCCCCCATTCTGTGTTCCCAAGAAATGGAGGTCTGAAGAAAACCACTAACATGGTGAAACATCTTGATGACATCATCGAGATGTATTTTCACCATGTTAATGGATTTCTTTAGACGCTTCCTTTTTTTCTGAGAGCGTACAAATGGAACCAAATGAACCCGTTAGGGTTCATTTGGTTGCATTTGTACACTCTCAGAAAAAATGTTGAAAATGGGTGGAATGGGTGGAGTTTGGAACACTTTATTTTAAAATATTCAAAATCATACCTTTGAATACGTATTTTAACGAAAGCATGTAAATATTTATTTAGAAATAGCCTTAAGATTATACGTAGGCCTATATAATATTTGAAAATAGCAGATCAAGACCACAACAAATTTACAACACATTTATAAAACATGTTAGCTTGTAGATTATTAAAATAGGACTTCCATTAAATTGAGACAAACGTCAACAATATGCGTCACAGTGATGCAGTATAAATGCTTCAGGTAAATTGCATTTACTTGAAGAGTAAGTAAACGTATAACTGTAGCCTAGTCTACGCGTGCCTTCCTCAAGTAAGATCCATGCGTGGTGCAGGACCATCCGCGCGGCCTGAATGCACGAATTCATGCCCCCATGGAGCATCTTTTAAGCGGGGTGCCGATGATTGAAACGTTGGGGTTACTCCAGTGCTGGACTGGGTGAAAAAATCGGCCCGGACATTTTTTAGCGTGATTTGGCCTAGACGGCCAGCCACAACCAGCGTGTGATGGACCTGTTCTACCTGGTATTAACCAGATGTAACTCTTTGAGAGCGTAAACACTCTCAAGAGTTAAGATATTCATCTAAATTGGCCCAAGCCGAGTTAGAAAATGTAGAAGATTAATGCTCATTTTGATCTGTATGTTTGACCAGTTTGTTTCCCAAATCCAGCCTTGGAATTGTGGACCAAATGGCAAAATAAATCTTTAGTTTTGGGGGCTAAAATGTCATCAAATGGCAGTCTGTGGCTCAGAATTCTGAATGAATAGTGGGCCCTGGTATCAAAAAGGTTGAAAACCAGTGCTTTTTAATCATACCGTGATACCAGCGGCCCCTTACGGGTCGTAGCCCACCGGGAGACCTCCCTGTACGCCCAATGGTCAATCCGACCCTGGATTACTCTCTCTCTCTCTCTCTCTCTCTCTCTCTCTCTCGGTCCGTCTTATTAGCAGCCATAGTTTTCCTGGCAAGGCAGCGCTTGGCTGCGCGCTTCGACGCGGTTCATTCACGGGCCCGAGCGAAGCGCAGCGGCCCGGCCCGGCTCGGCTCGGCTCGGCACCGTTTGTGACGCGTCATTGAAAAGAAGCATAGTCCTCCTCACTCACTGCGGTCGGATTATGTGGTTTTGAGAGAATTCTCTCACTGAAATGCCTTTTTTTCCCCTTTCTCCCTCGCCCCCCTCCCCCCTCTTTCGAGTTGACAGGTCATATAACATCTTTATTAGCCTTAGACGAAGTCGAGGACTGAGGGAGAGTTCAATTGAAAAATCTGAGAAATGCAAATAAGCGAGAGCCAATCCGCATTCCAGATCTTTTCCTATGTGTGGGATTTTTAATTTAGCGTGGATTTCGCTTGAGGTGATCGTGCGCGCGTGTGTGTGCGCGTGCGTGTGTGTGTGTGTGTGTGTTCTCCCAAAGGCTCACTTGTGTAACCCAATGTGCGTTAGCCCACTCATCTTGTGAAGTCCGTTTGACTTGTGAAATCCAAAAACTGGACGCCACAAGTTTTTTTTGTTTAAATCAAGTTATTATGCCCACATGGTGCTATGGTGTGATTTTTAGGTCGGAATTTATAAGTGCGATTTTTCTTAGATTCGAGTGTGTGTGTGTGTGTGTGTGTGTTTGTGCTCGCGGACCCCCTGGAGGATCGACCATGCTACTGCAGAATCTGTGTGTTCTACACACACCTAGGGGTGGAGCCAAACGGACTTCACAAGATGAGTGGGCTAACGCACATTGGGTTACACAAGTGAGCCTTTGGGAGAACACACACACACTGTACTGACGGTCCACAACCATCTAGTAGAAGTGTTGCGACATTGAGGGGTCCGAAAGTGAGCGCACGAGCTGCTGTTCATACAAACTGGAATTTCAATGAGGGTAGCGCAAATAACAGCTATTATAGGGCATACGTGCGACAACTGTTTTAAAGTCGCCTCTTGTAGAGTAACTACTAAAGACTCCGTAGCCTAGTTTTATGTTTATGTATCTAAAATAAAGGGATTTAAGAATATTGAAGCTCAGGTTGTCCCCATTGTCTATTCAATAAGTAGAAGAGCCGCCATTGGACTGGCCCCATGAAGTGGACGGAGTTGTCGTAACTCTGTCTATACTCCATGTTTCTGATGCAATCGGAGAATTGAGAATTGCATACAGGCGCGAGGAGCACGAACTCTGCAAACAATTCTTGACTCCGAACGTACAACCCTCTTGAACTCCGTGACAGGTAAAGTAATGTGTCACTTTGTAAGTTAAATACAGTTTTCAACCTGTTCTCCTTCTGTTGCGGCAAAATTCATGATTTGAAGACGTTTCAATGCATGATGGCATCATTTTCGTAGCATGAGTAACAGAACCGTGAGCGTGAACGGGAACCTGTGCAGTGTGAAAAAGGCCATTTTCGCGGTCGTATTGCCATTTCAACCGTCGGGAAAAAGTGTCTTGAACTGAACCCACAATTTCGGTTTGTAATTTTGGTGTGAGGATTCATGGATATTGTGCTGTGGTAAGCTACTGTATATCAGCCGTGATTCCTGGGGGCACAACGAAGCACCTGCAGCCCCTGGTAAGTGGCACTTCGCCACTTTGAAAACAGGCTTGGATGACTAGCGGCGAGAAATCTTTCACCAAAACTGGTCGCATGCGGAAAGCAACTTTTTCTGAAGTCTGGCAGTGGGTCCTGACTGCGTGGAAAAGTGTCAAAACATCCATCCACGATCACGAACGGGTTTCGAAAGGCTGGGCTGCTGCGCGATCAGGACGAGGCGGCGAAAAAAAAAGCCTAATAAAAGTCACATTGATGTCGCCTCGTTCAGCGCATTGAGAGGCAGAGTTGTACCCGTATTTTTAAGGAACTTGAACGGAACGGACCCTCTATCTGCTTGAAGAACGGCGATGTGAACTCGTTCATTTCTGGCGTGAGTGAACGCCACTTTTCTTGCGTTCTATTTCGCTCAGAGCAGGGCTCGACAGGCTCGCATTTGTGATTAAAAAGTTCATAGCACCGGTGCGAGTAGAGCATTTGGCCATTCAGCTGTGATAGAGACATGACAAGTGCACATTCTATGAGTTATACCGAAATTTACATTACTATAGTACGGCGGTGTTGTTCGCTAAAATAGAGCAGATCTACAAGCTATCAACGTGTTGAGGCTCGAGGCATCCTTAGCTTGGAGATCTGTTCTCCTTGCTCACCGCCCCGCCCCTCCCTCTGCTCTGTCAGCAGCACACAGCATCAGAGCAGACAGCCAACACGCTGCGCTTCTCTCCAACACGTTGAATGAGCTACTAAAGCTGTTGATGTTGGTTATGTTATAACCTTCCTGCGCTGTGCGTGTATTTGAATCATATACTGTCTGCGCAGCAACCTTTTGCCTCACGCACGTGTGCCGCTATCCCGTGATTAATCATAAATAACGCACGATGCACGTGCGCGCTCGGACGCACAACACTGTGTATTCTTACCATCATTGGCTGATTTGCCGTCGGATCATTGTCATTTCTATTAGGCTACAATTCGCCTGCTACAAGCAGAGTCGGCCTTAAGATTTGGGGGACCCTTTCACATTGTCATTAGTATAACAATATGGGCTATTGTATAGAGTTGCAATACCCGACCGAAACAATACCCGCGACGGCCCGGGCTCATTTGCATAATTGATGGTCGGCTTTCAGTCGACCTGGCTATGTGAATATATTAATATTGTAAAATAGTAGCCTACTTGGAAAAATCCTAAGCATTGAGCCCTGTTCAAGAGTGAGACTAGAATGAGTTCATGTTCATGAGTATGTTCATTACTTTTATAGTCACTGAAGTGTATTTTGACATTCACACTTAAATTTATTGGTGGACTATTAACTCTGTCTGAGCAAGTCTGAGCAAGTAGGTGCTCTGTTGTATAGCATCTTTCACACATACTGTAAGTACTGTACAGCTAATTTTAAAGCCCAGGCAAGAAATACTTAACCAATATAAGTGTGAGTAAAAGCAATGCTATATAATGTTTTAAACTTGAGTTTAGCTATAGCTATAGTTATAGTTTGGTTTCCTAATGGTATGGAATATTGTCCCAGCTTTGTGGTGCATATTAGTGAAATGATGCTTGGTCGAATTACCTAACAATTTTATTTCTGGGGAGTTCATATGGCTTTAGCCTCATCATATGTCTAAGATGCAGATGCAGCTGGGACCAGAGACACAGAGATTTATAAATCTTAACCGTAAAACACAACAATAATTCTGCATTAGTGCAATGTACTACATTTATTGTGTGGAATGTTCTGTATCATGCACATGGCCGCCGTGCCAACTGAACTGCTGCCTGCTGCTGAAAGTTAATGTGAGATATTATGTATTATGTTCTGTTCGTATATACTGACGGGGAGGGCTGTGTGATGATGATGTGAACACACGGGTCGCCGAACCCAAGCGCGCTGCGCTGTCAACTCGTTGCTGTTGGGACTTATAAAAATATACCTCCTACTAGACCTCAGCTCCTCTGTTTAGCCTTTATATTTTTTGTGCCTTGCTAAATCTCATGTGGACTAAATAGGCATATGCCCTTTTATGATGGGTTTGGAACTGTCAGTTGTTTGAGTTTGTGTTGCTGTCGGGCGTTTGTTGTGATTATATATCCTGCGTGAGGATTCTGTAGGCCTATTCATTCAGCCTATATGTTCAAAACAAGTGATTTATGTAGGCCAGGCCTAATTAATATGCTGTTTCACAGTATAGGCATCTTGTCTGTCAATTTGTTCATATAACTTGTGTGTGGAGAGGGAAATTAAAGGGCACTTTAACACGCGAAAATGCGCGTGATGAAACGCATGCACGCACATTTTTGCGCACCCCCGCTTCCATGCTCAGCCCCTGCTACTGTAAAATAGTTCCCGCGGCCATGATCATGCATAGCATCCTGTCACAAAAAATGCCGTGCCCAGGGCCCGGGCAAAGCGTGTGTGCGCGCAAGTGTGGGACGCATATGTGCCAGGTGTATTCATAGAAATTTGTCAAGGTTGACAGCCCTGCAGTAGCCTTAATTCCCCAGCTGACTCTACACATACTGTAGTGTACATACAGTACATATTGGCACGAAAGAGAAAAGGTTGAGAACAACTGGAATAGTACTTATACTTTGGTCATGTGACACTGTGGCTGATCAACGCAATTGCGCATACCCTCCATTGGGATCCCTCACTTTGTGAACCAATGGTGGACAAGCTGTGAGCTTCACAGCGTGTATTGGAAATCCCAAATGTGAGAATATTGATTAGATTGTCAGTTCTGGACAACCACATAAGTTATATGTTTTTAACATGCAGGGAGACAGACTTGAGTGAATTGCATTAAGCAAAGCCAACACATTGGTAATACTACATGAAATGAGTTGCAATAGTAATCTGTGGTGGAGTACAGTAACTGTCATCAGTCTAAGATTGTTAGTGCAGTAATATTCCGTGCTCTGTGACATAGTAAGTGGCTCAATGCGTTCGCAATAAATTGCCTTTGCATAAGCCTATAGGGATTTTGAGGGTAGACATGTGCTAAAGTAAGTTCTACTACGGGCTAAGTTGGAGTATGAATGAAGACGTGATCTTCAGATTATGATGGACGATTGGGAGTGAGTAGCCACGCAAGCTGGGGGCCATTCGGCAGGCGGGGGGATTTACACCACATAGATTTTAGGAAAATGAGGAGTCCGAGAGAAAGAGAGGAAAAAGAGGAGTCCAGCTTCACTGCAGCAGTTTATTCCTGTTGTGTGACGGACCTGCGTGCAACAGATGAGATTCGAACCAACAGCCCTGTGTAACTAGTGGCATAGTGACGTACATGCCCTTGTATGTACGTTGGGTGGTTCAATCCCCACTGCTGGCATGGAACGCATAACATACTGTACATGTCACCCCATTTTAACTATACTCAAGCAACCTATGCCCACAGTTCGGCATAGGTTTAAACTGTATATGCTTTCTAATCTGATTTATACTGTCATGACATCACTGTTTTCGGCCACGACATGCGGGAAGATAAAAACATAATAATAAACATGATTGCTAAATCAATTAACTGTATACTGTACATTGGTGTTTGGCTCTACTGTCAATGTGCAGGATATCAGCAGGCTTAGATAAGAATTAACACATTGCTTTTTAACCCAGCATTGTTTATCAGTGTGCTGGTTAGTTGTTCTGTTATTGCTTAATGGTTAGCAGTGTAAATGGCATCTCATTAATCCATATAGGCCTACTAAGGCCCAATGATTGCTTTATTTATTTAAGTGCCAGGAAAGGCCACAGCTATAAAAGCTATTCATTCTGAGTACCTAAATACATCAGAGCTATGCTTACTATTTTATCATAATCACCGCTACCAGATTCTAAATCAATTGATTTACCATGCCTGACATTTTTAGAGTATATACACTAAGGCTGTGTGTATGAAATGCAGCCTAAAGTAAGCAACAGTCTAAGACACTGACTTATTGAATATTTCTACAGTAAATAAATTATGCAATACAATAGCTCAAGAATCTGATAGTCTGGTGCCTGGCCCTGGTGAGAGCAGGATTGAACCTGGTGAGATGATGGCCTGGGACAGAGGTCAACAAACAGAGCAGCTGTCATCACCACCATTATGTTTGCTATAAGATAGTGAAATGAGTCTATTTACAGTTTGATGTGTTTAGTTAGAGCTAGTGCTCTTTGTATGAAATGCAGAGGTAAGCTGCGCCTATCACTGTTGAAATTGTGAATTTGATGTAGGCTAAACATGCATCATGATGCAGGAGAATTTACACCACATAGATTTGCACTCTGTATAAATAGCAGAAGCTGGCTATGTTTTGTGACATTTTGACCTTACTTGCATGTGAATAAGCCTACAGTTTAATACAGTTATTGCCATGTACATTCAGGATAGTTTGCACAGAATCCACCTACTTTCCCCTCTTTGTACTGTATATTTCTCCTTTTCACTATGGTTTGCTGCTTCTGGCTTTATAGAAGTAAATGTTTTGTACATCTCTAAATGAAATTAACAAGTTGGCCTTAAGTATAATGCATGGTGTGTAGATTCAGTATTTTCAGTTGACTAGTAGGCCTACTGCATGCACAAATAAAATTCATTCATTCATTCATTCATTCATTCATTCATTCATTCATTCATTCATTCATTCATTCATTCATTCATTCATTCATTCATTCATTCATGACATAGTCCTCACATCAAAATAATTATAATTACCCCAGCTATATTCTTTAACACTAAAATATATATTCATCTCATTCAAGTCATCTTTAAGAAGCAAGTATTTGGCTGGAACATACTATTGTACACATTTCACACCCCATATTGATGTATACATGAATCCATCGTAGTGACTAATTGCCCATGATAATAGTAGCAAACGCTGCATTGTAATGCACATTGCTGAAACGATTGAAGACAACAGGGTATAGCTCTGTGTGACCACATTACTCTTGTGTCTTTAACCAGATCAACACGTATATATTAAACATACTATATGTAGTGCTGTTATGTTGCATTATAAGGTAAATGCCTCTGTGGTGACGTGCTCACCACGTTGATGCACATATAAAAAACGAACGTGGACGTTGCTGTTCGCGTTCATTTTTTATATTTACAGAAATGGTTCCAGTCGAGTATCCGACCAGAACGAACCTTTATAAGCAGACCTATTGCATAAATAAAATCGCGAATCCAACAGTACAAGAAGAGACTGCGAGAAAAACCTGTGTGCTAGAATACATCAACGGTTGCACTTTCTTAGAAGACTAAGGCCCTTTCTCAATTCCTTTTTTCAACCCTACCCCTTAACCCTCAACCGTAGCCCTTGTCCCTTGTCCCTTCCCCTTGCCTCTACAAAATGAGTGCCAAGGGTTAGGGGGATAAATCATCCCCCTAGGAATTGGAATGTCCCTAGATATCGATTGCCCCTTATACAGTACCCCATTATATAGGTGATATTCTCAGAATATAGCTGATCTACAAGCTCACTATTGGCAACTGGTTCCCAAACTTTATGTCAAGGACCCCCAAAAAACGAATTTGCCCATGGACCAATAAAAGAAGGCTTTAGCAGTGATTCTCAAATCGTTTTACTTTAAGGACCCCGAGTTTGACATGCATTACTCTATGGACCATTTGTTTACTCTGAGTTACAGACAGGGATAAGGGTTCATTTTGTTAATTCAACCGTGTCCCCAGGCCCCACTTGAGGAGTTCCAGGGGGTTGCTTAATGAAAATTATAGGAACCAAATGGACCTTTATGTCTGTTTCTCAGAGTTAAATAAATATCTTCCCTTATGGGATCCTCTAGCATATTCCTTCGGGGTCCACAGGCAAATTAGTGTCCATTTGAGGGACCTTCACCACAGCTGTACATTACAGCTCTCTACAGTTATATATTATATTAATGATTCTTGGACAGTTATTAACCAGGTGTTCTTGCTAGCTGTAAGACATTCATCATCTACTCAATGCCTGAATTGTAATTGTAGCCTACTATGCAAAATGCCATACAGGGTTAGAAAAAGGAAAACAATGTACAGTATAGAATTAAGGGCCTGGGGTCACTGTTTATTGTTTTTAACATAATTAAGAAGTGATTCATAACTGGAGTCATTTTCAATCATTTCATATGTTATGACAAGCTAGTGTTGTGCTTTGTACAGTATGGATGAAACATTTCAAATTCAACAACATTCAATGCTGTTGAATTCATCTCCAGGTTGCACAGTAGCTTGCAGTCTGTTCCATAGCTGGTTTGCCTGCAGGAAGAAAAAAAAAAAAATCATCATTTATAATACGTTTTGCAACTTTTACAACTTGCTACAACATTCAGGGATCGTTTGTGCGTCCATCCACACATGACAGAGCGGTCAGGACATGCGGATTTGCATAACATATCATACCGAGTAGCCAATATTAAGCAGCATCATGCACGTAATAATAGTTCAAAACTACAGAATGTTGACATCGTAATGGGTGTCGAGGTCGGACTGATACGTGCTGTTAGCTTGCAGAAGAAAGAGTTCTTTGACCACGAGCACCAGAAAATAGTAAAGCCGATACAGCTGATAATACAGTCAAGTTGTATAGCGAGCGACCAACGCTGTAGAAATGCAGCGCGTCGGCCCGTATCGTTAGTTCACATTAGGTAAACATTAACCACTTCTAGAGATTGCGATATTTCGCAATGCAGATTGATAACACGTTGGAATAGCATCGGCTATTGTCATATTTTTCTTAAGAAAAAAACGCTTCTTACCGCGTCTGACTTCCGCACTCTGTGATGTCCCTTGGTTTTAAGTCGGGTCGCCGTTTGGCTCCGTTTCAAGGGGTAAAATCCCCGCCCTAGCCCTTCCCCTCGTCCCTTGCTAAGAGAATTGGGATAACACTACTTTTTCACGGGAACGCGCATCAGCGAGGGTTAGGGCCAAGGGCGAGGGACAAGGGTAGAATTGAGAAACGGCCTAAGACTATTTGGAGTAAGTACGAACATAATGCTGATATTCTACAGAGCTAGTATTGAGTCAACTAGCTTCCAAGCTGTTGTGTAGAAATATTCCTATTATTAATGCTGTTTTACACAGTGGTTCTCAAATTGGATTCCAGGGAATCTTGACTGTATACATCCCTAATTAATTATGAACATCATTGTGTCAGGTTAGATGATATGTCCATTTGGTTCCATTTATAGACCATATATTTTTCTGTTCCATTTATAGAACAGAAACATATTATATAGTATACAGTATACACTGAAGCTGTGTGTAAAGTTGGTCTGATCTCTTCAACAGCTTATGCTCTGAGTTGAACTGTGCAGGTGCATTGATTACAAGAAATTATACTCCACTACATCTCAGAGCCAAACATTGTTAAAACATTAGGCCCACTGACCCACTACAATCATTTAAAAGGTATAGTAAGTGATTTGTGTGATTTGGGAAATCCTCCAGTCCTACTGGTTACAAGATGTGCACATGCACATACTCTACAGTGGGGTGAAGTGCACACCTTACCTTACCATAATGAAGCATTTTAACAGAAAATTTTCAGCATGGAACACGCAGTAGGACAGGGGTCTCAAACTCAATTTGTATGATTCTTATGGGTATCCAAATAACATAATAAAATGGATTATTATATAATCAAGCTGGTGCATTCCGTATTTCAATAAAGGGAACTTCTTATTTAAGTAGATCCAGTTTGATCAGTTCAGTGAGTAGAGTAGAGTTGCTGCAGGAGAGAGCACCCCCCCCTCTCCCCCAGTTAATTAACGACCGGCCATCATAATACCCTAGGAGAGTGGGAGAATAACCCCCACCCTTGCACTGCATTGATTGGGTCGTTAATTAGCAAAAACAGCAGAAGCCTGTCTGGGGTGTTCACATGAGACTGAGGCGACCTGTGCTCTCTCCAATGTGGAAAATGTTGAGTCAAGTATTTTTGTACACTTTGCAACACTGCATCTTTCGTCAAAGGCAACTTAATTTTTGGACATAAGAGGAATTGTAATAGTAGTGAGTACCATGAAATTATTCCTTAAGATTAGCTGATCTGCAAGCCTACAATGTGTCGCCTCTGCAACACGTGCGCTTGTAGATCTGTTGTTTTCACCATATTTGAAAACACAATGTAATATCTCAACTGAATTCCTACAATTCCAAGTCATCTCAGGGTGGGGGGATTTAGTAGACAAGAATGTTGGCAGAGCTTGAGGGCATTGTCATAGCTGATTTTACTGTTGTTTCCATGTTCAACATAGCCAATGTACAAGCTCACTATGTGTTGAGCTTATATTTTCAGTATGCAGTCAAGCATACAATGGCATGTCTTTTATTTCTTCTGGATCTCTTCTCCATTAGTCCCTTCCCCCCTAAACATTGTTGTCACATAGCTTTCTGTTATTTTAGAATCAGCACTCATTTTTCAGTTCATTTACTGTCTAAATCAGACATGGGCAAACTGCGGCCCGGGGCCCACATGCAGCCTGTTAAGCCTTTTAATCTGGCTTGCCAAACTTGTCCAAATTATATTGTCCTGCATGATATATCATGCAGGACAGTGACACGCTGTGTGGAACTGATTGATGAAGATATAGTCGGCAAGTTAAACCAAAACAAACACTTCTACCATACTTACCCATTTGTCCTAATATTATCCTACGCAATAAAATACATAAATACAACCCATTACACCCAATAGTAGGCTACTAATGAAATAATTAAATCAACACACCTGCAAGTAACCCAAGTGAGCTTTTGAATGTCATTTATTCTGCTTTCTGAGCTGACTATGGCTTCTGGTTGGCCCTGCTGGTTTAGGACAGATTTTATTTGTGCTGGTTTGTAAGGCTGTATACCGAAGCTCGAAATTCGAACCACTCGCTCGCTAAGGTCGCCACGCGAACGAATATTAATGATCCCGAACCATTCGCATTTATTTATTTATTTAACTTCCCCCCCCCCCCCCCCCCCCCCATCTAGTAGATGTTACGCGAATGTAACGCGCTGTTACTGCAGTTGGAAATGCATTGTTTTCAATGCTTCGAAGCTCGGCCTGAATTTGCTGTTCGATGTTCGAAGGGCAAATTAAGCCCTAGTATACACCACTACTGGTTTGCCTGGATCTGACCTGCCCTGAACGTTTGCCATAGCAGGACATAGCATACATGCAAACACATTTGCCTAGTAGTTTCTTTCTAGTGTCTCAATCAATCTGAAACAGGTTGCACATGACCGCAGCTGCGACATGCAGTGAGGCTTTCCAACTGACTGGCTGTAGGCCTGTTGTTCTGTGCAAAATATATAAATGATAGTTTGGAAACAAATGCACCTTATCGGTCTGTAACTACTGTAGTGTACAAATGGAACACATAGACCCATTAGTTTGTACCGCAATCTGAAAGCTCACAACACGACTTCCAGGGGGTCCCCAGCTAAATGACAATTTTAATCCAAATTTACCCTTACCCTAACAACCACACTTTTTCATTGCATAATAAGAATGATAATACTCTTATTAGAGTGTCAAAACACTGTCATTTACTACTTTTATATAGAAATTAAATTAATATTATGCAGAATTTAGTACAGCCTTTAAGCCCGGCCCTCCACAATATTTTCTGTATCTCATTTGGCCCCTTGGGAAAAAATAATTGTCCACCCCTGATTTAGCTGCTTATGAGCTTATTACCTATTATTATTATTAGCCTATTGTTATTATTATGCTGATCCATTCGTATATTGGCCCAACCAGCCAAGCTTGAATCACAGACCACATGGACTTGCCACTAAAGCTGCAGGTCTACTCCACAAACATGCTGGCCTCACAATTATTTAATTCCTTTCGGCCAGTGGTTTTCAACCTTTTATTATTTATTCATAATTTGAGCCCCGGGCCACCATTTGATGACATTTTAGCCCCACAGACTCCAAAACTACACCTATATTTGTTTTGCTTTTGTCCACAATTCCAGGCTGGATTTTGGAGAAAACAAAATAATCAAACGTACAGATCAAAATGACCATTAATCTTTTACATTTTGTCGTTGTGTAATGCACATGATGAATATTTTATTTTTTGAGAGTGTAAACATGAAACCAAATGGACCTGCAACTGCAAAGGTACATTTAGTTTCATTTTTATGCTCTCATAGAGTTACATCTAGTTAACCAACTTTCCATAATTTAGCCTGCGGAACACCTGGAATCCTCTCATGGACCACTGGAGGTCCACGGACCACCTGTTGAAAAGCCCTGCTTTAGGCTACTAAAATGAAGTTGTATTTTCCTGGGGCTGCCGCTGACCTCGTCTCTTCATTCCTACACAACAACCGTCATTGGTTATAATTATTGTCGACCTAATCAATCTATCAACTTGATGACAGACTGCTCCATACAGGCAACATCAGTGCGGGGACCACCGACCACTGCTTAAACGTGTATGCATGTACTTGATATTGGCCACGCAAGCACACAGTAAGCATGCACGCAAATTGCTGCATGGATACATGCAGTCACGTTTTCAAAACCACACGTCTGCATTACGATGGGAGATTTTGTGTCCTGTGTGCGCTCAAATCTCCTACACAAAAACACACACTTTCACCGCTCGACAATAAATTCTGGCGCGGTCATGCGTCTGACGGTGCATAGGTCTCGCTGTAAGCACAGGACTATCCCGCACCATCGTAGAAAAATAAAACTCAGGTCCGCGAGCCCGCGACGATCGAAAGTGATGGTCGCTTTCTTGTCCAACTCCACGGAAAACAAAATTGGTCAGCTTACGGCTACAATGAATGAAGGAAGGGGAGGGGACGATGTTACGGGCAGTAGTAAAGCGTGATTTACAGCGGCCATGCTCGTGTAACATGGATACTATTAGGCATACTACAAAACTATTTAAAGTAAAGTGGTACAGCGGCCGTGCCCATGCAACATGGATTAAGTGGTTTCAGAGAATTAAATCTGGGCTGTCGCCTGAGAACTTGTCACAGATAGCTGTCCCAATGCTGAATAAAAGTATGTAGAGCAGCCGCCATTACACCTTTCCATGGAAGTGAACGGAGATGTCGCAGCTCTGGGTTATTTGCCTTTCTGTATGGTGCAACTCTGCCTTTCTCTATGGCTCTGGTAGAGTTGCACCCAGTTGTGCTAGGTCTGGACCGTAGCTTTTTGACATCACGATAGTCCGAGGAATTAATTTACTTAGGTATATTAGCCGCTGTGGACGCAGTAGGAGCGCAATTAGTGGCTAAGAACATTGCGGTAGTAGTAAGCAACTATCTTGTGAAGTTTGGTGCAATATGAGCTTGCGGATCTTCTGTGATGGTGTCAAAACTGTGTTGCCTGTGTTACTCCAATTGAGTAGCTGTGATAGTGAGATACGGTATCGCCAATTGGTTTGGAAACCTGACGGTTAAGTTTAAGTCAGAACTCCTGAGACTGGCTAAAACGGCGGGGAAGATTATGGGGATGTCAACACCTCCCAACACCCCACAGACCATTTTTGAGCAAGCCACCCAAGGGCAGGCAAAGAAAACTGTGTCTGATCCCTCTCATATACTGTACCCTGAGTTTAGGTTACTGCCGTCAGGTAGGAGGTACGAGGCTCCAAAATGGAGATATAATAGAATTAAATACTCTTTTGTACCTATGTCCATTTCACTCCTCAATAACTCTCTTGCAGAGGGGGCAAGGGGAGGAAGGAGAAGACTGTGAATGTTGCTATGATGCTGCTGGAACTGTACTAGTTTTTTGGTACTGCTGTATTTATTCTATTTATATTCTTATTACTACTTAACGAAGCACTACTTATGGAAGGTGCTATGCAAGCCTGATGGGGTGCACGAGTCACTACTATTGTGTTGTACTGTATTGTATTGTCCTGCATTGTCTTACTTGTTGCTGCAAGTCTGTATGTCCAAGACAAATTTCTCTCACATGACTAAATAAAGTAACCTTGAACCTTGAACCTTGATCCTATAGCCCGGGGAACCCGTGCCACGCGATTGGTCGGGGGCGTAGACAATTCTCCCCCTCGCACGCCCATTGGTCTAGAATTTTTCTAATGTTTTAGGTGGGGTTTCCGACGGGTGGAATTTTCTAGGGGGGGAGACCGCACCGAGACGCTATTGGCCGATCTCCCCCTGATGTTTTAATGTTGTGGAATTTTGTGTCGGACGAACGGCTGGCAGCGGGTGCCCTATTGTGGGAGTTCCTTCCATAGTTAGGGAACAGGTCATCTTTTTCATCACAAAATCGTACACGTAAATTATACATTTATAAAAAGTAGAGGATGTGATTTGGTCTGTCTTGTCTTTTACCACTACTTTTGACTCGCAATGAATATTTCATGAACATTAATGAGTCAAAATTGGAGTATTGCCAAATAGGCTCTGACAAGTGACTATCCTAAGTCAAGTGTGTAAGAAAACTAGAGGATTTCATAAGTCAAAAGAGAGGAGGGTTTCATAAGTCAAAAGAGAGGAGAAGTGGGTGGAGCCTAAGAAAGGACCCCACAAGTGACGATAATTTTAAGAAGTGGATTTTCGCTCATTTAAACATATTTTTGTCAAATCTGATAGTTACTAATGACACCTGATTTTTTTGGGAGCTGTACGAGCTCTGGAAAGGGTGGATCCCGGAAGTGAGTCTACAGACTAAGATGTCACAAGTGACCCCAAGGGAGTCTGTGTGTGTGTGTGTGTGTGTGTGTGTGTGTGTGTGTGTGTGTGTGTGTGTGTGTGTGTGTGTGTGTGTGTGTGTGTGTGTGTGTGTGTGTGTGTCCAATCGCAAACACACAGCTTCAGCTTTTACTCGCATAGGCCTACCCTTCTACAGCTATATCAGAATGGCACTTATTTTATATTTTATGTGAAATGATCATAATGTCCCCACGAATCCTCAAATTTGTTCAGGAAAGTAGTATAGTTTATGCATGGAATCACCGAATCGCGGACACCTCTACTTCCAAACTGCATGTAACGTATTGTTTTTTATATAAAGGTAGACAGTGATTTTCACATAAAAACTGCTACAGGCTATAACTGTGAGCGCAATGCCATGTCATTGAACTCTATAACGTCGATTAAGAACACACATAGGCCAGTTAACCTGTTTTAAATGGCCTAGGTTGGCTAGTTTCGTTCATAAATTGCTTTAACATGTCCACGTTTATGGCTTTAATTTGAAGAGGGTGGCAAAGTGGTGAAGGCTCGTATAGAAGAAGTAGGCTATACTTTGGGCCTCGCGCCGCCCCGTGCAAAATGCAAAAAATGACCCAATTGCGCCAGTGGTTTTCAACCTTTTTGATACCAGGGCCCACTATTTATTCAGAATTTGAGCCACGGACCAGGCACCATGCATTTGATGACATTTTTTAGCCCCACAGACCCCCAAAACTAAAGATTTCTTTGGCTTTTGTCAACAATTCCTGCAGGCTGGATTTCGAAAACAAAACGCACAGATAAAAAAATGACCATTCATGTTCTACATTCTCTAGTTGTGTAGACTTGTGGCTAATTCAGGTGGTGAATATTTTAACTCTCGAGAGTGTAAATATGAAACCCGCGAGGGTCCATTTGGTTTCATTTTTACGCTCTCAAAGAGTTACACCTGGTTAATCAACTTTCCATCATTTAGCCTGCATGCATTGGGGACCACCTGGAACCCTCTCAAGGACCACTGGTGGTCCCCGGACCACCTGTTGAAAACCCCTGCAATACGCGCCGTCAAGCCTCATATATATAACCCAACCCACAACGCTGCATCTCAAACCTTTTCACTTCAAGCATTCAAGCAAGGAGGACCCCATCCAGATTCAAATGTCCTCGATCCTATTTGACCCGGGGACCCTCCCTATCTGAAAATGTTCCGCCAAGGAGGTATAATAGCCGAGGGCACTAATTGGTATAGCCATAAGATGAAAAATGAGTCCAG
This sequence comes from Benthosema pterotum, assembly GCA_039105355.1. Classification (NCBI taxonomy): domain Eukaryota; kingdom Metazoa; phylum Chordata; class Actinopteri; order Myctophiformes; family Myctophidae; genus Benthosema; species Benthosema pterotum. Next base: position 51,004,949 of record CM076978.1, read on the forward strand.
CTCGTTTGGTGCTATTCATTTTTTTGCTGCTATTCGCTATTATATTGACTGTTATGGGATTCCCCTCAACGGAGCACTTTAGATTGATGTAGCACTGGTTGGCATATCATAAATAGGCCTAATAACCCATATATACAGCCGATATGCACGTGCATGAAGCACAGCCCCGAATGTTCGTTAAAAAAACCGACGGAGTAAACATTAACCCTTTTTTAAAATATATTTTATTATTACTTTTACTGTGGTTATCCAGGGTATACCGCGCCGTGCATGTTTAGGTCTATAGACCTGGATGACTGGCACACTGTCTGGGGTGAGAGGGGTCTGCGCAAAGGACAAGTTAAACCCATAATTGTCCAGAAATATACAAGCCGACAACACTCGTTGGTAGGCCTATAGCTATATAGGCCTGTGGATTCTTTTCGTCAAAGGACTCTTTCAGAAGGTCAAGTCCGCCGCAATGTTCGGAAAAGGGAAATTAGACTATTTAGACATGCTATTTAGACTGTGTTAATTTGTTGTATTATATGTGGAGAGAAAAAAAAGGTATATCATGATTATGCGTATCATTTTTGGACTATATTTTTCGAAGACTGAATTATATAATTGTAAACATTAGTATAGGCCCATTACTGCGGCGTATAGGTAAACTTGAGATATTGGACGCAGGTGTATTCAAATTAAAGCTTCACGTCTGCCATGAATTAATTTAGTGTTTTCTTCGTGATCTGTCTATAAAAGTATAAAGACATAAAACAGCTGCTGCGCATCTCAATTAAGCTCCAGTGAAAGCCATAGTGACGTAGAGGTGAAAAGTCGCCTCCACGTCTGTTATTGAAATCATTCCTCTCCTCTCGCCTTCGGAGTGTGTGTGAGTGTGTGTGTGTGTGTGTGTGTGTGTGTGTGTGTGTGTGTGTGTGTGTGTGTGTGTGTGTGTGTGTGTGTGTGTGTGTGTGTGTGTGTGTGTGTGTGTGTGTGCGCGCGCGCGCGCAGCGCGCTCCAGAATTAATCCCCCGATTAATGACAAGTAAATTACAGGCTCTGAATTTTGAATATTTACGAGATATTAAGCCAAACACATATATTTACTTTACAGAACTCCAATTTTCACGGTGCAAAAAAAATAATTAAAATTAAAATTTTGGTAGATCAATTATCAATAGAGAGCAAAACCTGATAATTCAATTAAAATAAGAACAATATTAATTCACTTGTGCGGGCAAATAATTCTGTAAATTGGACCACGCTGCTAAAATAATGTATTAACAGAAATCCCGTTCATAGGCCTATATTGAAATTAAAAATAAATATCAGCCATGCTTACGCACGCACGCCATTAATTCTTACTTTAGGCCCTGACAGGAAAATCCCTTTTTATTACTCTTCTGACGCCAATAGGACCGCAAACTATAGTTCTACAACGTAGCCTATACTTGCATACAATGTACATACACCTATATAATATAATAACCATGGAGGCTACAGAAGACATGACCCGTGTTCTCCCATGTGGATCTCACTGACGTCTTGTCGTGAAAGGTCATTGTATAATATGGAACACATCCATCGCTAATACTTAACAACAAAGCGCCGTGCATGCGCAATATACTGTGTGTATATATATAAGGTGCAGTGGTTTTCAACCTTTTTCATACCAGGGCCCACTATTTATTCAGCATTTTAGCCACGCACCACCTCCATTTGATGACAGTTTTAGATGAGGACCAAAAATGTAACTCTTGAGAGCGTAAAAATGAAACCAAATGGACCCGCAAGGGTCCATTTGGTTTCATTTTAACGCTCTCAAAGAGTTACATCTGGTTAAACCAACTTTCCATTTAGCTGGGGGACCACCTGGAATCCTCTCAGGGACCACTGGTGGTGCCCGGATTACCTGTTGAAAACCCCTGCTATAGTGGATTGTGGAATACGAAGAATATATATAAAAACACGGTGGTATTTTTGAATGTTTTTCTCCAGAACAGGAATCGCCCATTTAGCTTATACGTATTATAGGGAAAACAAGCAGTGTAGTGGCGCAAGGGACGCTTTTATTGCGCAATGTACGTATGGCCCCAAAGTGCTCTCCAGCAAAGAGGAAAAATATATAGCAGAATATATAGCCTAGGCCTACATTGCGAAGAAATATTATGCAACCTAATATTGATTCTGGATTACATGGTTGATTTGCTGTTAGTTAAGAGTTAAACAGGCGGTGTTCAGAAATATTATCACGGCTCAACGTGCACTCTATAAAGTAGCTACAAACCTGTCTATAATTTACAATTTAGGCGTTTAGCAGACGCACTTAATCAAGAGCAATTTACAGTGAGCGGAAACACTGCGTATGTCAAATTATGGATGGAATCAGGCCTAGAGCTTAACACCCAATACGTCAAACTGCTTAGAGTTATAGGCCCATATCTCTTAAAGCAAATTAAATTGGTATAGTTCATATTATTGAAATTATTACATTTATTACAACTGGAGTTACAATTGCGATTATGGTTATTATTGTCATGATTATTCATATTATGAATATTAGCAGTAGGATTATTACTATTATTGTTATTGTTATTATTATTATTCAAAGATATACGCTATATACCTCTTCAAAATTCAGTATGATCCAAGCATGATGAACTATGAAAACATTAGAGCCCAAAATTCTATTAACCCGTCATAATAATAATAATAATAAATATGACGTGACCCGTGATGTGATTGTGATCCCGGCGTGCTATCGTTTAACTGGAAGAAAGTATAATAGCAGGCCTCCAAAATGTAGGCGTATATATTTAACTCTCGGGTGGGCTCGTATAGTGTGCAAAACATGGACGCATCCATCCAACCATCCATCCGTGCTTGTAGTATGTTCTGCGCGGCACATACAGTACATACATGCACACACACCGACCGAACCGAGACACCACTGACTGACTGACTGACTGACCGGGGTCGATATCCAGACAGTGCGCGCCGCCGTGCACCGGGTCCGAGCCGTCGCCGCCCGCCGCCAGGCTCTCCATGGACAGTTCCAGCTCCTTCTCCTCCCAGCCGCGCAGCTTGATCCTCTTCTTGTTGGAGCCGATCAGCGCTTCCACGGAGAACGCGTGGGCTCTCGAGCTCAGAGCGGCGGCCGAGCGTCTCCTGTCACTCATAGTTTTCAGTCAAAAAAGCTCGCTGCTGCTGCTGCTGCGGAGCAACACAAAATCCACCCGAGGAGGCAAGATGGGGGAAAAAATCGAAGGAAGAAACTTATATAGCCAGGGCAAGGAGTGAGAACAACAACAACACAACAACAAAACTTCCCCTTCGCGTCCACGCGTTCCTTGCTGAAGCCGCACGAGAAGATATTCTACGTACGTCACTGTTTTTTAGGCTATACACACTTCTTCTTCACCCACCACCCCCCAAAAAGTGTCCAAAAAGTTAAGTAAATCCCAGACTTTATCGGCGGTGTAGCGTGCCGCTTCTTCCCAGTTCCATCCCGGAGACGACGCACCGCCGCTCATTAAAAAAAGACGGTGTTTTTGATGCTTTATTTGGGTCCGATGATGATCGACTCCCTTCCGAGCCTCGTCCCGTCCCCGTCCCGTCTCCAACCTCGAGCCTATAGTATATCCTATAGCTGCTTCTTCTTCCTCTTCTTTACGCGTCTTTCTTCTTTATTTCACCCCCAGCTCTCCCCTCTCTCTCTCCCTGTGACTGTCGGGTCTGTCCTGTCTCCTCTCTCTCTCTCTGAGTCTGATTGATACTCACTTCTGGAGAACTTTTTTCCCCTCTCTCCCCACCCCAACCCAAAGCTGCTACGGGGCTCAGACAGTCACACAGCAAAGGGAAGGGAAGGGAGGGAGGAGGGACGGCCCACTTTCGCCGAGCTGTCAAACCGACGGCGCGTCCAATGAGGCGCGCGGAAAGCGCAGAGAAGCCAAAATATGTCGTCCAATGGCTGACGAGGGGAAACATGCCCTCCTCGCCCCTGGTCTGGATGTATGTATGTATGGGGAGGGAAGACAAACCCCTCTGCATGCAGGATTCATGCTCGGCCCAATCCCGGCGTTAAATTAACGACGGACTCGGAAGAAAAGTTGATGGAAAAAATGGCCCTAAATCGTGCAAGAAGAACTATAGCCTTTATACACCGACCCCGTGAAAGACCACACTTAATGGGCCATGCGCAAAATGTACAATAAAATATCCCTTTAACGTGGTGTCCATTTGTATAAATAAAACCTTCATACTGCATTCACACACTGGCCTTTGGTGGCGTTTTTTTGGAGCGCGAAGTCTCCAATAAGGTGCGCCGTGAATGCACGACGCGTACGTCGTCGGTCGCCGGCGCACAAGGCCTCAAATTCGTGCCACCATATTTACCAGTTTATAAAGCGGTTTCGAGTCGTCACGGCATTGCATGTGAAATGTCCAGCAATCTTCTCGTAGTCCGTGCGTTTAGTGTCACATATAAATAATCATCCGGGAGTTTCATTTTACTCGGAGTGTAGGCTATTTTATGGAACCAAATAGAACCGCATATGCGTTCATTTTTGGTTAACTTATTCGTTGTCGGAGTTATATGGATACAAATGGACACTGTCTGTGTGGATCGCCTAAGTACGTGCGTATAGGCCGCTGAAGTGAAGGTATCACTTGGGATTTGGGGGACACAGTGAGGGGGGAAAGTGACATTACAACAGCTGAGAAGCCATGTATGCGCAAAGCCCCGAAACGCGACAGGTGGTGGTGGTGGTCAAGTCCCGTCGCTACCCACCGGGTAACAACGCATTATTCGGTTGAAGGGACAAAAAACACGGGACTGGAATTAAAAGACTCAAGTCTAGGCCTATTACTACCAGTGGTTTTCAACCAATGGTCCGGGGACCACCAGTGGTCGTTCCGAGTGTTCCAGGTGGTCCCCAGCTAAGAGTTAAAAATATTCATCATATGAATTAGTCCAAGTCTACACAACTAGAAGATTAATGGCCATGGACAGAAGCAAAATAAATCTTTAGTTTTGGGGTCGGTGTGGCCCCAAATGGTGGTCCGTGGCTCAAATGCTGAATAAATGGCGGGCCCTGGGATCAAAAAGGTTGAAAACCGCTGACTTATTATACGATGCATGCGCCAAGTCGTCATTTGTTTTAGCGCTTCGATCGAGGTGCGCGGTTTGCTCGACTCTTTACCGACGACGACGATGGGGGGTAAATTCGAGCAGACGCGGCCGTGTCGAAGGTCGGAAAGGTCTGCCACGGGACTGGCCTGCCTGCATGGGGCCCTGGCTGCCCTGCCCTGCGGTCTGTGTGCCGTTTAGTCCTCCCTCCGGACCCAGACAGCTCCGTTAATATGGGCCACATCTGGAAGAATTTAATAGAAATGTGCACGGCCTCATAACCGGCTGGACAGTACACAAGCCAACCCGTCTACAAAAACACACATGAACGTTTTTATGAAATATAAGAATTCTATTCGGACCCAAAATAACAACAAATGGTCTTCATAATAATAATAATAGTATTAATAATAATCATATAGGCCTAATAGTGTTATTAATAATACTAGCCTATACTACTACTACTACTACTACTACTACTACTACTACTACTATACTAATAATAATAATGAAACAATATTTCAAAATTTAATATCATATTGATAATGATAAATAAGAAATATGTCTAGATAATAATGTTGTCTAAATCAAATTAAAAAACGCAAACTTGAAACTAACATTATGTAGCCTATATGGTTATAGACTAAATATTATTACATTTCCAAATTAGATTTGCACATTCTAAATCGTATAATTATTTTGCATGTAGTGCGTTGCTAATGTTAATAAAGGTGTAGGCTATTGATGACAAATAATGCACACGGTATCACAGCTTATTTAACCGATTCAACTGTATTATTATTACCGCTGCATAGCGAGCAAGGTTTGAACTAATGAGTGCACATAAAAAAATAAAAAAAATAAAAAAAAATAGGCAGCAAAAAAGTTCTGTTGTGGGCGTATATTGTTACAAATATCAAAAAAGTTAAATTAACAGTGATATTTATATATGCACCACCACAGCGGTAATCTAGCACGAATGAATTTCCTCACAAATCTTTAAAATGCAGATATTAGTCTGAAGAATAATATACGTTTGATGAAAACATGAACGAACTATAATGGTATAATAGCCTATAGATAGATAGATAGATAGATAGATAGATAGATAGATAGATAGATAGATAGATAGATAGATAGATAGATAGATAGATAGATAGATAGATAGGCTAAAATTTATTGACGTTTTTGACCGTTTCCAGATACACGCGAATATCAATCAATGGACCCATTCCATTAATATAATGTGACAAAGCCATTTTCTAATATGTTTCATGTTTTGAGCCCATGTGCTCAGCGGCTGGACAGCACGCCGGTTGATGTCTCCCTCCCCGTCAATTCGGATAAAACAAGACATTTGTTTTGGAGAATGTTTTTGGAGAATGATTGCTCGCTAGCCTCTATTAATTATATTCTCCCCGCATTGCGCATGCACTTTGGACACGAAATAAACGAAAACAGCGGCGTAAATCAAATTAATAATGAATGCCGTTTATTATTAAAATATATTTTTTTCGAAAATAAATGGCACATTAAGAATAATTGTAGCCGAACAAAATGTAAAACTTTTGAGCATTTATAACAGGACAGGAACGCGCGCGAAAATAAACCTCCATTGCTACACAGTACAAACTATAGTCCAGTGTGTGTGTGTGTGTGTGTGTGTGTGTGTGTGTGTGTGTGTGTGTGTGTGTGTGTGTGTGTGTGTGTGTGTGTGTGTGTGTGTGTGTGTGTGTGTGTGTGCGTGTGTGTGGTCAAAGTGTACAGGGCTACTCCCAGTCAGTTAATTACAAAAACGGTTAAATACAAGCATTGCCACATTTAAATGAGCAGATCTACAAGCTCACAACACATTGTATTTTTTTCACTGTATTTGCAATAAGGATTTAGTGGTTAAATCTGCTATACCTTGTTAATTGTAGGTATTTGTAGTCAAAAAATAATAAGACCTCTTCGCAATGAAGTGTTATCCAACGGCTATTCAAGGGAATAGCAAAAAGAAAATATATAGCTTACTAAAGTATAGGCTACTATACTGTAGGCATAAATTGAATACGGTAGGCTTGCTCAAGTAAATACAGGCCCGTCATTCGTTCCCGTCCATCGCCATGCAGTGACAACATGTGGATGTTGTTGGAGGAAACAGCCAAATGCACCGTTATAATATGCAATTAGTAAAACGCACCCATTTGACCCATGTGACCCGAGGGGGGGGGGAGGGAGGGAGAGGGGAGAGAGAGAGAGGAGAGAGAGAGAGAGAGAGAGAGAGAGAGAGAGAGAGAGAGAGAGAGAGAGAGAGAGAGAGAGAGAGAGAGGAGAGAGAGAGAGAGAGAGAGAGAGAGAGAGAGAGAGAGAGAGAGAGACGGGGGTCACCACCACCATGACGCACTAAACTAATGCATCCATAATTGAACTGAGCCTTCATGGCTACTATTAGCCTATATACCAAATGCACCGGGCTTGTAGGGATAGCCAGGGTATAGAATATATTATGCACTATAAAATATATTCTTCTAGCGATCTGATGCTATATAGGTCGTGCAAAGAGTGTTAGAGGGGGAGATCCCACAGGGGCAACGTTTGGACAAAAGTAGCGAAAACAAGGAAATATACAAAGCTTGTAGATCGGCTATTTTCGAGCTGCAACCCAGAACCTTTTAGCGAGTGTGATGATATGGATTTGTATTCAACACAAAATGCTACAAGTTCAGGAAAAAAAAACATGGCCTATATCCTGAAATGTCATGGAATGGAAAGGTGTGACATTTTCATTTCTTGCACCATGTAGTGAAAGCTGGTCTGGAAACGGCAGCTGTTTTGCAGGCGGGAAAGAGGGCAGAGGGCTGAACGTCCCTTTATATGTGTGCACGTGCCTGTATACGCAAAATACTCCACTAATCGTCCGAAAAAAGATCGGCTCTCTTCGGCAACAGCCACCATACGAGTACTTGCCTATATAAGCATCCAGAAAGTTAAATATTATTTGGCATATAGTAGTCTATAGGCTATACGTAATAGTAGGCTACGTATCCATTTTGTTTAATATAAAACTATAGGCATGTAATAAATTATCCCGAAAGGAAAGTTATATAGGATAATTTTGGAGATGGAAATAAAAAAATAGTAGCCTATAGGCTAATAATGTGGGCTTTTACTACAACCTGGGGTCTTGTAAATAGATAGACAAATAGATAATTATAATAGCCTAATAATTATAATAATGATAATTTTATTTTTTGTAATTTGTTTGTTCATTTTTAAAGGACACGAATTTAGAAGCCTTTATTTTTGTACCAATAATTGTCGTCGCCTGCACAGTTATAGGCGAAATGGCATTTTTATCACAAATTAAAATTAGTTAGGCCTAAGCGTATTTTAGACTGTGAATATATTAAAACTAAGGCACAAGCCTATATATTTTTGCACGACAATAATTAGGATTAGGATTGGTTAATTTACAGATGATAAATGGCTGAAATTCGTTTCGTTTTCCGTTTCCATCTTTAGCGTAGCCTATATAAGCTCCATCACTTTTTTGTTTTGCCATAAAGTTCGCGTTAGTACTCTATAGGGCTCCATTTTCGTCACCGCTAATCCCCTTATATCCCTTAACTTCTTTGCCTTTTTAAACTATAAAAAACACATTTTCAATAGTTTTGAAATAATTATCAAATGGCCAGAATACATGCTCACAACGTGTCAATAGATTGGCACATTAAACTATTCCCAAAAGCTTTTTAAAATAGTAGAAAAGGGGTTTGGGATAATAGGGGTTTAGCATGGAACGAAAATGGAGCCCTATAGGTATAGGATAGGCTATTTCTTTCACGTTTTCCCCGCGCCAGTCTGCATCATGCATGGCGCGTAACGGTTATAGTTCGCGGCCGGTTGGTTTCCTCTCTTCTCGCAAAATTAAATGAAATAAATCTAACAGTCAATAAAGCATTGAGCTCCATGCACGGGCCTCCATATGGAGCGGATAAAACGTGTTTTACTGTGTTTCTCTGAAGTAGAGGAGGTGTGTGTCTGGGTGGGGGGCACACAGCTATAGCCGCGGGCGATGGAAGAAAGACTGATGTTTGGGATGAGTTATAATATGCGTATATATGCGACACTCCCTCTAGCGCAGTGCTGTCCGGTATTATAGACTAGTACATTCTAGGAGACAGTGCTGTTATATATAGTGCAAGTAGGCCTATATGTCCTACTGAAAACAAATAACACACTTTAAAAGACTGCAAGTGACCCACTCAGGTGATATTTATATGCAAAAAAGGATTAAATTCGGAAATGTGATTTGAGACTTAGATTTGAACGAGACTTATTTATTCACTAAAATATTGTCCACACACACACACACACACACACACACACACAGACACACACAGACACAGACACACACACACACACACACACACACACACACACACACACACACACACACACACACACACACACACACACACACACACACACACACACACACGAATAGGTAAGCTATTCATAAGTAGGTTATTGGGCCAGGGGTCTCTTGTGCCCCCAAACTTTCCTTATGCTGCAAGTAGCATGTGACTGTGACATGTCAACCTAGAACGGCACTAAGTAAGCCATGGCCTTCTTGTGCGTGAGCAGAGTGGGAACTTTGCAGTAGCCTACTTACTCAAAAGTATGGATATGCGTTTTTCAAGGATTCGTTCCAAACATTTTGCACAAAAAACAAAAAAAAAGAAAAAAAAAAAAAAAACGCTCAATAGCCTAAAAAACTGCGCATAGACAGACGTCATGACAAATCAGCACATTTTGGGCAAGGATATGCTTATTTTAAGTCCCACGTGTTTTTAATGCTTTTAAATGTTTTTTAAAGCTTAATTAATTCAGAATCATGAAAAACACCATGGTTAGATATTTCACATGCTACATGTATACGCATAAACAACGTCATTAATTCAACGTATATATTTATAGGCCAATAATACAATATTATACATACGAAATGTCCCTCCCGCATAGGCTACACATTGGCTGTCCGATATGCACAGTTATGATGAGAAAATGTCTCTTTTGGGAGCGGAAGGTAAACACTATAAACGGGTGAAAACTAAGCACCCAGGCTATACTTACAGTTTTATTGCAGTGAAATAGCTACATTCAGTCATACACCAGTAGGCCTATATTTACGCATACTGATGATAGGCTACTGGTGCGTAGGCAACTGAACCTGCAGTTGTATCCGAACGTATTGATCAGCAAGTATAGGCCGCAGATTAGCATAGATTAAATATTGTATAAATACAATAATAAACAACGATCTAAATGTTACAATATAGACTATAGAATTGTGCCCCCATGAGCACAGGTCTCTTCTCATGTTCATTTTGTAACTATGCAGTTATAAGAGTTAATTGGAATGAATTTCATACATGTTGATGACCCCATATATATTAATGTGCACTGTTTTTTGTGCATTGAGGCAGGGGCGTTTTTGCCATTAGGCAGACTAGGCCATTGCCTGGGGCGCCATGAGGGCCACTGGGGTGACTGGGACAACCACCAGACATGCTTTAAAAGGATTCCAGGCTAATAAACCTCATATGGATACATACATTATACTTGTCCTCTAGAACTAGAATTGAAAATTTAAAATGCATATGTTCTTTAGGTTATTGTATTTTTTAATCCCTTAGCGGGTGCCATTGTACTGTACCTGTCATAGGTATGACGTCACAGGAGATTTTACGGGTCCATTTGGTAAGGGGGGGGCTCCAGGGAAAATCTTGCATGAGGCTCCAAATTGCTAAGAAACTCCACTGCATTGAGGACTGGAACGGAAGGAGAAGAAATTGACAGAAATAAATAAAAAGCAAAATTGCAGAAAATGTAATCTGCCACAAATGGCCTATGTGGCCTATATATAAGAGTTGTGATCCAATTAAGGAATCCACAGTTAATCTTTAAATGTACAGCCCATGGTTCAAGAGTTATAGTCCAAAACATGGGCTGTTGAGCAGGACTCTTATTTGGCCCAGTGTGAATGTGCATAGTCTACAAAGTGTCACGGCAACTGTCCGCGGCGTTCGTGATTTGCAGCGTTTTGTGCAAAAACGAGGTAGGCCTACCGCAAATCTCGACAGCCAATCACATCCAATCATAGTGGAATACGAAAGATCTGACCGATAATAAAAGCGGTTTGCGTGTGGCTGGGACAACATTAACAGGCCATAAACAGAATCACACCCAACGTGAAGTGAGGGGAGCTCTTATTATGGTCCATCATCAGTGCCACAGGGAAATCTCCTGTGACGTCATATCTATGACCGGCTCAGTAAAATGGCGCCCCCAAGGGATATAATTCTGAATTATTTTTTAAAGGTAGGGTAAGTGATTTGAAATTCATGGTGTAGTACCAGCCTGGTGCACTAGGGGCGCCCAAGAGTAGCTACACTATGTGAACCTGCTGCTCCATCCTGATTGGAGGAGAATTCACCATCCACCTGGGGAACTTTTATTAGCTCCTCTGCTAACGTGGGGGAGGGGGAAACTCCATATATGGTCTGCACACCTTATAGAGCATTTTAACAGAAAAAAAAAGTTTTTGGGTGATATCTGCCAAACGTGAAATCACTTCCCCTACCTTTAAACTAAAGAACATTATGTGCGTTTTAAATGTTCAATTCTAGTTGAACATTCTAGAGGACAACTATTTATCCATGAGGCTTATTAGCCTGGGATCCTTTTAAAGCATGTCTAGTGGTGGTCGCCCGGTGCCCCCCTCATGGCACCCCAGGCAACAGCCTAGTCTGCCTAATGGCAAAAACGCCCCTGCTGGTATCATTAGTGGAATTTGCCCACCCAAGCCAACCCATTGGCCATATATGGTATTTTGTCACAACGATATGCAATTCAATGGTTTTACTACTTACTTCTCTGTGGACCAGTTTGACCGTCTACAGCAGTGGTTTTTCAACCGTTTGGATGCCAGGGCCCACTATTTACTCCGTTTCTGAGCAACGGACCACTATTTGAAGTCTCTCAAACTTCAAATGGTGGACCGTTTGACGTTTTTGTTTTTGTTTTTTTCCCCCCCACAATTCCATGCTGAAGTTTGGAAACAGGCCAACTGTCATCAAAATAACAATTTTTCTACATTCTTGTAATTGTGTAGATTCTTGAAATTTAAGTAAATGTTTAACATTTATTTAACTCTTGGGAGTGTAAATGGTCCATTTGGTTTCATTTTATGCTCTCGCGAGTAACTTCAAGATCTAAAGGTCCATGCACTCGGTTTCATTTTATAAGTTAAATATCTAAAGGGTCCATATGATTACTCCATAATTTACTCCTTAAAACTTAGCGGTGGACCACCCAGAAACCTTTCAGGGACCACTAGTGGTCCCTGGATTGCTGGTTGAAAACCACTGGTCTACAGACTTGGCTGCTTCTCTGTTCAAAGTGCTTTAAAGTTTAGAGCACTTTGAACCATTTTTTTATGTTTGTCACAAACATTAAACACCTTTAATGCTTGCTACAAACATTAAGCTCAACTTGTGCATTACTGTATACTATTATGTGGGTAATATGGTGTATATTGTGCAATCCAGGAGCGGATGTAACATTTCCCAATTGGGGAGGGGGGGGGGGGGGGGCTGGGGCAGCCGCACCCATACCATTTTCAGTTACAGAACTTTTATTAGGCAATTAAAGCATCAATAATAACATCAGTTGTTGTTGAAGTTGCAACAGACACGCAGCATGCATCAAGCTAAAGGTCTGACTCAGAGAGTTTTCTGTTTTGATGATGATGATGAAATGCTGTTGGTTTAGTGGTGACACAGCTGTAGTTAGTTAGTAGCAGTAGTAGTGTTTCAAATCATTTTAAATATAAGCACTTTAATTTGAAATATCTTGGGTTGTTTTGCATGCCATCATGTTTGGTGGGGCAGACTGGACATTTAGGGGGGCATTGCCCCCCCATGCCCATGCCTAGATCCGCCCCTGGTGGGATCCACTGACACCACAGAGCATATGGATCTATAGAACAACATCTGGTTCTCCAACACTCTCCCCTCACATGATGGATCTTCGCCGGGAAGCCAAACGTTATATAGGGGGAAATCATTACACCTGTTAGCCACCGCTTTAGCAGACTTCCTTTAGGCCTGAGCAAAACGTGCAAAATGGTCCATCACGATATATATATGGATTGATATTTTTTTGGAAAGCTTCAAGGTGCAGGAAATGTACATTTAAACCCAATAGTCTAAATGTATGGCCGTTTGTGTGATATATACTGTACGCAATAACAGCTTGGGCTAAGGTTTTTTTTGTACTTAGTGTGAGAATTTCAGGGCCTTATAGTAGGCCAAAAGCCTACAGCACATGACACTGGGCAGTGGGCACACATTGTACACACGGTGCACAATGAAAAATATACAAGATCCATCTGAGACTGAAGTAGGCTACACACTAAATATTTTGGGGGGCAGAACTTTGTTGGGGGACAATGCGAGCTTGTATATCATCATAAGATGAACAGACCTCCCCCCCCAGATTCTGTTTCTTTAAATGTTCAAATCCTGTACAGGAAAACATAGCATATTTTACATAGCACCTAACAGGTGCCTCCAGGGGTAAAACATCATCACCACCATACTGGTGGTGACTCACCATACTGGTGTCGAGTCACCACTCACCAGTGACCAGTGACTGTTACGTCACCCTCACAGGGTGACGTAACAGTCACCCTGTGAGGGTGATGTGACCTGAGCTGGGGGAGACCTGTGCCTCGAAGGGGCACAGGTCTAATTTATATAGATGTTTTATCCAAAGCGCATTACATTCACACACGAGGAAACACGTACATGGCACCGGCCTGCACATCAGGAACAAATTGGTTCGGGGTCTTGCTCAAGGACACTTCGGCGCTAGCCGTTGGAACGTAGATCAGATCTACACGCACCCCGTGCACATGTACATGTCTGCAAAACATTGATTAATTTCTTATTATGCAATTTATTTATAGCAAGTTCAATAAATTATACGAATCGTGCAACGGTTTGCTGAAAAAAAAAGTCCCACTTGTCATAACTCTGCAGTCCTAATACCACAGTGTACTTTACTGCTTAATATTATATTATATATTGCTCCGTTCGCCGGGCGTATGGCACCGTAAATAGCAGGGCCAAAACGAGGGAAGAAATAAACTGTGCTTGGACGCCATCGGACGTACCAGTCGGTTCCCAGGTAAACATTTAGCTGTGGAAAAAACCCACTCATGTCCAGCTGAGAGAAACAGATGATCCGCTCCATTAGCCGTGGGGCGGGTCGGGACGGGAGGGGGATGGCCCGCGACCCAGCGGGTGATGGCGAAAATATTATCCTTTAGCGGAATGGAAGAGGAGGAGGGCGTGTGTGTTCCATCATGCGCGTATAGCATGGTAGCCAACAGGAGTGTTTTAACGTGGGGGCCAATTGCAAAGAAGAGGAAAATGAAGGACGAAAAATATGAATGTCATAAAGGCCTGTGTGTGTGTGTGTGTGTGTGCTTTACCAGATAATATTTATAATAATTAAAATAAAACTAGTCTTTAAATTTTTATCTTAGCCCGGAACTATTAGTGCCCATTAAATCAGTGTGTCCGTGATGGTTTCCACCCAGACCGAGTTTTAGATACGTATGACGTTGTCGGGCTTCATCTTAGAGGTGGCTAAGATCAGTCAAAACAAAGAACCAACGGTGGGGAACAAAGGGAGGTCATATACTTCCTACTGTGACTAACGATAGTGCCGCTAGCGGCCGTTAAAAAACAACGCTTTGAGTGCTAATAACACCTGATCTAAGGCCTACCCTGCGCTTTTCTCAAAAGGTTCATGTTTGTGTTCTAACGATGCAGAGTGATGCAGGTAAATGTAAAAAATTGTGCTGCCTAATGGTGGCGCTATAACAGGCCATTGTGTCTGCATCCAGGGAGTGTGCGTGCAAACTTTTGGCAGCGATCAGACTTGGGCCACTAAGTGGCAGGCCACCGAGAAAACTCCTGGTATTCCCGTGGGCCAATCCGCACCTGGTGAGGAGTTAGGATGAAGGCTCTACTTCTTCCCGATGGGGGCTCCTCAATGGCAGGTGAGTAGCAGTGACTACACATACTGGTCTAGGGACGAATCAATTGGCATAACTAAATTGGGGGAGAAAAAAACGGTTTAAAAAGCATAATGAGAAAACGGAACAAGACTGTGATATGGCACAATGAAACTGCAACGGGGCGTGACTAGCCGCAAATCCAGGATGGAGCGAAATCAATTTACAGTAAGACCACAGCATAGGCAACGATGGATGGCCAAACGGTCACGACTAATTTATGTTATTTATTTTTTCAACTTCCATGAAGTCATTTTGCAATCGCGGCAAGTTTTACAGTAAATGGGCTATTTTCGCTTTGTTTCTTTTTAAAATTTAAAAGCCAATTACTGTGCAGTTAGAGACCCATGGCTAAACTGGTTGTCCTCAGAAACGATCGGCGATCCCCTTGGTGGTCTACGATAATTGCACAAAAGAATATTGTAATACACACATAATATAACATCTCAGCACTAGTGTGCGCGCGCGCGCGCGCACACACACACACACACACACACACACACACACACACACCCAGTGCCAGTGTGAGTTTCCAGGTAGTGTCCAAGGATGACAGTGAGGTTGAGTTGCGTCCAGTTGTCCGTCCAATCCACCGTCCGTCTGCAGAGGAGAACCCACATCTGAGGCTGTTACGGGGCCTCACGGCGGGCGCCCCGCCACCGCCACGATGACGGGAAATAGGCCGCCCCGCGCGCACGTGACGTGCGAGCAGGGCCGGATATAGGCATGGGCATGGGGGGGGGGGGGGGGGGGGGGGGGGGGCAATGCCCAATGCCTAAAGGGGGATGGCAGGGGCGGATCTAAGAATGGGCATGGGGGGGCAATGCCCTGACGGCCCCACCAAACATGATGGCATGCAAAACAACCCAAGATATTTGAAATTATAGTGCTTATATTTGAAATGATTTGAAACACTACTACTGTTATAACTAACTAGAGCTGTGTCACCACTAAACCAACAGCATTTCATTATTGAAAACAGAAAACTCTGAGTCAGACCTTTAGCTTTATGCATCTGTTGCAACTTCAACAATAACCGATGGTATTATTGATGCTTACTTGCCTAATCTAAGTCCTACAGAAGATATAATGCCATTTCATTTTCGCCTCGCCCCCCCAATTGGGAAATGTTACATCCGGGCCTGCGTGCGAGAGAGCCAGAGAAAAAGAATAACAAAGACAGAGGAGGCAGTAATGTGTGAGTATGTGTCCGTGTCATTATGGTGCATATCTTTGTCTGTGTGAGAAGGTGAGAAAGTGTGTGTGTGTCTGTTGTTATTGTGCATATCTTTGTCTATGTGAGAATGTGAGAAAGTGTGCATGTGTAAAATACATCCACAGCAAACATGAAAATATGGCAGGTCGGTGCAACTGCAAAACCTTATGTATGCATTTTTATTCGGGGAGGAAAGTGTAGTGTATGATAAATAATTATATACAAGTTGAACATCATCCTTTTACACAAAGGCTGCCACATACAGTATTCTTCCACTTACAGTAAGACCTACTCTATATACTGTAACACATTAGTGACTGGGGATCACCAGGGGTCTCCACTTGGTTCCAAAGTTTTTGCTAGGTTCCAGTGTTTAATCACATGAAAACTATTATTGGCACGACAATTCATGGTCAATGGAATTTTGTGACGTAACCCTAAGTGTGAAAACGGATCCCCAGAAAGGTTTTATTATTGAGGTTGTTTTTGGAATGCCATGTACCTGTTATGACCTAAATCAAAGCCTATGACATGAATATTGTGTTCTTTTTTTGATATCTCTCCCCTGTGTTCTCCTTCACCCCCCCACCCCACCCAGCCTGTATTATGTTGGCGCTGCACTGCTTGGCGACACGCTCAGTACAGCCTGGGTATCCTCCCCATATGAGCAAGACAAATTCCAATTCAACTTGTTGAAATGGCAAATAAAAGAAACCTTGAACCTTGAACTAGTGCCAGCAGATATACCAAGGGTGAAATGTCCCCATGTCCCCATACGCTGTCCCCCATGTCCCCATACGCTGTATAGAGACACTAAAGTCTTGCTAGATTTGGATTCCAAACAATTGCTGCGCTGATGTCAGAAATAAAGACAGAACACTGAACTTTTGCACGAAACCTCTCTAGATTAGGAGTTACGACGAGCCATTCTTTTGGATCTCTAAACAAGTGTAAATATTGGCAGCGTACAATGCACAAACCAACAAAGAGTTTGGAAGGAGAGGTCAACCAAAAAAAAAAAAAAAAAATGCCTACACATATCCTTAGTACGCCATGGTTCTGATTCCCGGTGTTAAGAGTGACCCCAGCCAGCCAGGGTTCAAGGACAGTGGGAGACAGTTTTCCTCCCTCCCCATCCTCTATCTCAAGGGTTTTCATCCTTTTTCACTCCAGGGACCACCATTTATTCAGCATTTGAGCCACGGACCACCCTTTGAATACATTTTCACACCAAAGACCTAAAATTAAAGAATTCTTTTGATTTTGTCCACAATTCCAGGCTGTATTTTGACAACAAAACAGTGTAAACTTCTTAATTAAGTGGTGCTAATTCAGATGATGAATATTTTAACTCTTGAGAGTGTAAAAATGAAACCAAATGGACCCGCAAGGGTCCATTTGGTTTCATTTTTACATTCTCAAGAGTTACATCTGGTTAACCAACTTTCCATCATTTAGCCTGGGAACCACCTGGAACCTTCTCAGGGACCACTGGTGGTCCCCGGACCACTGGTTAAAAACCCCTGCTCTATCTGGACGCTGGCGCTGGAATTGACGCAACAAACAAGTTCTAGGTGGTCCATTGATATAGCGCCTTTATCCAAGGGCGCTTTACGTAGATTGTGGACCCCATTCACCCTTTCACACACCGATGGCAGCGGAAAACCATGCAAGGCACCACAACCAGCACATCGGGAGGAGTTAAGTTTTTGCTCAGGGACACATCGAGAATGGGTTCAATTCTATCGATGTGGTGTAGCCAGGTACAGTATAAGTGTCTAAGTGTCTAAGTCTTCTCATTGGCTGCATGGCAGCAAATCAGATCTGGGGCCTTGTGATAGGCCGAAAGCCTGTATCACCAGTCCTGGTACTTACCAAATAATTACGCAGAATTAAAACCTGCAATTCAAAAGGTCCAGAAATCACCTGACCCGCCAATTAAAAATGTTACTGTACTGCACTCCTGTTTTGTTCATCATGAGTTCTCTTGATGGTTGGTTTTAATTATTATGGATAATTATTTGGTAGGCCCAGGCCTAGTGGTATAGGCTTTCGGCCTACCACAAGGCCCTGGACCTGATTTGCTGCCATGCAGCCAATGAGAAGACTTACACCGTATCTGTATACACCACAGCGATCGAGAATTGCACCCAATAACTCTGGGCAAGCCCGAGTTCCAACTGGCAACCTTGTGGTTACCATCCAGCTAGCTTTGGTCCAGAGCTCCACTGCTTCTGAGTCCTGGTTGTTTTTTCGGTGAAAAAACGATTGCGTTCTGGCCAAAAAGTCCATTTTATATCCATGTGGTGGGGGGCTCAGAGTGCCAACACTAAGGTAAAGTCCATTTTATCCGTTGTGGTGGGCTCAGAGTGCCCACACTAAGGTAAAGTCAATTTTATCCGTGTGGTGGGGGGCTCAGAATGCAACACTAAGGTAAAGTCCATTTTATCCGGGTGGTGGGGGGCTCAGAGTGCCAACACTAAGGTAAGTAGGCTTTCTAATGACACAAGACGTTTATTTTGGTGAGTAGGTAAAGTGTTCTTCATATATCGATCCACTCCAGAAGAGAGACTGGTCGGGTACTGAAATGGCCGATTGCACGGAGAAGAGCAGAGCTCCAATGCAAGTCAGACTCAGAAGCAGTGGAGCTCTGGACCAGAGCTACCATCCAGCTACTCTACCCTCTGTTCCACCGCCACTGAGTCCTCCTAAGTCACCCTCTCTCTCTCTCTCCACCATCTCTCAGCTCAGTCCCACCCTCCGTCGGACCTCCTTCATGACGGGCGCAGCCAGCTCGCGTGCTCTGAGCGTTCCCCTGACCAGCAGCGCTTCCAGGTAGCCTTGGTCGGACCTAAGCCTGTCGATCTCCTCCCGGATGGGCGTCAACCTCTCCACCACCGCCTGACACACCAGGCCCTTGTAGGCACCAGTGTCCACGCCCGCCGCCCGCGCCACCTCCACCGCCTCGTCCACGCCGATGCCGGCCATGGCGGCGTGGATGGTCACCAGGTTGGAGACGCCGGGCCGCGCGGCGGGGTCGAAGGTCACCTCGGAGGTGTGGTCGGTGACGGCGCGGCGGATCTTGAGGGCGATGTCGTCGGGGGAGTCGGTGAGGAAGATGGTGGCCAGCCGGTGGGGGTCCGACTTGGACATTTTGGAGGCGGGGTCGCGCAGGGACTTGACCTTCCTCGTGGTGCCTGCGGGAGTGGTAAAGAGATGCAAAACGTTGACAAAACGTAAACCTTTTGCGACATTCGTCAGGGCTAAATCATTCACATAGAGATTTGGTAGTGAACGCCCTGAAACCACAAGATCAATTGCCGATGGCCAACAGTATAGAGCTTTCATGAAATCCCCCCCTGGACCAGAAATTAATTCCCCATTCGTTCTCCTCAGACTTTTCAAAATGATTTATATTATAAAGACAATTATGCTGTGGACAAAGACAACTTGGGTCGTGACAAATCATGACAACACACACAATGTTTTGGGATGATCAAATCATTTCTAAGAAAAACAATACAAAAAGTGTTGCTTTTTTATTATTGCTAATTATTTGATCAGTCCAAAATGTTGTGATTGTTGTCCTGATTTGTCACAACCCGAGTTGTCTTTGTCCACAGCATACAGCAATTGTCTTTATATAAATCATTTTGAAAATTCTATGAGGAGAATGAATACTTTTGGGCCACGGGCAATGTCAATAAAGGGGCAGGTTGTACTGGGCAGGTTTTAAT
The DNA here is from genome assembly GCA_039105355.1 of Benthosema pterotum. NCBI lineage: Eukaryota > Metazoa > Chordata > Actinopteri > Myctophiformes > Myctophidae > Benthosema > Benthosema pterotum. The sequence goes on from CM076978.1 coordinate 51,025,147, forward strand.
GTGTGTTTCTGTGTGTTTCTATGTGTGCATGGTGTTGCTGAAAATGAACACATGTCCTCAGATACTACCATGGGTAAATACAGTCTAGTTTCCGCCGTCAGAACCTAAATGCACCTGCAGCACATGAGCATGATTAATTGGAGACAGAGAAGAGTGTGTGCGCTCGTGTGCACGTGTGTGTGTGTGTGTGTGTCAATTGAATAAACACAGACTTCTTTTCTTTCTTCCTGTAAATAAAAACGTCTGGGTTTCCGAGGCTATGGGTGTACCATAGATTATACTAGTCTTAGTGTTCCGTGTACTCACTGCTAGCCTGGTACCACAGACTGATTTGTCGATGGCAACATAAACGTTCACATATGAACGTTGGAAGTTTCCATCTCCAAACTCAGTCTGGCAAGGAGCCGCTGGACTCTTAATTCTTTGTGCAGTGGTGTTGTTTCTGATTGGATGTTGCTCCAACCAATCTGAGTGGAGTTAGGGTCTCGACGTCATCAGTCAGCGCCATTCTATGGCATCCCAGGTATGGGATAAAATCCCATACCTGAGTGGACTTAACCGTCAGAAGGCAGAACAACAAACAACACCAGCAGTTATCTAATCTAATTGTGTAATAATTATGCACACATTTTCCAATACAACAGTACTGCGTGTATTTGGTTTTAGAGCTTTCAGAATAAAGGTGGTCCAACCCCCGAAGCACCGCACAATTAGCTCGGAAAGTGACGAGACCATTTCAAGAAAATCTCATGGGGCTCCCATTGACTTGCATTGAAAAGTGACTGTGGGAATTGCCATATTATATTAAACACTACGAAACGAGTACATGCATAGCTTTGTCAATGACCAGGGCCGGGGATATTTCGGCTATCACACGATGCCACGTTGTTAATAATTGATCAGACCGCTTTTGCAATGTCCCTCGTAAAACATAGCTAGCATAGGTGGCTAGGTGGTTATAATACTACAGCCGCGATGGCTGTCTTCACTCAGCCCTTCACCGCACTCTGCTCTGGAATAACAGCGTTGTTATCGTGCATAAACTGCCCGAGAAACTATTGTTATATTATACACATACACCCACTCCCGAAAATATATTGTACAGTATATATTGTAATTGTGTATAATTTCCACGGCCCTGAGCGTTCAGTCTGCTTTCTAGGCTTGGCTATAAACAAGGTGATTTGTGATTTTTTTTTTTTACATGGAGGTCTGCATGGCATTTACAAATGGGGGTCTGTGGGCTGATTATTATTTTGAGCGTCCTTGACATGAAAACATTTGTGAGCCACTGTTGCATAGAATAGCCTAAACCATGCGGTCCGGGGACCACCAGTGGTCCATGAGAAGTTATAAATATCAGATGAAAAGTTATTTAACCAGATACAAATCTTTGAGAGCCTAAAACGATGCAAACGAATGCAAACAAGAAAAACTTTCATGTTTACATCACCATCATTCAATCATAAAAGCAGGGGTTTTCAACAGGTGGTCCGGGACCACCAGTGGTCCGTGAGAGGGCTCCAGGTGGTCCCCAGGGTAAATGATGGAAAGTTGATTAACCAGAATTGAGAATGTAAAAATGAAACCAAATGGACCCTTGCGGGTCCATTTGGTTTCATTTTCACACTCCCAAGTTAAAATATTCATCTGAATTAGCACTATTTAATGAAGAAGTCTACACGGTTTTGTTTGCAAAATAAATCCAGCCTGGAATTGTGAACAAAGCCAAACATAATTCTTTAGTTTTAGGTCTTCGGGGGCTAAAGTGTCATCAGATGGTGGTCCGTGGCTCAAATGCTGAATAAATGGTGGTCCCTGGTGTCAAAAAGGTTGAAAACCACTGATAAGAGTAACTATCATACATTAAACGCTTTAGGACCATAGATTATTACATTATATACCGTATAATTTCGAGGATGGCAACAACTCAGGTCACGTTATGCACGAAGCAAATTCATACACTACATTCATAATACTTTTGGCTGATTAGCTGTCCTACAGTAAGTTCTCCAACCACCCACCATCTCCGTTTTTGTCTTCCTCTTCTCTCCAGCGTCTCCATCAGATTAATATCAACTGTTTTTCTAATTACATTATTTATAAGCACAGTTGAAACCCCCTGAGGATTGTATACACGCCATTCATTCATTCATAATACTGTAACTGTGGCTTTTCACACGTTGCGACTTTCAGGGAGGGGGGATTGACCGACAGTTATTCAAATGCTAATCAGGTGGCTTTTGTTAACCTGCAAGGTATAGTATCAAGGTAGACTACATACAATACATTAAAAAGATTTCGCGTGATTCGCAACATTGTATTCATATAAGCAATTATATTATTGATTTAGGCATTCCCTTTCAAGTGGAGACATGTACAGTACATTGTTCAGTCTAGCTTCAAATGATATTACAACAACATATGAAGAATCGGTTTTATTTATATACAACAATAACAAATATGACAGGCAATAAGCGATACTATTGCAGTCCAAAAAGCCTCAGTCCTGGTACTCCACAGATCTGGAACATGATGGTGACGTCCATGGCACAGACATACGTCCTCCTATATGACAAAATAATTGATTAGAATGGTAGACTACCCTACTGTTGCATTATATTTAATTTATAAAAACACACACCCGACGCTATCGGACACATAGAGTATAGACATAGTTGCTGTGGAAGAACCGCCGTTGGAACGGAGTTTGCGTGACTGTCTATAGGCCTACTCTATTTAGCTTTCGTGAATGTTCGTCCCTTCAAGATATTCATTATTCCCATTTGATTATTACATTCTTACAGTAAATGCACATTTACAGTAGCCTGATAAGACCCGTAGAATGAACGCTGGGTAGTGTAAAATAAACCAATATAATAGCAAAACGCGTACCAACCCAGGGGCGGATTGGCACATATTTTCCCACCGGGACAATTTTGCCTTTGCCAGGCCACCCTGGTGGGGGGGGGGGGGGGGCAGCTGGTTAACCAGATGTAACTCTTTGAGAGCGCAAAAATGAAACCAAATGGACCCGCAAGGGTCCATTTGGTTTCATTTTTACACCCTCAAGAGTTAAAATATTCATCATGTGAATTAGCCAACTTGATTTACACAACTAGAGAATGTAGAAGATTAATGGTCATTTTGATCTGTATGTTCCAGGCGAGCATCTAGCGCATTCTAGTGCATTTTGGATCATGGCAAAAAAAAAAAAAAAAAAAAAAAAAAGAAAAAAGTCCAGGCCACTAGGTGGCGCAGGCCACCGGGAAAACTCCCTGTACTCCAGATGGCCAATCCGCCCCTGTACCAACCTATCATAGCAACAGCTGATACCGTTTTACTTTTACTTACCGTGTCAATCCCGCTGGTGGCTGTAGTCTGGACAGTTACGCGAATCGGTGGATCTTGAAGGTGGACGGTGTAGCTTTCTTCCCTTGGCTAATTATTTGCGCGCGTCAGTAAACGTCCAGAAAACCTGCCGTTTGTGTGGGGGAGTTTAGTGAGTGTGTTTTAAACAAATAAAGCCTTCTCAATCGCAACGTCAATGTTTTGCTCCATGGGCGCCGCCATTTTATGTGCTCTCAGTGGCGCAGTGCGATGACGTAAACTTTTTTTTTTCCAAAGAAACCAGAGACCAATCAGAAGCCTCGAACAGTATCTGGTTGTAGCTAAGCCACGCCCGCTCCTAGAGATAGGAGGCTTGCCAGACTGGTTGGAGATGGAAACTAAAACGTTCATATGATGTGAACGTTTATGTTGCCATCGACAAATCAGTCTGTGGTACCAGGCTAAGTCGCTGCATGGATATTAGCAGTGTTGGGACATGTGCACTACGTAACTTAATATATTACATAATATATTACCAAACTGCAGTAACTTGTACCGTAATATAAATATATTACTTAACTAAAACAATCTAATATATTATACTTTTCTTTCTGCATTACTGCATTACTTTTAATATTACTTTCTGTCTATCTGTCTCGATGCATATCTTTGTCTGTGTGAGAAGGTGAGAAAGTGTGTGTGTGTGTGTGTGTGGTGTGTGTGTGTGTGTGTGTGTGTGTGTGTGTGTGTGTGTGTGTGTGTGTGTGTGTGCGTGTGTGCATGTGTGTGTGCGCGTGCATGTGTGTGAAATTATCTTTACAACTGCAGAAGTTAAATAATTACTTATTGTCTATAATTTGTCATCAAATTATTTACTGGCTTCCATGAATACTGAAAAAGGAATACATTTAACTCCTGTGTTAACTGTCCATAGCTGAGTAGAATGAGGTAGGTGTACGCCAGTACTGTTTTCAGTAGTGACTTTTTTTTTTTTTTTTTTTCTTTCCAAGTTAATTTCATATGGAATTGGCCAGATATCCAAGTGCATTTGCTTTATTGTAGGTATGCCACTGGGTCTAGGCAATATTTGATTAATAGTGATACTAAATATTTAATTATATAATTTGTAAAAAAAAAAAAAAAATAAAGTAATATGTAATAGTAATATATTACACTTGCTCAGGCTGTAATATTGTAATATAATATATTGCTTGAAAATGAAGGTAATAATTAATAAGTAATACAGTATATTAACAAGGTAAAGTTAAAGTAATATTCCCATATTCTGGTCGTCCGTTATCATTTCTGCCGTGAGGTCCTCTCACAACTGAAAGGGGCCAGACTTGAAGGACCACTTCACCATCTTCATGGATTCGGCCACCGGCCTGGTATCCTCGTCAAAATATGGCCCTTGAGGAAAATTAATTGTGGAACCCTGCGCTGTAGGTCTTGCCCATTGCGGATAATATCGACATGCTCACCCAGGAGAATTAAAGCACAACTCCTCTCCCCTTCCGCCTCTGCGTTTTTTAGGAAGCCAAACGCACTACTGTTGCGATCCGAAACAAGACGAAACAACTGGCCTCTGGGGAACAATTGTTTCATTAGCGTCCTGTCAGCGAGGCACGCTGTGCGCCGCATGCGAGCGGCTCTCAGATGACAGGCCAGACGGCGGCGGCAGGCAGGCATCGGGTGACTGCCGGGAAGCCAGAGAGGAGGAATTCCTGGTTGTTTATCGAGCGCGTCGGTGGAACTGCCACGACGGTGCCAGAAGGACTCTTCCAGTGTCTCTTCCTCTGTGTCATTATGAGCTGTCACCCACACATCCTCCACCACGTTTCAACGCCAAGCTCCACATCCCTCCTCCACCCTCCCCTCCGCTATACCTCCAACTCCTCACAATCTGCACCATCTCCTCCATTGTTCTGCCTTGTTAACCCCATTTGACCCGAGAACAGAAGTACGTTCTAGTGTTCTAGTTGAGACTACCTACGTAAATCGAGACCAAGGCAAGAGCAAGACCTAGGGGAGTCGAGACCAAAACAAGACCGAGACAATCACGGTACTTGGGGGGGTTGAGATCGAGATGTGACTAGCACTTACGGGGCCGAGACCAAGGCAAGACCTAGGGGGGTCGAGACCGAGACCGAGGCCGAAGCCAAGACCTAGACAGGTCGAGGCCAAGACGGAGACGAAGACCACTGTAAGGCAAGACCAAGTCAAGGCCAAGACATTATTTTTGTGCTCCATGCATGCCTAAATTCTCTCTGTAGTTGTGGACTGCTAGCGATATGCACATCATCCATCTTTATGAATGGATATAGAACATTTCCTAAGCATTGTCTCATCTCGAGTGGTCTTGATGGCGGAAGAGACCCGAGACATTTGCTCGAAGACGACAAGAGCGAGACAAATTGAGGGCGAGACCAAGACAAGTCCACGAGACAACGGTGAGAACCGAGATAGGACCAAGACAAATTGAGGCGAGACAAAAACAAGACAAACATTATCTTGAGACTGGGCTCGGGATGAGACAATGTGTCAAGAACTACAATACTAGTACATTCTGAAGGCGGGCAATAGACGGGACAAAGTTTTCCGAATTTCATCATCCGCCTATGGGATCTGGCGACTACTGTTTGAATCTGACAGCAGGCGATGGTCAATAGGTGGGCAGAGCAATGCAGGCCAGATACGACGAAATTGTTGATATCGGGGTAGAGGGGAGATTTAGTCAATAGCCAATGAAATTCAAGCGCCGATCGCCAATGGTGTCACGCAGTTTAAAACGCACTGAAACAGTTTTGTGGAAAAACATATGCTTCTATGTCAGTTGGTTTTCAAATTGTTTGAGTCAAGGAACCCCCAAAAAATATAATAAATGTGTAATAGGCCGTGGACCCTCTCTGAATATGTTGTTCCGGGGACTAACAGAAACAAGGATTTGACGTAAAAATGTTCACGTGAGTTCAAATATTTTCACAAATACAAATACTGTATTTTTTTTCAGGCGATCATCCATTGATAGTGGGAGATTTAGGCGATAGCCAATGAAACTCAAGCGAAACACAAACACACACAAAAAAAAAAAACACCACAATGAGAATATTTTCAATTTTCGCGACATTTGCGGACATTTTTGAAATATTCAAAAAAAATATATATCAAATCTCAATCCCTAACTTTAATAATGGTTGAAAGTGTTATTAACATTTAACAAAGTTAAAATTCTAACACGCATTTATTAGAGGCAAGTTTCTGAGGCAAGTTTTTTACAGGTTTCTGACTTTTTTTCCTGTAGATTTCTGTAAGCTGGAGTCTGTAGGCTAACAGACACTAAGGACTCTAGATTCTGTATGCTGGAGGACCAGAAAGAGGACGACACAGAAAGAAAACTGGGACAGCAGCCAACACACACACTGCCACACACACACACACACACACACAACACACACACACACACACACACACACACACACACAAACTACATGACACACACAAAAACATCAGATCTACAAGGGATAGCCCCACCATGCCATTTTATTTTTACATCTCTTTCCTTTTCAATTTTTTTTACTCAATAACCCTAAAGCCTGACTCACTTAGTGTATACTTAAGTTAGCTTTTGCGCTGGTGGTGTCGTCGTACAAATTCGGCATAATTCCAACCTCAACCCCTGAAAACCTAAACCCTCTGAATGTCACCCAAACCCCAAACTGCATCGTTTCATAATAATTTGGAAAGAGGACATCATCACCATTATCATCAATATTCCCGGACGTTACAGGGGGAACGCCTATCCAGTGGCAAGGGATCGCATGCAGGGCCGGATCTAGGCATGGGCATGGGGGGAGGCAATGCCCCCCTAAATGACATGATTGTCATCTAGGGGGGGGGCATTGCATTGATTTGTGTCTCAAATTTTTGAACGAGATACACTGGCAAAACGTTGGTCAAAATAATAATTCTTTGACATAATTGGGTACATTCTTGAAAATTACGTAATTCAGATGTTTAAAGATAATTTAATCGTTACACATCTGTGCCGCCCCTGCTGAGTTGTCAGTCGATTCAAATATTTAAAAAAATATATAATATTTATTTTCCATGTGATTGATCACAGGATTTTAATCACAATTTAATCTCATTTTTTATCGATTCTAAATGTAACTTAAATTACATTTATTTAGACTTTCAGACCTAAATTTTAGTTGGATTTTAGGTTTAAGAATTTATCCACAATTCCAAGCTGTATTGATGTTGGTACCATTAGGAGCGAACATGCACATTTTGTAGAATTTTCCACACTCTCTGATTGTGTAGACGCATTTTAAATTAACTTAAGTAACATATTTAACAATTATTCACCTGCTTTGGCAAAATTGAACCAAATGCACCCACTTGGCTTTTGTTTTTACTGTTCGTTAATAACGTACTAAATGAAGTTAGTTAACTAGTTAATGCTGACAAATTAAATTGATTAAATAACCTTTGACGTAACTCATGATGCTGTGGACAGTAAAAAACAAACAAAATTGAACTAATTCTCTATAACGTTTTTATCACAGTAGGTGCAAATACATTGCAAGCTGCAAGGGGAGAGATCCCAGAATCAAGTTGGGCACATATAAGATCGTGGGTCTTTTAAATACTGGGGCACGAACATACTTTTCAGTGGGGTGTAACAGCTTTTTATTGGAAAAACAAATGTTCCCAAACTTGTTATTAAAACGACCTTAAAACACACTTTTCTAGTCCATTTGCCACTCCCTCTGTATTCACCATAACTATAAATCAGTGGTTTTCAACCAGTGGTCCTTGAGAGGGTTCCAGGTGGTCCCCAGGCTAAATGATGGAAAGTTGGTTAACCAGATGTAACTCTTTGAGAGCGTAAAAATGAAACCAAATGGACCCTTGCAGGTCCATTGGGTTTCATTTTACACTCTCAAGAGTTAAAATATTCATAATCTGAATTAGTCCAAGTCTACACAACTAGAGAATGTAGAAGATTAATCTTCATTTTGATCTGTATCTGTATGATATTGTGGACAAAAGCAAAAGATATCTTTACTTTTTTGGGATCAGTGGGGCTAAAATGTCATCATATGGTGGTCCATCATGGCTCAAATTCTGAATAAATAGTGGGCCCTAGTATCAAAAAAGGGTGAACCCCCCTACCATAAAACAAACATTTTCAGGAAATAATAAATAAAATACATCTTCAGAATGTCTATTCGTCAAATACTGCTATTTTTGTGGGGACATTCGCAACACACACCCATGCGTGTGTGTGTGTGTGTGTGTGTGTGTGTGTGTGTGGATGCCAAGTGCAGTGCGTGCAGTGCAGCACACGCAGAAACCCCCCTCCATCTCCACCTCTGAAGTCATCTTGAGGACATCTCCCGGGTCTATTATCACTCTATTATTCAGATATATGAGCGAGGGAACAGCTCTTTAATCAAAGGTCCTCTCCACGCATGGATGGATACATCTTGTGTTTTTATGATGCCAGTAATTAAGGAGAAGGGAAACAGGAGGGGTATCTGAGTACAGGACGAGGGGGGATTCCCCCTCCGCCCCCGCCAGCAGAAGAACATGCTAGCCATGTGTGTGTGCATGTGTGTGTGTGCGTGTGTGTGTGTCTGTGGAAAAAGGAAATGCAGGCAGGCATGTGTCTTTCAGTACAAACGGCTCATGTCTCTGTCCATGTCCGTGTAATATGCTGTAAGACACGCGTATTGCATACGCGGCATACAAATAATTCATATACAGTATATGGTTTATATATATGGCTCGGCAAGACTTAGTTTTATCATTATTATTCCTGAATTTCATTATGAACGCAATTCATTATTACACCGCATGAGTAATAAACAAATAAAGTGCTTACATTTTTTGGGTACCGATTTTTACCCTATGATTTGGTAACCCATTTTTTTTTAACCAGCGTCTTATCTGCTAACCAAGGTGCTTTCCAAAGTTGGGAAAAAAACACCTATCATGACACTAAAAAATATGACTCCTATAGCGTTCCTAAGTGGGACTCATCAAATGTCCCAAGACCCTCCTTGCATCCTGGGAACTATTTGTAATACAGCCAGGGTTGCAGCAACTCTGTGTAGACTAATACAGCGTTACAGCAACTCTGTAGAGTAATACAGAATTACGGCAACTCTGTTCAGTTCACAAGGTCAGTCCAATGACATTTCTTCTACTGGCGAATAATGACAAAGGCCTGCACGAGAAGTTTATACAGAATGCATTGAAATCTATGCTTTGCAATGCTAAGCTTTATACAGTAACAAACCTTGTGACCAGGCTCTGTTCTGCAACCTCAATGTCGTAACTCCTATGGCTCTAGCTGAGGGGTTTTCAACCTTTTTCATACAGGGCCCACTATTTATTCCGCATTTTAGCCACATACCACCATTTGATGTTGAGTTTAGTCTCTTGAACGCAAAACCAAGAAGTGTTTGTCCACAATTTATGAGAGATTACTCTCAAAACCATGGTCAAAATAACAATTCTTCTACATTTTCTAAATGTGTAGAACTGTAGATTATTGAAAATTAAGTATTGCAGATGTTTACTATAATTTAACTCTTGAGAGCGTAAAATTAAACCAAATGGACCCGTAAGGGTCCATTTGGTTTCATTTTACGACCTCAGGAGTTATATATCTATATAAGGGTCCAACAGGTGGTCCCCGGAAGGGTTCAACAGGTGGTCCCCGGACCACCAGTTGAAAAATCTGTGCTCTAGCTGAGCAGAACACGTGGCTGAGGGAAGGTGCGTAGTAGAGTTCAGCGGATATGTGCTGTGAGAACCACAATGACTCAATGATGAGTCACCCAGTGACTCAACGATGAGTCATTGGGGTTCGGACGTACAAACAAACGTCTTTTCATGTGACATATACATCCTTCACTCCCCATGCCTTCCCACACAGAGTCCTACGCCAAGCTTATTATCCATACTTTCAATAGCTGCATGTTATTAGCCAGCCTAGCAGCTAAACCGCTCTGTCGTTGTGAACATGGGTCCTTCCGCAATAGGCGTCTATTGTTCCTGATGGAAAATAATAATAATTATAATATGCACGCCAATATCTTCATCTGTGAGTACTGTGTTCTTACTGAGCAGAGTGTGTGGTTCAGTAGGTGTGTATTGCAGTGTTCTTACTGAGCAGAGTGTGTGGTTCAGTAGGTGTGTGTATTGCAGTGTTCTTACTGAGCAGAGTGTGTGGTTCAGTAGGTGTGTATTGTAATGTGTTCTTACTGAGCAGAGTGTGTGGTTCAGTAGGTGTGTATTGTAGTGTTCTTACTGAGCAGAGTGTGTGGTTCAGTAGGTGTGTATTGTAATGTGTTCTTACTGAGCAGAGTGTGTGGTTCAGTAGGTGTGTATTGTAATGTGTTCTTACTGAGCAGAGTGTGTGGTTCAGTAGGTGTGTATTGTAATGTGTTCTTACTGAGCAGAGTGTGTGGTTCAGTAGGTGTATTGCAGTGTTCTTACTGAGCAGAGTGTGTGGTTCAGTAGGTGTGTATTGCAGTGTTCTTACTGAGCAGATTGTGTGGTTCAGTAGGAGTGTATTGCAGTATTCTTACTGAGCAGAGCGCGTGGTTCAGTAGGTGTGTGTATTATAGTGTTCTTATTGAGCAGAGTGTGTGGTTCAGTAGGTGTGTATTGTAATGTGTTCTTACTGAGCAGAGTGTGTGGTTCAGTAGGTGTGTATTGCAGTGTTCTTACTGAGCAGAGCGCGTGGTTCAGGGAAGGTTTCTCCATACTGGTTATTGAAGATGCGTGCCAGGTCCTGGGCTAGCTCCAGATGCTGTACTTGATCCTCCCCGACTGGCACATGAGTGGCCCTGTTCAATATAATAATAATAATAATAACTTTATTTCTATTGCACTTTTTTAAACATGCGTTACAAAGTGCTGAACAACAAATGCATAAAAACAACAATATCATGGTAAGGCAGTGTAAAGTGAACCAAATGTACAGTAGATAAAAAATAAATTAATACCAATAAATATATACATATATATATACGGATCACACACACACACACACACACACACACACACACACACACACACACACACACACACACACACACACACACACACACACACACACACACAGTTCAATAACAACAGACAAGAAACAACAGCACACCTTTGTATGTACAAAGGTTTGATATTTTTTATATACATCAATTAGTGAAAAAGAGCGTATGTTTCCAAGGCTTTTTGGAGAGGGAAACAATATCGTATGCAGATTGTCTGTTTTCAAATATAGCTGAAGCATGAGTATATGTTTTAGATTGATTCAACTGATTTTAATGGGCTGTGTGTAGGCTGTATTCAATCGTTTTGCTGGGTACCGGGTATGTGTTGTGTGTTTTACGGCCAGTTCTAAGATGTGTGCTTTTCAGATGTGTCCAGATTCATCTTTAGATGTGCCGAGACATTTGACTTAGTTCATTTAGTTTGGATAGGACTTAAAAGTCGCTGCTAAATCCTTCTTCATTCTACTGGGTATAGTGGAAAACCCCAAACTCCCTAATAAGTGCAGGTTTATCTTAAGGACCCCAAGAAATTATTGTACAATATTACGTTGTAGTTACACTATAACTACGTACTGGAAATAAACCTACTAATTCAATCTCTAACGAGCATATGAAGTGTTAAATGAAAAACAAACTATATTTGAATAATAATAATGTATACAGTATGCTATGTGTCTATGTTTATTTGAAATTCTACTGTATACATCCTCCCAATCACCAGTAGTTGGCTACAGAATTAGGTTTTAGGAATACAAGGCTCAGATGGCTGACATGTTTCATTTTGTAGCGTACACAAAGAAACAGACCAAGCATATTACGACGGCGAGACATACAGTACCGTGCCGTAGTGAAATATCTACAATAACATCCTTCCTGCCTGTAAAAAAACAGCATCTTTGTAGACTAATGCGTTTTGAATGCCTGCTCAGTAGAAGTAATGCATTAGAATCGGCGTTTGGAGTCAAAGAAGTACACAAAGTATTCGGCAGTGAATTCCTCCCAGGGTGACACTGGGTGTTACACAGCACTAGAATGCATGTACCATATATCAGGGGTTTTCAACCTTTTTGATACAGCATTTGAGCCACGGACCACCTTTGAGGACATTTTAGCCCCACAGACCCCAAAACTAAAGATTTATTTTTTTTGTCCCACAATTCCAGGCTGAATTTAGGAAAACAAAACAGTCCAACATACAGATCAAAATGACCATTAATCTTCCACATTCTCTAGTTGTGTAGACTTGGGCTAATTCAGGTGATGAATATTTTAACTCTTGAGAGCGTAAAAATGAAACCAAATGGACCCTTGCGGGTCCATTTGGTTTCATTTTTACGCTCTCAAGAGTTACATCTGGTTAACCAACTTAGCTGGGGACCACCTGGAACCCTCTCAAGGACCACTGGTGGTCCCCGGACCACCAGTTGAAAACCACTACCGTATATTATCTACATCATCTCTCTCTCTTAGCCTCTTTATGTTTAACTTTGTGTGATTTTCGTAAAAGAACGCCCCTACCCGATCGCACTACAACGTCGCGCTTAAAGCATCCAACGTAGCAGATGTAGTCGTGTAAGGCGGCTGGAATCGGCGCGTTCCGAGATCGATCGCACATCTGCAACCGTTGAATTCGAAATCCCCGAAAATAAAAGAAGTACGTTTCGGACATATGCCGTTCCTAACCGACAGAAACGACATTATATATAAAACATATACATATAATACTAAACAAAAAGAAACATCCCGATACTAATCGTGTCCGATAGGTAACATTAAAGAATACGCTCGCAGTCACTAAAAAAATGGTCCTTGGGTGCGGGACAAAGCACGATTCACATAAAAATAATAATCCACACGCTGTCTGCAGATCCGCAATAAAGCGAGAGCTGCTTTATACGACCAAAGCCTGGCCCGTATTACTGTATTTAAGGTAGATTAAAGGCAAACATCATGTGCACGCTAAAAAGACACATGGAAATCACAAACAATACTGTACAAAATCACACACACACGCACACACACGCACACGCACACGCACACGCATACACACACACACACACACACACACACACACACACACACCACACACACACACACACACACCACACACACACACACACACACACACACACACACACACACACACACACACACACACACACACACACACACACACAGACATCTGAGGAACAGATAGAGATGGCTCTCTCTCACTTGTACAGAAGAATGTCGGCGGCCTGGAGCACAGGGTACGTATACAGACCCACGCTGCCTTCACCCTTCTGCTTGGAGCTCTTCATCTGGTGAACAACACAGGAAGGATAGGATCACACCAACCAGCCCAAGGATAGGAGAGAGAGAGAGAGAAAGAAAGAGAGAAAGAAAGAAAGAAAGAAAAGAAAGAAAGAAAGAAAGAAAAGAAAGAAAGAAAGAAAGAAAGAAAGAAAGAAAGAAAGAAAGAAAGAAAGAAAGAAAGAAAGAAAGAAGAAAGAAAAAGAAAGAAAGAAAGAAAGAAAGAGAAAGACAGACATCAACGTTCATAATTCTAACAGAATTGATCAATTTAGACCCGGGGTTTTCAACCTTTTTTCGACGCCAGGGACCACTGTTTATTCAGCATTTGAGCCACGGAGGACCACCATTTGATGACATTTCAGCCCAAAAGAATTCTTTTGGGTTTTGTTCACAATTCCAGGCTGGATTTTGACAACAAAACAGTGTAAACGTCTTAATTAAGTGGTGCTAATTCAGATGATGAATATTTTAACTCTTGAGAGCGTGAAAATGAAACCAAATGGACCCGCAAGGGTCCATTTGGTTTCATTTTTACGTTCTCAAGAGTTACATCTAGTTAACCAACTTAGCTGGGGACCACCTGGAACCCTCTCAAGGACCACTGGTGGTGCCCGGACCACCTGTTGAAAACCCCTGATGTAGACAAATTAATCAATTCTGCCCCTAGTGTCAGAATCTAGTGTCAGAAACTACTAGATTGTAGCTTCTGACAATAGATGCTAGTGTCTCACACTAGATTGTAGTTTCTGACACTAGATTCTAGTTTCTGACACTAGATTGTAGTTTCTGACACTAGATTCTAGTTTTTGACACTAGATTGTAGCTTCTGACACTAGATTCTAGTTTCTGACACTAGATTGTAGTTTCTGACACTAGATTCTAGTTTTTTAGCACTAGATTGTAGCTTCTGACACTAGAGTCTAGTTTTAACACTAGATTGTAGCTTCTGACACTAGATTGTAGCTTCTGACACTAGATTCTAGTTTTTAACACTAGATTGTAGCTTCTGACACGAGATTCTATTTTCTGACAATAGATCCCAGTTTTTTTTTTTTTTTGAAAATTCTATGTTTCTGTGTCAGTGATGCTCAACAAATTCCAAGCCAAGGACCCCCAGAATTATCTACATTTGGCTGCAGACCCCCCACATGAAAACATTCTAGGGATCCCCCAGAATCAAAGATTTGAGTTAAAAATGTTGGCTCCGAAAGAATATATTTCAAAACAAAAATAGCAGAACTACAAGCTCATATAACGTTCCTTTCGGTGACCTGCTGTATGAGCTTGTAGATCTGAGTCTGTAATGGTGCTACTCAGCCCTTTTAATGTCAAGGACCCCCGAAATTATCTGTATTTGGCACGTGGACCTTCATCTGAAAATGTTCTGTTGCCGGGAACTTCCCAGAAGCAAAGATGCCCATAAAAACTGAAAAGAATACATGAAAGAGTATATTTTTGAAAAAATAAGAAATGTGACTCTTTGAATATATTATAATCAAAGAGTCACATTTCTTATTTTTTTCTAAAATATCATATCTGCAGTGCAGCACTGATCTGATATTTGTAAGTGTAGATGTGATATTTTCTGATATTTTTAGCTATTTTCAAATAGCTCAAACAGCCGTCCATTACGGATTAAACAAGTCAAACGTTCTTCACGTGTACAAGCTCACATCGAGCTGGTAAGCATCTGCTTTTTCAATACATACATCGCTTAAAAGAACTACTGGGTTGTTTGTTACGGGTTAAAGGAATGACGTTCCCCTTCCCCAAACAACAAAAACAACAGCAAAAAAAATCCTCGTCACGTTCACGAGTCATGGATTCTGTGTTAAAGTGATGGCGGTGGCGACGCGCTGCGTGACTGACTTCACCTCGCCGGGTCGTTTGAGATCAACTCATCTGTTGAGTATAAACAAAAAAAGGTGTTGTTTTCGGTCCGTGGTTTAGGAGGAGGAGGTGGATGTGGAGGCCGTAGCATGGACCGTTCGTTGGACCTCTATTCCCCCCGCATTTTGGTGTTCAACGCATTATGTTACACTTTAGCTATTGAAAAATATCAGATCCACGAGCTCATAGAGCTCGTGGATCTGATATTTTTTTGGAAAATTTGTGAAAATAATGCGCAAATCCAAGAATATATTCTATTTGACGCTTGATCGTAGTGTCTGCCACTAGATTCTAGTTTCTGACTAGTTTCTAGTTTCTGATGCTAGATTCTGACAGATTCTAGTTTTTCTGAAAAAAATGTTCCTGTGTCAGTGATGCTCAAGGTATTTCATGCCAATGACCCCCAGAATTATTGGCTGCAGAACCTCATCTAAAAACATGTTGTTCTAGGGGATTCCCCAGAAGCAAAGATCTGAGTTAAAAAATGTTTGCTTCCGAAATAATGTATTCAAAGATTTGCACCACATTTTCACAATGTTTCAAAAATAGCAGAACTACAAGCTCATATCGCGCCACTCGGTGGCGCGATATGAGCTTGTAGATCTGCTATTTTTCAACAGCTAAAACACCAAAACGCGTTCAGTACAGAAAAGGGTTAAAAGCTTCATGAGGTCCTTTTTTTTCGTCCTCTGGAAGAAAAAAAACACACAAAAACAAAAACAAAAACAAAAAAAAATCTGGCAGGTGGAATCGACAGAAGGCTTCTGAGAGACAAAAAGATAAAATGAACAATAAGGATGTTGGATGAACTGAAGATGGGGAAAGAAAAAAATTAAGGGACATTATCGCGATTCTCTTGGATATTAAAACATGTGCGAACTGGAAGGAATCCGTCGCACGGCACGAATCAAATAGGTTTTTAGTTTTTATCACCCACGATAAAGTGACCATATAACAGTAAATTTAAGTTTAGTAAAAGTCAGTAAAAAGAGTTGGCTGTGAGTGAGCTCCTCATTGCTCCTCATTCATACGAGGGTAAATCCATGTTACAGCTGGAGGCTTTGGTGAAGCATTAGAATGTAGAGTTGTAGACCGTTGACTAGTTAAACGTGTTCAACTACAGTACACACTTCATAGTTTATAGTTTATTTGTACCGTATTTTCCGGACTATAAGGCGTGCTTAAAAGCCTTTAATTTTCTCAAAAGTCCACAGTGCGCCTTATAATCCAGTGCGCCTTATATATGGATCGTTTGACTGCAGGTGCTTCTATTCTGTGTTAACTGTAGTAGCTTCTATTCTCTGCGCCTTATAATCCAGTGCGCATTATAATATAAGGGTAAGCCGGATTATAAGGCGCACCTTTTAAAACTGTTTTCATATATTATATGAAAACAGTTTTAAAAGGTGCGCCTTATAATCCGGTGCGCCTTATAGTGCAGAAAATACGGTAGGTAAATATACAGTACAAGGTAATGTTCAATTAAACACAAAAAATCTTCTTAGCGATCTATCCATCCGTCTGTGGTCATCTATCGATGAGTTTGAGAAATCACAGTTTCTTTTTAAATATATACATCAATAAATTAACCAAATGTTTTATTCTACCAATTTCTTTATATTTGATTAATTCAAATAGTCTCATTGTTATTTTCATTATTGCTTTAGTATAATTATGAAAACCTATGAAAATAAGCAATGTACTAAGTAATTTTCTCATAATGACATGCACAAAATATCAATACCACATTAAAAGGTCAATCAACTGTTGCTACTGGTGTTATTATCATTATTGCTTTAGTATAATTATGACAACCTATGAAAATAAGCAATCTACTAAGTCATTTTTCTCAATGATATGCACAAAATAGTAATACCACATTAAAAGGTCAATCAACTGTTGCTACTGGACTGCAGCCATTTACTTACTTTAATACATACAAATTTGCCATTTAGCTAACACTCTTAATTCAGAGCATCTGGATGGGGTCATTTTATTATAATAAATTGATTTGTTTTATAATCAAATAAACCCATTAGTTTGGTTAACTATTACATTGTCAGAAACTGCTTATGTCCAATTTTTTTTTTCTCGTGAATCAACAGTCCCACTCATACTGCACTGCCAATTATCTGGTAGATCTGCTACATTGTTAATTTTGTTTTGTTTGAATCGTGAAAAGCCACAACTGTTTTGGACATTAGTTTTCAACCCGGGAGATAGTATTTACCATAGGGGCATAGCGTGGGAGTGGAATCCCCTCTTCGCTCACGTCTACAATAGTTTTTGGGGGGCAAAAATGTGTCTTTTTGACTTGTCATTTACGTTCTATTTAATGGATTGTACGCCCTGTTTCTAACTGACTATACATGATCTATGTCTGTGAGTTTGAATGCACGTGTCTGCAAGTGCATGCACAAGCGCACCCAAGCGCGCGTGCACGACACTCGCAGACACGCATGCATGCAAAATGACAGTGCGCATGTGTGCACGTGTCTCACAGGGGCGGATGTAACATTTCCCAATTGGGGGGGGGGGGGGGGAGGGGGCAGGAGAAATGGTATGGGGGTGGCTTCATCGCCCGTGGCGCGACGGGCGATGAAGCCGCACCCATACCATTTTCAGTTACAGGACTTAAATTAGGCAAGTATAAGCATCAATAATAACATCAGTTGTTGTTGAAGTTGCAACAGACACGCAGCATGCATAAAGCTAAAGGTCTGACTCAGAGAGTTTTCTGTTTTCAATGATGAAATGCTGTTGGTTTAGTGGTGACACAGCTGTAGTTAGTTAGTAGCAGTAGTAGTGTTTCATATCATTTTAAATATAGGCACTTTCATTTGAAATATCTTGGGTTGTTTTGTATGCCATCGTGTTTGGCGGTTCAATGTTGTTGTTTTTTGTCTAAAACTATGATGAAAATTGTCCGCCGATTACAAACAATTTGAAAAATGAAATTAAAACTAAGCTCTATGATGAGTAAAACTAAATCAATTGGCAATTTCGCCGTTTCATGTTTACACTCTCAAGAGCTAAAATATTCATCATGTGAATTAGCCCAAAGTCTACACAACTAGAGAATGTAGAAGATTAATGGTCATTTTGATCTTTATGGTTGACTGTTTTGTTTCCAAAATCCAGCCTGGAATTGTGGACAAAAGCAAAATAAATCTATAGTTTTGGGATCTGTGGGTTCTAAAATGTCATCAGATGGTGGTCGGTGGCTCAAATTCTGAATAAATAGTGGGCCCTGGTATGAAAAAGGTTGAAACCCACTGGACTAGTGTAAAAAAGAGATCCAGTATGCATAAGTAAAAGACACAAGTAATTTCACACTTGGTTGTATGCTGAAGGATAGCTGATCTACAAGCACACAATGCAGCAATCAGTGTGTGACACTGTCAAATCCTCCCATGAGAACTGTGGGGGAGGGGGGAAAAAACAAACAAAAAAGTCTTTATATGGGAAGTAAATATTGTCTTTTTTTTGTGTTCTATAAAGGTTCATAGAACAAAAAAAAGCATGGTTTACAACAGGGGTTTTCAACAGGTGGTCCGGGGACCACCAGTGGTCCTTGAGAGGGTTCCAGGTGGTCCCCAGACAGTGTTGGTCTATATTACTTAGGAAAGTAACTTCTTTACTTTACTCGTTACCCCTTAGACAAAGTAATATCATTACTTTACTTATTACTGGATTTGAAGAGTAATATATTACATATTACGTTATTACTTTCCCAAGTTCTCAACACCGCTTTTGAAAAAATAGAGAAGTACAACATAATCCGTTTATTACAAAATAAAGCAGCAAGCGATTTGTAGTGTACATAACTGCGCAGGATGCAGCGTGTGGACTGGATCTACAATCTACTGCACATCTCTGTTGTTACAGTACCTGTCAATAGCTTGTACATCTGTTCTATTTTTGCATGCAACAACAAGCTCATTTTAAAAAAGTAACTTGGCGTTACTTGCAAAGTAATGCGTTACTTATTACCCATTTTTGCAGAGTAATCTCGTTACTTTACTTTTTGGAGCAAAAGTAATAATATTACAGTAATATGTAGCCTAATCTAAAATTAGTTACTGCCCAACACTGTCCCCAGATAAGTTTTTTAACCAGATGTAACTCTTGAGAACGTAAAAATGAAACCAAATGGACCCTGGCGGGTCCATTTGGTTTCATTTTTACACTCTCAAGAGTTAAAATATTCATCATGTGAATTAGTCCTAATCTACACAACTAGAAGATTAATGGTCATGGACAGAAGCAAAAGAAATCTTTAGTTTGGGGGGGTCTGCGGGGGTGAAAATGTCATCAAATGGTGGTCCCGTGGCTCAAATGCTAAATAACTGGTGGGCCCTGGGCTGAAAAAGGTTGAAAACCCCTGGTTTACAAGAATTTTTCACGAAACGTTCACTACACTAGACTCTGCTACACAACTACATGACAAAATGAACAATAACGATGTTGAATGGAGAAGAATTGAATTGCGCTTTTTCACAATTCTTCTCCTGAGTTCATTCAATGTCCTTATTGTTCATTTTGTAAAATTCCGCCTGTGTTCATTTTACAGGCGATACTTTTTATGTCCTCCTAATCCGGATTTGGACCATGCAGGTCTGGCTGAATGAAGACATGAGACGCCAGGCTGAGAGTTTGGCGACCAGATATCCATGTGTGGGACAGTCACTCGGGGATATATGGTTATCGCACCGAGAATCGCACAAGAATACCACGATTTAGAGTATTTTTTGTTTTGCTTCTAAAACACCCTAAACATTTAGTTTAATTGCACTGATTTGAGTTATCGAGCGTATACTTGTTTAGAGTTTACACTAGAATCTAGATGGAGAAAGAATGCTATATCACGAGAGTAAATATGTCAATTATTTTACTTCACTTCAAAAGATGGTCATTAGCCACCTTTTATCGCTTAATTACGATCAAATTCACTCATATCTACAAAATAATTAACTAATAATTTCGAAGTGAATTATTACATATCTGGGTTTGACAAACTACACTGATTATGTTTAATATAATACAGAATGCATTACTATTACTAATAATTCAATTGTTTATCTCAACTTTTCACAGAGAAGTCAAGGTAAACTTCTCTGTGAAATGACCCCAAAAACTGAGAACTTGTCCCACATTGAGACCGACAGGACACGGTGAACTAAATAAAATACAGTAAAAGGCGGTATTCTTGTGGCGGATGTAATGAATAGTGAGGTGCCAATAAGACATTTTGACTGATACCAATATATACGTTGTAGAATATAATAAATTGCTGTTATGGCCGATTGATATTACCAATGTCGATATGTTCTCATTCTGTATTTTGTCCATTCTGATAAGTCCATGTGACAGGGTGTGTACACTATAGCATACATGCCAACCTTTGAAAATGTTTTTGAGTAGCAAATTACCGGGGCGCGGCGGCGCAGCGGCCCGACAGCGCGGCAGTGCAGCGCACATTGCAGCAAGGCACATTTGTATGCCAATATTAACTTCACATTCTCACTTATCATGAGGTATGTTTCAGTAGATTTTAGCCCAAAAGAAGTTGGGTGCCCCAAACATTGAAATCCATGACACTGATACACTAGCGTTCAAAAGTTTGGGGTCACTTAGAAATGCCTGCATTTAGGAGGAAGGCATCCCACATCCAAAACCTTTGGAGTTGGACCGCATTCCATGAACACTACTATATTATATACCAGGGGTTTTCAACAGGTGGTCTGGGGACCACCAGTGGTCCTTGAGATGATTCCAGGTGGTCTCCAAGCTAAATGACGGAAGGTTGGGTAACCAGATGTAACTCTTGAGAGTGTAAAAATGAAATTGTTTCATTTTGACACTCTTAAGAGTTAAAATATTCATCATCGGAATTAGCACCACTTAATTAAGAAGTTTACACTGTTTTGTTGGCAAAATACAGCCTGGATTTGTGGACAAAATCAAAAGAATTCTTTAATTTTAGGTATTTGGTGTGAAAATGTAATCAAATGGCGGATAAATGGTGAAAACCATTCAACCTTGCAGTGTGTACTTGACTTGTACTGTAACTCTCATCTCTTGTTTATAAAAAAAAACATTCATTCATAACATGACTGGAGTTGTTGTAAGAACTGCCCCCCACCACCACCACCACTACCATTAGGCCTATTTCTTTTCCCTTCCACCTCCACTATGATTAGATATACAGAAATGAATATTTGTCTAAATATGAAACCAAATGGACCCTTGCGGGTCCATTTGGTTTCATGTTTACACTTTCAAAGAGTTAAGTAGTAGTAAGTAGCCTATTCATCATCTGAATTAGCCCGAGTCTACAGAACTGGAACATTAATGGTCCTTTTTAATCTGTAGGTTTGCCTGTTTTGTTTCCTAAATCCAGTCTGTTATTGTGGACAAAAGCATAAGAAATCTTTAGTTTTTGGGGTCTGTGGGGCTAAAAAACTCCTCTAATGGTCGTCCGTGGCTCAAATACTGAATAAATAGTGGGCCCTGGTATCGAAAAAGTTGAAAACCCCTGGTAAAGTTTGGATGGTCATCATGGCGTCTCCACTATTCTATCCATCCATCTCGGTTTGGTTGTTTGTTCCGCGGTTAGAATTCGGAGCGACCGCCTCATTACGCTCACTACTTCTTCACTTCGGGTCGCTCCAATCCACTAGTCTCCTCGAGCCTCTCCCTCACGCGGTCCGCCGCCGTGCGACCGACCGACCGACACACGGGACCGGCGGCGGCCACAGCCAACAGGCACGGGGGAAAAAACATGCTCGAGCACCTCCTCGTCCTCGGAGCGGAGCCGAGCAGCGCGAGGCTGCGGCCGCCATAACGAGACAACATGAACGACCCCACTGGAGGCTCGAGCCACAGCCATATAGTAAAATAATATTTTAATAGGAGACAACTCAGGCGATTAGCACTACGAATCACCGTGAGCCGCGGCCGACGCGACTGTACTGTTAGCTGGGTGCTATCTAAGCTAAGGCTCCCTTCCGGTGGGGACGCAGACCAATCACGTCGCTAGAAACCAAGGTCTAAGGCAGAGCCATCTAGTAGAAGAGTTGCGACATCGAGGGGTCAGAAAACAGCCTGGTCACGTGGTCCACGTACTCGCGTGAGCCCATAGGCTTCAATGCATTCAGTAACTTCCGGCTGTCACTATTCATGTCACTATCCAACAGACGTTTATGTAGATGGACTGGCCCCATGAGGTGAACGGAGTTGGCGTACGCCAACAACGCCTACTACTACATGGGAAAAACAGAGGGTTTGCGCTCTTTGCGTATTCTGCAGTGATTAATCGTAGCAGCGTAGTCAGAGGTCAAAATACGTAGCAGATACGCAAAATGCGTAATGGTTGGCATCTTTGCTATAGTCTGATTTAAATTAAATATTTTTAAATTTAAAATTGTAAGCTTGTAGATCTGTTCAAGCTGTAGGCTTGTTCATCTGTAAAGACAGACTGATTGATGAACATATTAATGCCAATTACGGTATTCTAAAAACAACCCAATTAGGCCGATACCGATGTGTTTGCTGATTAATCTCCACATCACTTTTAGAGAACCAACATTTTAGTCTCTATGGATTTCCAGTGGCAAGTGTCACGTCGAAGTCACATCGATTCTGAATAATTTATTTATCATTTGATATATTCACCTACTGTACATGTAATAAAGGGTCGACAGTTCTATACCGGTACTTGCTATTCATTTCAACGCCGTAAATGAACATTAGCTCAACTTGTGTCAATGAAATTGATTTATTTTCTGCTCTTCTTAAATGAACACAAATATATGAAATAAAATGACCATACATTTTATTTTTTATAAAATATTTAAAAAAAAGCAGCGCTGCTTGTAACCTGCTATTTTATATAAAAAGAAAAAGTCTTGAAAGTGTGAGAAGGCATTTGGTCCAATTGGCATCATTTAATGGGGCGTTTAAAGATGTTCTGATAAGTGCTCTATAAATATAACGGTCATATTTTTTGGGGGGGGGACCTGGGCCGTGTCCCAGTGGCCCAGACACCAGGCACCCTGGCTAATAATAATCATCCAGCGTTGGCAGGGTCCGTGGGTTCGATCCCGACGGCCTTCGCTACATGTCACGTCCCATCTCTCTCCCTGTCAGACTACTGTCTGTCCCTCTATAAAAAACAGTTGGTCCGGGGACCACCAGTCGTCCCTGAGAGGATTCCAGGTGGTCCCCAAGCTGTAACCAGATGTAACTCTTGAGAGCGCAACATATTCATCATGTGAATCATGTGAATTAGCCCAGGTCTACAAAACTAGAGAATGGTCATTTTGATCTGTATGTTTGACTGTTTTGTTTCCAAAATCCAGCCTGGAATTGTGGACAAAAAACGAAATACATCTTTAGTTTTGGGACCAAGTGGTGGTCCGTGGCTTAAATGCAGAATAAATAGTGGGCCCTGGTATGAAAAAGGTTGAAAACCACTGATATAGAGTATTAGTTTACCTTCCACTGTGGTAGGTGTCTGAGTCGAGGCATGCTGGTCAGACAGCCGAGGATCCACGACAGCTCAGCGTGTTCAGGAACCTGGACACACACACACACACACACACACACACACACACACACACACACACACACACACACACGCACACGCGCACACACACACGCCCATTAATATCACACATTCTGGCTATCAAACCCTGAGTTGCAAATTTGCTTGGGCTACTACAATGAATCAATTAATCGTAATTAAATCGATAATGTAATTAGTCGTCAAATGATTTAGTAATTGATAAATCTGAGTAGCAACTGATCCCTGTTGAGTTATCAAGCGTGTTTCCCAATTAACCGTATTTTTTTTTTTGTAACTGAACTAAAGTGCAGTGAGCCATCTCCATTTCCGTACAATCCGTTGATAGTCGCACATGCACAGTAGTGACTGCAACGCAAAAATAATATGACACATGACAATGATTATAGTATCAGCAACACAAACATAAGGCGTGAATATCTATTTTAAATGACCTATTTGAGTTCAGTAGAGTTACTGTTCCTAGACTTAAACTGACATAGGCGTAGCTATTCTTTAGTCAACTGTATGCCGTCAGAATAAGCCTCAAGACACTATGAGAGGCTTTAATTCATTTAAAAAATGTGTTTGTTTGAATAGCAGCCTAATCAGCAGCTAATCAAATGTATATTTTTGTTAGAACACATCTAAAATATATATTTTAAGGCGATATTTAAAGAACTGTTGTAATTTGATTACTTGTTAAAGTAATCGGCCAATTAATTGGTTATTAAAAAATCGTTAATTGCAGCTCTAATATTGATATAGATCTGATCATCTGAGGGGAGCAAATGGACACGCAAAGATACATTTGTTTCCATTCGTACATCGTCTGTGTCATATTAAGTTACCCGATAAGCATATCAGCCAAATACAGAATGAAGAAGAATAAATTAATAAAACATACAGTTAGATCTGTGGTTTTCAAGCAATGGTCTTCTGCTAAATGACTGAGAGTCGGTGGTCAAATGGACCCATGTAAGATCATTTAAGGTGGAATGAAGCAGAAACGCTGATAAAGTTTACAACTTAAAAGGACAACTTTGTTTTTGTTTAGTACTTCAAGATTCAAGATTCAAGATTCAAGAACTTTATTGCCATGTCAACAGGTGTTGATAGGAATTTGTTTTGCTCAGGGTGGGGGGGGGGCAGGTTGTAGTGAGCGAGGCAAAGCCATTCTACGGCGCCAACATAACATACAGCCTGGGGGGTGGGGTGGGGGGACACACACAGGGGAGAGATTTCAAAAAAGAACACAATATTCATGTCATAGGCCTTGATTTAGGTCATAACAGGTACATGGCATTCCAAAAACAACCTCAATTAGACAGACAAGTTACAAGCAGAGGGGGAAGGGAGGGGTAGGAGGCAGCATGTGTAGTTATCAGTCCACGCTCAAGGCCTTTTAAGATTGTCTGTCACAGTCCAATCCTCCGGGCACAAAGCCGTGTGAAAGTGTCAGTGTTTATGTTACTGTGAGATAGAGCGGCTCCAAGGAGAAGGCTCGATCCACAGGTGTGTGGGGGAGGGAGGGGGTAGCGAGACTCCGAGTTGTCCAAAGCATGGCCACGCCGTTGTCCCTCGCTGGTTGCATTCTCAAATCCTAAGAGGGGTTTTGAAGCATGGGGGTCAAATCACAATTTTCTGTGAAATCAGAGATTTAGATCGAGGGCGAAGCCAATTCGCTGCTCCCCTCTTAAGTCTTTCAGTCATCAGCTTATGGGTTGGTTGGCGAGACAACTGTGATGGCATTCAGCGTCCTTAGTTCTCAGCCGCAACGCTCCCCATTCCAATCAGCATGGCGGGTTCAACCAAGGCTCATGTTTTAGGTTGTTCTTAGACAACGTTAGTTTTATGGATGTTAGCCGTTTTTAACAGGAGGACTGTGCATTCGGACACAGCTAAATACTGTATATATTTGAAAATATATATTATAGCATTTTTACTACCTACTATAATATTAATACAACCCAGGAAATTATATCTGGCTACAAAAGTTCACAGATCCACTGAAACAATATGAAATTTTTGTTTTTGATCCTGCGATCTGTCATATAGGCAGATATGATTGAATAGCTAGAATCGCTAAAACTAAAGAAAGCAGCAAATGTAAAACAATTAACACTATCCTTTATTTTGTCTAAAAGCAACCTAAAAAATGAACATTGGTTGAAAAAAAAAAAAAAAACATTTGTTCTTTTAAAATTGATTCATTTGAATGTTGGACTCACTTGAATTCTAATTAGACCAGTGGTTTTCGATCTTTTTCATTCCAGAGCCCACTAATTATTCAGGACCATCATTTTATGACATTTTAGCCCCAGAGACCCCAACATGGAACCAAATGGACCTGCAAGGGTCCCTTTGGATATATGCTTATGCTCTCAAAGAGTTACATCTTGTTAACCAACTATCCATCCATTTAGCTGGGGAACACATGGAATCCTCTCAGGGACCAATGGTGGACCCCGGACCACTGGTTGAAAACCATTGAATTAGCCAAAGCAGAAGCTGTTTTTGTTTTCTACCAGCTGAAGTGTAGCTGAAGCTGAATGAAACTAATAAAGTGTAGATTGTATGTGTGCCATCTGAATACTCTAGGGACCAGGCAGGCAGGGTGACTCCCTTGCACCTCCAAGTGGCCCAGACGGGTACTATAGTTCCATCTGTCCCTTGGTGCCGATGAACATCTTTCATCAACTGAAAAATGTTGTCACATTTTCACTTTTTTAAAAAAATATCAGATCTACAAGCTGAGCTTGAAGATATATTTTTCAATAGCTAAGGTAATGCCAAGAATGCTAAGTAATTAGCCTGGCTCAGCCCTGAATCAGCACCTTAAAAATACTAGCTTATCTTTTTCTGTGATTCAAGGACTGGCTTCCCTGCCTTTGGGGCCGTTTGTGCCCGGTTGGGAATCCAAAACTAGCACCTGATTGGCCAAGGGCCCTGTCACTCACTTCGACAGCAACGTCGTCTAGGGGTCTTAGGGGTTCATATGAACCAATCACTGTTAAGTCTGCCACTTTGACCACGCCCATATCAGAAACTGCTGTGGTGCAGAGGGACTTCAGTCTGAATAATGAAGTGAAACGAAATGACAATTCAGACTGAGGTCAGGCTACTAAGTAATACCAATGATAAGTATTGTTAATAATGCTAATAACACAAATTAATGCTAATAATGCCAACTAAGTAATGCTAATAATTCTAAGTAATGCTAATGCTAATATTGTTAATGATTCTTGCTAATAATGCTAAATAAGTAATGCTAATGCTAAGTATTGCTAATAATGCTAATAGTGCTAAGGAATGTTAATAATGCTAAGTAATGCTAATAGTGCAATGTGATGCTAATAATGCTAAGTAATGCTAAGTATTGCAAATTATGCTAAGTAATTCTACTAATTCTAAATAAGTAATGCTAATAATTCTAAGTAATGGTAATGCTACGTATTGATAATAATGCTAAGTATTGGTAATAATGCTAATAGTGCTAAGTAATGGTAATAACGCTTTAAAAAACAAAAGATGCTCCATTCCAAAAATGTTTTAAACAGCGCATGGACCTCTTCATAAGAACACTAGGCTATACTAGCAGTATGAATGCTACAGGGCTGTTCTATCAGCTCATTATAGGCAGTATATATATATATATAGGTCTCAAACATTTCCGTGACAACAACCGCTAAATTGAATTTGGCCGCGGACGCCCGTGTGAAACCGTTTCGTGCCAAGAGAGGGAGGGAGGATGTTGTGTTAAAACAAATTCATTCAAAAAAAATGACGAAAAGTGCTCAAACATCTGCCATATTGACAAAAGAAAAAAGTTCAACAAATTTACAAGTTAATGGCTCTGTGAGCTGTGTGTGTGTGTGTGTGTGTGTGTGTGTGTGTGTGTGTGTGTGTGTGTGTGTGTGTGTGTGTGTGTGTGTGTGTGTGTGTGTGTGTGTGTGTGCGTGTGTGCGTGTGTGTGCGCGCTGTGAGTGCATGTGTTTGCATGTGTGGGTGTCAAATAAAAGACCCCTTGCGTGGGCTTTCTAATAAGCTAAATTCTCTGTTGGGGGGTGGTTGCACTAGTAACACATCCAGCTTGCATCACACCCAAACAATCTCCACTCCCTTCATGTGTCCTCAAACACACAGCGAGCGAGCGAGTGAAAGAGAGAGAGACAGAGAGAGCGACAGACAAGGGCGGATCTAGGCATGGGTATGGGGGGGGCAATGTGCCCCCTAAATGCCCAGTCTGCCCCACCAACCTAGCCTGACCTCAGTCTGAATTGTCATTTCGTTTCACTTCATTATTCAGACTGAAGTCCCTCTCTACCACAGCAGTTTCTAGGATGGGCGTTACCAATGCAGCAGTCTTAACGGTGATTGGTTCATATGAACCCATAAGAATATTGGGAAAGCAGATGACGTTGGGAACAAAGTGATTGACAGGGCTGTTGGCCAATCAGGTGCTGGGATTGGATTTCCAACCAGCACAAACGGCCCCAAAGGCAGGGAAGCCAGTCCTTGAATCACAGGGAAAAAATAAGCTGGTATTAAGGTGCTGATTGAGGGCTGAGCCAGGCTACCACCAACCATGATGGCATGCAAAACAACCCAAGATATTTAAAATGAAAGTGCTTCTATTTAAAATGATTTGAAACACTACTACTGCTACTAACTAACTACAGCTGTGTCACCACTAAACCAACAGCATTTCATCATTGAAAACAGAAAACTCTCTGAGTCAGACCTTTAGCTTTATGCATGCTGCGTGTCTGTTGCAACTTCAACAACAACTGATGTTGCTATTGATGCTTTACTTGACTAATAAGTCCTGTAACCCAAAAAAAATGGTATGGGTGCGGCTTCATCGCCCGTGTCGCTTTGCGCCACGGGTGATGAAGCCGCCCCCATGCCATTTTCTCCCGCCCACCCAATTGGAAAATGAAACATCCGCCCCTGGCGACAGAGAGAAGGAGAGAGACAGCAAGAGAGAGAGAGGAAGGATGCCAATGTATTTTGCTTTTTTGCAGAAGAAAAGTTACCAAAAAAAGGGAAAGAAGAGAAAAAAGGCAAAAAATCCTTCTGCTACAGAGAATTAAACTTTAGGGCCTCTGGCTCTGTGACCATTGTCCCTGGTCTGCTCTAAAAAGGTCTGCGGAGCGTCGTGACGCCCCCAGACTCTACAACGCACGCGCCGGGTTGGCCCACGGCATGGATGTGTTTATCACTCTTGATTCTGCCTTTTTTTAAATTCTTCTAGGTGTTATCCCGAATTATCCAGGAACAACTTGTTACTATTTTTAACACGTATCTGCTTCCAAGTCTCCGCACCTGGTTGTCTTCATTGCCAAAAGAACTACGCTCTTTGGTTATTATCATATAGTTAGCTGGGTACCCCATGGAACTTCCTTAAAGGGGTGCTACACTTTCAAAAAAACTTTTGGTCATTTTATGGTCTACTCAGCCTCATGTGAACACACCAGACAGTTTATAAGTTACTCCTTTCAGTATTTAGATATTTGATGTTCATTAGTCTGCCGGAACGTCCTTCCCATAGAAACCCATTATAACTTAAAACTCCATTTTAACCATGACAGATTATTCGAAAACAACCAATCTTTTTTCTGGTGACTGATATTGTCCTCCTAATACGTGAGAGGGCCGTGGAATTTCATTTACAGTTTTTATTTATTTTTAAAATATTGTTTTATTCATTTGGGTAGGCCTACCCAAATATGGAGGCGGCTACATTTTCCAAAACAATATTTTAAAAATAAATGAAAACTGTAGACGCAATTCCATGGCCCTCTCACGTATTAGGAGGACAATATCAGTCACCAGAAAAAAGATTGGTTGTTTTCGAATAATCTGTCATGGTTAAAATGGAGTTTTAAGTTATAATGGGTTTCTATGGGAAGGACGTTCCGGCAGACTAATGAACATCAAATATCTAAATACTGAAAGGAGTAACTTATAAACTGTCTGGTGTGTTCACATGAGGCTGAGTAGACCATAAAATGACCAAAAGTTTTTTGAAAGTGTAGCACCCTTTAAGTACCCCGGGTACACACTTTGGGAACCACTGGACTAGATCAACCGTAGAGTTTGTTGACTAAAATGTCATGATATTTAGTCAACTAAAACTAGACTAACACAACAACATATCAGATAGCTCAATACAATTAAGGCTGTTGAAAATAACAAGTTAATGGGATTAAAATTAAATTTTGTTTATTAATACGCAATTAACTCAGCATGTGCACACTAGGGCATTAACTAAATATTCGACTAGTCGATTATTCGACTAGCAAAACACTATGCGACTATTATTTTTTCATATTTTGAGGTAGCCAGTGCCAGCGATTTTCATCTAAAAGTCATATTTCATATTTCGGTCCATGTTTCCCGTCGGACAAGTTAGTTGGCGACACACTTCCGGTTCCGGGTTGGTCCGTCCCTTATTTTGGTCCGTTCTGACTGGAATATGCAGTCGCTGCTCGCTGCCGTTATCATTGGGATCGTATCAAACCGGCGACGGTGAGTGACATAGCGTGACGTAGATCAACCTAAGCGGCATCGGTCATAACTATTTTTCATAATGATAACGCGCAACGTAGCTCTACTGCAAGGGCACGAAAACTGTTAATAAATATTTAAAAGATAAGCAGATCTTTTTTCCCCCCGCAGATTCTGTTTCTTTTTTATATGTTCAAATCCTGTACAGGAAAACACGGCACATTTTGGACACAGTTTGAATGGTGATTAATCATGATTAAATTCATTTTTGAAGCTGTGATTAATCCGATTTAAAAAATTCATTAATCATTCACCAGCCCTAAATAAAACATGACTAAAAAGTAATTAAGTTTTACCCCAAAAAAAGACTGTGACTAAAAGTAAAAATCTAAATCCCGCTTGCCAAAACCAACAGTGGTATTTGTGCCAGGCTGCAGCGTGCGTGGGTCCAGGGGATCAGACAGATGTTGGAGGCCAGGGGGATCAGGATAGTGGCGGGATGGACGCCGGCCCGACGGGTAATAAAAGTGGGTTTTTAGAAGGGCTTTTAGAGGAACAGGCGCTCCATTCATTCATACACCGTGTCTTTTTTTTTCTTTCGGCGTCGTACTTTTAGCCATTGAAAAATAGCAGATCTGCAAGCTCATACCAGGACACACAGAGCCATGGATCATTTTGTGTTGTGCGAGTGAATAAAAACAATATGTTTGTTCCTTCATTTACAATAAATATATGTATATGATGAGGTCAAAAGATTAAAATGAATAAACAACAACAAATTGATGTGTTTCAACAGTAAAATAATTCAAATGATTTCCATGAACAAACGTTTAAGAAGCAGGCTAGGGGAAAAAATAGCACATCCACAAGCTCTCGACGCGGTGTGAAGTGCATGACGTGTGAGCTTTTAGATCTCTTTTGGGTCTTGAGCCAAGGCCTGACCTATAGCTAGTTGTGAACTCCCCGAAATAACCCATTGAATAAACTCAGATTGGAAGTTTTTCGGCTGCATGTGATAGGACATATCGCTAATAATAAGTGAACATTAGCTAAAATGTGTGAAAATAAATTAGCGTTCTTCACAAACATGTCCATAAAGGCGTCTACTATCACCTGTCAATTTGTTCCAAATTGGTTCACTGCGGAAAAATTGCTGCTGCTGAAAGTCAGGGCACCATCAACAAGCTATAGAATAGCAAAATTCTCATTTTTTCATAGTGCTTCAAGTAGCATGTGACATGTCAAACTATGGAGTTTTCATGGTTAAAATGCCATTTGTTTTTGCATGAAAAACACTCCTTGGCCTACCAACGGTGATAGTAGAGTAAGTAGACATCTTTGCAAACAGTTGTGAATAAAGCTTAGTGTGTGGTGTGTGTGACTGTGTGTGTGTGTGTGTGTGTGTGTGTGTGTGTGTGTGTGTGTGTATATATACTGTATACAGTATATAGATTTGCCACTCATTTTGCTGACGCTCCCATATTACAACGTTACGGCCGGTTGCGGGTCGTAGAAGCATTAGCGTGCAGAAGCATGCTCCACCATGAAGAATCAAAAAGGCTGGGAGTCTCTTCTGCTCTTCTTACTGTAAGTGCGGCACAGAGAGCCAAGAGTGGAGTTCTTACGAGGGCGTTAACTTTTACTGCCCCGAGCATTCACACGCAGAGAAGACAACACACACACACACACACACACACACACACAAACACTCTACTGGCCTGGCACGGGCGGGCGCATGCGCCCACGCATGCTGTACACGCCGACAACGTCGACAACTACAGATGAAGGACACGTACGCACTGAGAGAAATAACAGACGCGCTCCCGTTCGGTTCAGTCTCGCGGTCGGTCTCTCGTAAAAGAAATCTCGCTCACACGCCCTGGTCGGCGATTCGTCTTCGTGTAGCCGAATGGTCTGGCGAATACCTTTTTCTTTTTCGCACGGCGACGAAGAGATGCATGTCCAGCAGTGGTTTAATACAGTTCTTTCTCTCTCACACCCACACACACATGCGCGTGCGTGCAGCACGTGCACTTGATTTGAGCCCATCACTATCACTTTTTCCCCCCGCCCGTTTTTTGGGGCCGTGCGTTTTCAGTGAAGTCAGGTGTTTTCTTTGGGTCTTGGTCCTATTTGTACATGTGGAGTCGGAGTGGACTCTCGCTCGCTCGCGTGTATGCGTGTGTCGATGGGAGGTCCTCCTCGTTCGCCTGCCAAGATATGTAGCATGAAGATAAACGCTGAACGAGAACAGCGCTCCGTGTGTGTGTGTGTGTGTGTGTGTGTGTGTGTGTGTGTGTGTGTGTGTGTGTGTGTGTGTGTGTGTGTGTGTGTGTGTGTGTGTGTGTGTGTGTGAATGTGTGTGGTAGCAATACACATGATGGAGCAGGGGGCATCACCTCTCCACTGTCTCTCACACACACACACACTGTCTCTCATTCACACACACACATACACACACACACACACACACTAACAATGGACCGTCTCTCTCTCACTGTATCGAGGGAAAGCCAAGACAGCTGTTCTTTTGGATGTGAAGAAAAAACGGGCGGGAGAAAAAAAAAGACGCCAAAAAGTGCAAAGTAAATCTATGATTATTCCCTCTCTCAGGGTTGCATGGTGTGTCACAGGCAGGAGTTAATGCAGGGTTTATGATAGTGGTTGTTTTCACAGGAACCTGTAAATTTGCGAGGCCAGGCCCCGAATAAGCAGATAAGAATCGGATAGAGTGATAAAGTAAAGGGAAAAAAAAGAAAAAACGCTTGGCGGGCACTGGGGCGGTGCACACAGAGTAAACGGCAGAACCAACAGGGGCAGATATAGGCATGGGCAAGGGGGGGCAATGCCCCCCCTAAATACCCAGTCTGCCCCCCCCCAAACACGATGGCATGCAAAGCAACCCGAGATATTTCAAATTAAAGTGGTTATATTTAAAAGGATCTGAAACACTACTACTGCTACTAACTAACTACAGCTGTGTCACCACTAAACCAACAGCATTTCATCACTTGAAAACAGAAAACTCTCTGAGTCAGACCTTTAGCTTTATGCATGCTGCGTGTCTCTAGCGACTTCAACAACAACTGATGTTATTAATGATGCTTTACTTGACTAATAAAAGTCCTGTAACCGAAAATGGTATGGGTGCCCCCATACCATTTTCTCTTGCCCCTCCAGCATGTTCTCTTGCCCCCCCCCCCCCCCCCCCCCCCCCCCCCAAATGGGACATGTTACATCCGCCCCTGAGAACCAACGCCAAAAACTGGCGCATACGAAAGCAAACATTCAAAAAAGATGGCCGACCACCACTCCGGGGGGTTGAGTCTCTTCCCCCCCGATGATGACAAGGCCTGGAGTGAGACCAAAGGGGGACATTTTTAAAAGGCACGCACACACACATGCACGCACACACACACACACACTACTGTGCACAGCTGCAGACAGATGCACGCCACTAAGCATGCCGTGCACACTCAGACATGCAAATACACAGAGAGAGAGGGAGAAAGACTCACAAAGAGGTATACACAAGACAATTAACCACTATATTACAAAATAGCCAAAAAGAGTCGATCTACAAGCTCAAAAAGCGTTGCTTTTTGATACCCCCCCCCCTTCTTCAGCTACAGTGTTGGGCAGTAAATAATTAAATATTACATATTACTGTAATATTACCTTTTCCAGCAAATCAAAGTAATGTTACTCTGCCAAAACACGGCTCATTACTCATGACTTTTGAGCTTGTTGTTGCATGTGAAAATAGAACAGATTCACAAGCTAGATATCAACAGAGATGCGCTGTAGTTCCTAATCCAACGCAGCATTCTGCACACAGGACATAGACTCAAGATATTAGACAATACTGGCTACATTATAGGTAAAATTCTCACATATAAATGCATACCGAAAAATAGTGATTTCCAAGTTGAATCTGGAGCATCCATCATCCCGTCACCCCAGGGGTTTTCAACAGGTGGTCCGGGGACCACCAGTGGCCCCTGAGAGGATTCCAGGTGGTCCCCAGCTAAATAAAGTTGGTAACCAAATGGACTCTTATAGATCTGTAACTCTCGAGAGTGTTAAAATGAAACCAAATGGACCCTCACATACCCATTTGCTTTCATTTTACTCTCTCAAGAGTTAAATTATATCTGAACGTCTGAATTACTTAATGTTCCAAGAATTAGAAAATATAGAATTGTTATTTGACCAACGTTTGGCTCAGTTATCTCCTAAATTGTGGACAAAAACTTGAAAATCCTTGCTTTTGGGTTCGAGAGATTGAACTCAACATCAAAGGTGGTCTATGGCTAAAATACTGAATAAATGGTGGGCCCTGGTATGAAAAAGGTTGAAAACCACTGCGTCACACATGACATTTCTCCACCTATCCAGCTGTCATCCATATATCATCCGTATATCATCCATCCATATATCTACACTGTGTAGAGTCTTATCAGCGTAAGTTGCTGTATTTTGGCAGTACTACCACCCGATGAAATGGCGCTGATGCTTTACTGCTGCGATTGGCCGGGAAAAAAACATTGTATCCGGTAGAAGAAATACATCTGACAGGATGTTCCGATGGACACTTTCGCTGATAAACTGCCTCTTAGGGTACTTAGAATTATGCCCAGGCTTTACTCTTCACAACGCAGATGTGCTAAGCCTGGAGGCAGAGGCTATCCATCTATCCATTCATCGACTGCTGGAAACGCTATTGAGAAGGCGGGTGTGGAGTGTCTAGTTAACAAAATAATACCCGGCCTTGAGTATAGACAGAGTTGCGTTGTCGCAAACTCGGTTCACTTCATGGGATCATGGTCCAATGGTACCTCTACCATCAAGTTTATTTCACCATGTTAATGTTTTTTCTTTTAGGACCGTTCTTTCCTGAGAGTGTACAAATGTGAACCAAATGGGGTCCATTTGGTTCACATTTGTACACTCTCAGGAAAAAAGGAAATGTCCCTCTGTTTTGTCCCTCTTTCAGGCTGCAACAGCCCTCGCGAGATCTCAGTTTTCTGACCCCTCAATGTCGCAACTTTTTGGCTATTCTACATTCACTTTGTGACTGTCGGAGCAGTATGGAGGTGTGTGTGTGTATGGTGTGTTATCCATCTACACTCACCTGTGACTGCTGGAACAGTATGGCGGTGTCTGGGTCGATCCCACAGGCCAGCAGGCTGGCTGCCATGTCCAGGATGTTTTGTCTGAGCTGGGCAGGGTCCTGGGGCTGGGTGAGGGAGTGTAGGTCCACTATGCTGTACAACACAGAGGGGTAGCGCCCCTGTGGGGGAGGGGAGGCAGAGGGGGAGTCACTGACAGGACTATTTTTTTTTTTAGGACAGGTGATTAACATGGGGGCTCTATATGGACATTTGCCACTTTGGAAAATGAGAAGTAGGTCGAGAGTGGCTTATTGTCGGTATCACCCGGTAACACGCGGGAGTCTATCCCTGTTACAATGCACTAGACCAGTGGTTTTCAACCTTTTTGACACTAGGGCCCATCATTTATTCAGCATTTGAGCCACGGACCACAATTTGAGTGCATTTTAGCCCCACAGACCCCAAAACTAAAGATTTATTTTGCTTTTGTGCACAATTCCAGGCTGGATTTGGAAAACAAAACAGGCAAATATACAGATCAAAATGACCATTAATCTTCTAGTTGTGTAGACTTGGGCTAATTCACATGAATATTTTAACTCTTGAGAGTGTAAAAATGAAAACGGGTCCATTTGGTTGCATTTTTACACTCTCAAGAGTTACATCTGGGTAACCAACTTAGCTGGGGACCACCTGGAACCCTCTCAAGGACCACTGGTGGTCCCCGGACCACCGGTTGAAAACCCCTGCGCTAGACCTACCATAAGCTCCCAGTACTTCCCGCACACCTGCGTAAAGCATTTGTGCTGTTTTTATTGATTTTATGTGATTTTATATGAATATTTATATTTTCACCCTGCCCCCTGGCGGTCATAGTGGTCATAACAGCTCATTGTATATATTATTCATATAAAATTAATAAAAAACAGCACAAATGCAGATTTCAGCGGCACAAATTCTATCACATCAAGCTAAAAAGGATGAGCCCATTTTGGTCCGTTTTGGACCATCCCAAATGCGGGGTGCAGATCGGCAAAGCTCAGGACCTATAACTTCAATTATCTCCAGAATGGTAGCAGCACAAATTCTGAATTCTACCGCACACTTCAGCACAAATGGAGCACGAAAGGATTTTTATGTATTTTTTCCCCAAGTTTGAAAAATCATGGGGTGCCAACTTCACGCAGGTTTCCCGCACTACTTGCCGCACCTCATGCTGTGCTACTCATACGCTGAGTTGGCGGTGCCTGGAATCAAACCCAAGACCTTGTGGTCCAAAGGCGAGAGCTCTACCGACTGATCTCTATACTTCTGGGCCTCTTCTGACTCCCTTCACAGGTGTTACCTACCAAAAGTCTGAGGCGTCAGTGGCTAACCACAAGGTCGCTGGTTCGAACCCGTGTTCCCCCAGTTGGACCCTTGCGGGTCCATTTGGTTCCATGCTTACACTGTCAAGAGTTAAAATATCCATCATCTGAATTAGCCCAAGTCTGCACAACTAGAGAATATAGAAGATTAATGGTCATTTTTAATCTGTGTGTTTGACCGTTTTGTTTCCCAAATCCAGCCTGGAATTGTGGACAAAAGCAAAAGAAATCTTTAGTTTTGAGGTCTGTGGGGATAAAATGTCCTCAAATTGTGGTCCGTGCATGGCTCGAATTGTGAATAAACAGTGGGCCCTGGTGTCAAAAAAAGGTTGAAAACCACTACTGTATAGACAGATATTAATAAGTCAGGCCTACCTGCAGTGCCACCCAGCTCTCCAAGGCCCCAAGATAGTTCCCCAGGTGAGGAACACCTGTGGGCTGGATCCCTGAAAACACACGCCCTCCTCCACCTCCTGGGGGCTCCTCGTGGTCCTTCGAGCCGGAAAAAGGAGATGGAAAAATAATAGATTATACTTGGGGGGGCTTGTTTTGGGAATCAGAGACTCCTGTAGCAAAAAACGAAATAAGTTTAGGTTTGTTTATGACTCTCCCTCTCCCAAACACACACACACACACACGAAAAGTGTTTTACAACAGGGGGAAAAGGGGCGAGGAAGGAAATAGCGCTAGGATATGCGTGAGGCAACCAAACCCCAGCAGGTTTATGAAAACATGTCGGCCGCAGAGGACAGCAGGGGGCCTGGACACAGGCCTCAAGCAGAGGGAGGTGGGATAGAGATGATATTCCATTATAGTCGACGTTTGTTAGTTACCATATGCAATATTTCTTCATATTTTGTTACTCCCCGCCCCGGCGGGCTGTATTGAATCAAGATGCGTTACAGGCGCTCGGGGTGGCGCTCGGGTAAAGTTCCTGCCCACCGACCGCGAAGAACAGAGGTTTGAATCCGCAGCGAGGTGCATCCGGGACTTGGCCCAGAGTCTTCTATTGTATTACCAGGGGTTCTCAACGATTTGGGCTGTGGGGACCGCCGGAAATGCTTTGGCCATGAGTTATATTATATTATTATATTTTGAGGATTTCTTGATGCAGTAAATATTTTTCTTTTCGTTCTTGGTTATATGCGATTAATAAAAAAGGTCTAAGAAGTCTTTAAAGGACAACTTTGTTTTTGTTTTGTTTTTTCAACCATGGTTCACGTTTTAGGTTGTTGAGAAATTAAAAAGTGAGTGTTATTATTTAATTTGCTTCTTTCTTTAGTTTTATGGATTTTAGACAGTAGGTAGTTACACAAGGTCCTAAATACATACTGTATGTGTTTACAAAATTTTAAAGCAGTGTATTTTTTATTATCTTCCAGGGTCCTAATAAACTCCAGAATATTACATCTGGTCGCAAATGATTACAGGATCTACAGGATCTACTGAATGTGACAAACTGCCATACTTGTTATACAGTATAAAGTGCAGTGTGGTGTGCTACCTCCTCCATATTCAGTAGATCCTGTGATATTTTAATTTCCAGGGGTGTATTAGGTCTTCTAGTAGCTATAAAAACAGTTGGTTAACCAGATTTAACTCTTTAACCAGATGTAAACATGAAACCAAATGGATCTGCAAGGGTCTATTTGGTTTCATGTTAATGCGGTTTCATGTTAATGTGACAACATTAACCTTGGTTACGTTAACCCCAGGCTAGGTTCGAACCCACGACCTTCCGCAAGAAAGGTATGCTCTATCCACTACACTAGGACCACCCTATACTGAAGACTTGGTTAAAAACACCATTAATCACGTTGTAGGTGAAGGACTCTGCGAAAACAGTATCAGATCCAAGAATCTGGCATCAAGCCGTTCTGGTAGTAGTGCAGGAGGTGAGGAGAGATCTGTGGGTGTTGGGAGTGTGAGCCTGTTGGCAAAGTGGACGGCCAGCAGCGGTCACGCTCCTATTAGCTACGCGCTAACTCCGTGGCTAGCGCCTCTGTTTACTACCCAGCTTGAATTAGCTGGACACCAAGTCCGTGGCTAGCGCCTCTGTTCGCTCCCAAAACGCTGTCTGAGCAGAGAATGAAACACTTTGCAGTGCCAATGATAACAACCGGATAACCAGACAACAGGTTTTGTGCAGCTACAACACATGCATGGATAGGACGGCGCAGAAGACGCTGTTTGCATGTATTCTTATCAAGCTAGCAGGTTTTTTTAATGAGTGTCGTTCCTTAACGAGTCCCTCTCTTAACGGTCTAATTCCAGGGGTCGACATTATAATTGGCCCGATGGCCCGAAATGGGTTTGAAAACACGTTCGGACCACCAGATGGCGCCCTATACTGGCCCGATGGGGCCAGTAGTAAAATGCCTCCTAAAAATAAATTAATATATATATATATTGTATTATTATTTTTATTTCACAATATGTTGGTGTTGTTTTGTAATTGTTTACATTTTATTTATATTTCGTTTATTAGCACAAAAAATATTGTAGGCATTCTGCATTGTATAAGCTTTAAGTTGTAAGGGTCAGCTTGCTGAACGGTCTACTGGTTTTGACCCCCATGAAAGGAGTGCTGTTAACTTGAATGCATTTAATGCACAGCACTGATCAGCATTAATAAATGGTGGTCTTTTTTGCAGACTATGGGGATCGATTACCTGGGCCAGTGGTTACAGTTGTGGGGCCAGTGATTCTTAAAAGCCACTGGCCCTTCGGGCCAGTGGCAAATTTCCCTTAATGTCTACCCCTGAATTCCTTTATGGTTCCCTGTAATGATTCCTACATACAAATTAGGCATTTAGCAGGTGTCGGTGTTCTTAACACTCCCAGTGCCAGCCCTTTTTCATATTTTTTGAGGTAGCTAGTGCCAGCGATTTTCATCAAAAAGTCATATTTCATATTTCGGTCCATGTTTCCCCACGGACAAGTTAGTTGGCGACACACACTTCCGGTTTCCGGTTTGGTCCGTCCCTTATTATGGTCTATCAATGGAATATGCGGTCGCTGCACGCTGCTGTTAGCATGGGGATCGTATCAAACCGGCGCCGGTAAGTAACGATCAAAGGCGTAGCTCAACGGCAGCGGCATCAGTCGTTACTGTATTTCATAATGATAACGGGAGACGTAGATCTATTTCAACGGCACGAAAACTGTTAATCTAATTTTACAAGAAGCAATAACCTAAATATATCAAATTCTCCTAGTAGAATATTCTTCAGACTTCATGAGGCCCATAGCACTTGTATTACATACCAACCCATAGCACTTGCAGTACCATCCTAGGTAGTTTAGATAGCATCTCACTTGACTTAGAAAGCAGTGACATATATAAGGTTTCTAATGTCCATGTTTTAGTGCTTACATTGTGAAATTGTAGTGTATTGTAAATTCTGCTTAAATTGTATCAAACTGTAATTTCAAATTTTAATCTGTATGTCTATGATGTATTGCAATGTTTGTACTTTATACTGCCTACTTTGACCGCCAGCGGTAGGCTTACCATACCGGCATCGCTGGCCGATCATGTGGTTGGCGCAAAACAAGACGAATTGTAGATTTCATTCTATAATCCATCTATTAGTCCGAGCGCATCGTCTGATGAAGATCCTGTTGAAACTACTGCAGTCGACATAGAATAGATGTTACTGCAGTTGACATAGAATAGAAGCTATTGCAGTCAAACGATCCATATACAAGGCGTGCCGTCAATTTTTGAGAAAATGAAAAGATTTCAAGTGCGCCTTATAGTCCGGAAAATGCGGTATTCAAAAATGTACTAAGTGACAAATAAGTGGTGAGCCCTTAACCTTTCACACTCAACATTTAGTCAACTTGACTATTGGTGCTGCTCTTTTTCCCCCTGTACAGCCTCACTAAAAAACAGCCAATCTGTTTTGCCCATATCTCTCCCGGTCCAGGCCTAGCCCTTTACCTTGAGCATTAGACAGAGGGAGAGTGTAAAAAGTGAGAGCGAGAGTGAGAGAGTGAGGGAGGGGGTTAGGGAGACCATACAGCAGATGATGGATTTAGTATAGTGTGTCCATACCATATATCATAACATATCAGAAAGCATTGAACAACAAAAGGGCCTGTGTTCCAGTGCTGGCACTGTGTGCGAGGACAGCGGCAGGCTGCTTCCTCGCACAGATCACCCCTTGCATTCGGATCCTTTGAGCAAACACTGCCGTTTTCTGGTACAGTTCGGCATCCTTTGAGCAAACACTGGCGTTTTTTTCCCCCCTGGTACAGCTGGGCCTGCCTGACTTCACCCGGGCTCAGCTCAGAGCTCTGTTTTGGCACCGACCCACCTAACATGAACACTTGGCATTCAGTTAACGGCCCCGCATTGTTGGCACGGGACCCAGTCAGTGCCACATCGCTCCCTCCTTCGCTCACAGGCTCCCAAGCCTGTCATACGATACAATTATTAAGAGCGAGGAAGAGTGGACGCACATGGTCGTGGAGTCCGGAACTGCCGCGCCAGCGGCGGCAACGGCTAGCATAAGGACTGCTTCTTCTTCTTCTTCTTTCCTCACAGGACGCTAGAGCAGTAGTACGCGGTCGACTGAGGCCACTGACAGAGCGCGCAGCGCTGCAGCGGAAATGAAGCACTCAGGCTGCCAGCTGGAGCGCTTTTTCATCGGTTAGTTAAGAGATACAGTCGTTACGATGTGGGGCCCACCCAGAAGGGCCAGGCCGAACGTATAGCGAAAAAATGCATCCGATCAGGATGACATCATGTGGTCGAAGCCGGGGCCGAAAAAAACACCATGCAGCACATGTTACCTCTTTACAGTATTCACCCAGTTATTCCTGTTTTTGCCTTAAAGGGGAATTCCACCCATTTTCATTTTATTTATTTCTTGATTGGCTAACAAATAGCCCCACCCGTCCCGGTGGGACTATTTGTTAGCCAATCACAAAGCTTATAGGGATTTAGCTTTAACATACGTAACTCTGAGAGTGTAAAAGTAAGGGTCCGTTTTCTAAATGTTCAATAAACAATTTTAAAAAATTCTGTATAGTTCATGGGCGTCCACAGTTGCCCCATCTTGTTGTCACATTGCAATCTACACCGAATTACTTGGACCGAGGCTGAGCGATCGAGGCAACCAGGCCGGTGCTAACCCGGCCCAAGGCTGGAGTCCCAAGGCTGACCGCGTCTTTCTCTCCCCCTTTCCTGTCACATTACTGTGCCCTAATGAGGCTGAAAAGCAGAGAGAATAGCAGATCTACAAGTGATCTGCCAGCTTCACATGCAGAATGTTTGCCTATTATCATTT
This sequence comes from Benthosema pterotum, assembly GCA_039105355.1. NCBI lineage: Eukaryota > Metazoa > Chordata > Actinopteri > Myctophiformes > Myctophidae > Benthosema > Benthosema pterotum. The sequence goes on from CM076978.1 coordinate 51,067,588, forward strand.
CTTTCCCAGAACAGGGACGGTAGGGATTATGTGGTTAAAGCCCACGGAACGTTGACATTCACTGCTGTCCATTTTCCACACCATTCTGCGGTTTGTTTGATTTCGGAGGAAGCCACTGGATTCTTTTCATTTTAATATATACGATATACGAGTCATATTTTAGTCCAGATTCATCTGAAAACTGCTCAGACAGACAACTATAAAGAATGAATTACGATCACAATTCAAACCTATATGTTTGATGTTTGCATTGACACAATTCCCTGGTCTGTTCTATGAAAACTTAAATAAATGCATATTGCCTGAATCTAAAAAGACAAAAATAGCCCCAGCTTTCTGGCCGAAGCTGGGATTATTCAAGAGGTCCTTAAACCCATTAAGACCTGAGTCAGACTCTACAAAATCCATTGTCAAATCTGCAGTTCTCAAACTATTTTGTGCCAAGGAGGACCTAAAAAATGTATTTTGGCCCGCTGAAAACCAACTGAAAATGTCATGTGCCCAGAAAATACATCTAAAGAACCCAAAGAATTAACAATATTTCCATGTGACCGAATTTGATTATGTACAGTATTGACTATGTACAGTGGCGTTCTCAAACTCTGCCCGAACCCGCACAGGACCGAACAGGCCCGACCCGACATTTAGGGCTGTGTAGGGCCCAAAATCTATCAGGACCAAACCCGAACCTTCGGGATTAATTAATTTTCAGGGCCTTAATTTTCAGGCCCGTTGAGATCTTTATGTGATGTACAGTATGTGCAGTCTGTTAGAAGATACCCAATTTGTCCTGTGATGAAAGCCGAGCCTTCACTTTATGTGGATCAAATATAACTACATGTGCCTACTAAATGTGATTGTTCTGTACTCGACAACTTTTTCAGGCAATTTTACATTTGCATTATCTTCTGAGAAGTAAAAAGTACATATACTCACAAGCCCAAGTACAAAGGGCACTTTTCTGGCTAAAAATTTTACCCAAAGACAAACAAGTGGCATGTTTGTGTTGCAGACTTGTTGTCAACCATTTTAGTAAATTATCGCCAATGTACTTGTATCTTCAGACAGATAGGCTTTGCTCTTCATAATTCACCCAGTTCTAATGAACTGAGTGCTGAGTCATGTTACACAAAGCAGCATGAAATGCACTGGCGCAAATACCCTATACTGTTTATGGAAACAAAACTAATAATCATCCAAAGTTCCTGTATCATCAAGAACAATTTCCTTCGGCCCAGCATGAGTAGCGTCGGCGGGTCGCAGACACGGGTCTCCCTTCTCGGGGAAAAAAGAAAACTTCCCAGGAGCATACAGGGTCGCCGTGTTATCGGCCCCCGGAATCAGGCCCCGCGATCTAAACGTTCCCAAACCTTCTCTAGCCCACCTTATCGTGACCGATCATCATTAACGCCCACAGCGGCATTCCAGGGGGACACCCTCTCGCCAGGGCGCCCCGCGAGAAGACCGTTATCTGTGACAGCTGAGCCGGGGCTACCATCACAACTAATTGGACGGAGGGACCTGGCTATGGCTGCGTGCCGCGGCCCACATCCCTCTGGGGGGAGGGGGGGCCCGTTAACGAACGTCTCCCCCCCCGGGGTCCACGTAAACAGCCCCCGGCCCCGCTGACTCCTCCATGTCAAGTTAAAGCCTGGAGGAGGGATTGCGAAATGAGAGAAAACGTCTTCCTCCTCTCCCTGGACGAAAGGGAATAGGTTTTGCTTGAGAGAAGAGACGGAGAGGGACAGGAAAATCTGGTCCGTAGCTCCACTGCTTCTATGATTCTGCCTTGCAGTAGAACTATGGGTAAAACAAAGTTATCGCACACAATTGAAACCTGACGAGCTTGTCTTCTGTTGTGGAAATCTCACGAAGGGTTTAAACACGGCTTTACTTTCCACAGTAGAAGCGCTATGAGCCTATAGCCTGACCTAAGTCTGAATTAATGTGGTTAATGTGCTAGCCCGGTTGTTAACCAAACAAACACAGCCGACGAGTGTTACTAGCGTGTGAACTAAAAGCAGTAAAATATGTCGGAAGATGATGTTCACAAAACCCAATGTTTTTTTAAGAAGCATTGGAGGAGCCGACAACTTTGAGTGACAGGGCTGTGGGCCAATCAGCTGCTGTAGTTGGACTTTCAACTAATACTAACGACACCGGAGGGAGGGACACCGGTCCTTGAATCACAGAAGGAAAAAAAAAATGAGGTAGTACTTTTTAAAGGTGGCGATTCAGTGATGGAGCCAAGCTACTTTGAGCCCACATCAAACAAATAAAATGCACTTTTTGGGCAGAAAGCGGCCGTTTTTACACCAGAAAAAAAAAACACCGATTTGCCAAGAAAAAAACCTCCAGAGACCATTTTTCATCTGGTGAAAAACAATCACTTTCTGCCCGAAAAGGGCAGAAAGTGTGTGGTGGTAGGTTCAGGGTACACCCACCAAGGAAATCACTGTAGATAAACCTTTCGTGAAATATTCACGACAGGAGAGAGGCAGATTGGGTTGGGTGGTGCGAGAAAACGCTGATTTTCCCATAGCGCTACTGCAAAGCAGAATCTTTGAGAGCAGTGGAGCTATAGACCAGATCTATCGAGTTGCTGGCCAGATCAGGGCTAAAACAGTCCCAACACTAGGATTATTGTACCTGTTTAACATACCTGTACTGTACATATGATTAAAGGATTTCTACATTGTCAGTCTAAATGGAACAGTACTCTATTAAACTATTTAAAAAAATAAATATATATTTGTTGTGCTTGATATATTATAATCTTTGTTGTGTCGTATTTGGCTTTGCATTTGCTACCGGGCATGTGCAACTATCATTAAATTGTAAGGAAGAGAGTAATGGATCACTGGAAAAACTATGAGTGTAATTAGTTGCCAATCCAATTAATCAATTACTAAATTAGTTAACTAATTACACCAAATTACAACAATAAGACCCAAGGGGGGGGGACATTACTTCTGATGAAGTAATGTCACCTTGTCAACACAGGGGGAAAAAAATCATAGCACAGGGGAAAAAATCAACTTTTTTGTGTGCGCATGTTTTTGGTGCTCCCATGTGTGTGTTCTATCCCCACAAATGATCTAGTTTGAACAATCAGTCTTTGATATCACATAGGAGGTTTAATGTAAATTGCTCTCAGGAACAGCTTGTTTGATTTTGGCCTCATAATGATGTCATCAATGCACCCTGCTTCGTATAACTGCTCCTCTCCTTCAGTCTTCAGTTCCAAATTCGAATTTCCACTTTGTCTGCCATTGTTGTTTTTTCCAGGTTGACATGGAATTTAAACAAGCCTGGTTTTATCTAGCACCAATGACTGCATATCAGCGCCCCCACCACCACCTCAGGACATTGTGGTACTGCAGCTAAAGTGTCCAGAAAGAAATGACAAGTACTGGTTACTTACATCAGCATCGATTGAGGGTCAAACCATTAGAAATAAGCTTGAGGGACATCAGATGATATCAAGTATGAAATACAATTTTAGGAATGCCATGTTATTTGCACTTTAAGGTGCGTGACACGGCTCTCCGCGACGCAAGTATAAATCAGTCAGAGGGAGAACATAAGGAAGGCAGGCAGGAAGGAACAGGGCGCTTATGTCATTACCAGGGGGAAGGTAATTGCAGCGGAGTGCCATTGATGCAGAGTGGCTCTTAAGAGGTGTCAGGATTGATTTAGGTGCAGACAAGGGGGGGATAGGAGGGGGTGCGCTACGTCGGACCCCCCCCCCCCCCCTCCCCCTCCAGAGTCTGGTTCATGTGTGTTCTCACCTCACGTTGACACGCCAAACGCATGTTCTCCCCCTCCTCCTCCTCCCCATCATCTCCCCCAAGGGGGGAAGCCATTAGCCATGCAGACATGGTAATGGTGTCATTTGAGCCAATCGAGCGTCAAATGCGAGTCAACGGGGCCCTAACGGGCGCTAACTGGCCACTGGGCAGTCGTCGTGGAGAGAAAAGGGGGGCTATAGTAGTAGCCCCCCCTATCACGCATCGCATCGCCACTCCAGACACCGCTGTGGCTGGATGGCTGGCTGGCTGGCGTTCGGTCAGGGAGAGGGGGTGAGAGAGAGAGTTAGGGTGACCAGATGTCCCTCTTTGCGTGGGACAGCCCCTGATTCGGAAGACTTTAAAGGTGTCCCACAAATTGAGCCCCTGTCTGTCTGTCTGTCTGTCTGTCTGTCTGTCTGTCTGTCTGTCTGTCTGTCTGTCTGTCTGTCTGTCTGTCTGTCTGTCTGTCTGTCTGTCCCACCTTGTGACTGACAGAGTTCAAATGCCCCTATATTTGGCTTTGTTTTGTCTCTTTTCCTGCTATAGAGTTGAGCAGTCTGAAATGGATTCCTTATTCATTTTTCATTATTCATTTATGAGGACGATTGCACAAGGCCAACTCGGGTCGTGACAAATCACACAATGTTTTTGGACAATTAAAAAAGTTCTAAGAAGAAAAACGAAACAAAAAGTGCTTTGTCCGTAAATCATTTTTCAAAGTCTCTGAGACTATGGGCGACATCATGAAAGGGGCAGGACTGCCCATTTCTGCTCTGTTGATGTTAAAATATTCTGAGTATTCCCCTGGTCCCACTATATACTGTATATCTCCAGAGGGGCCACATTGCATGTACTGTTGTATCAAAAGTACGTGGTACGACAGTACAATATTTGAATTAAAATCTTGAATTATTTTTTGGGGGAATATGACATCATGATCTTAATAATTTGCTAACCATGTTGGCAACGCATTTTCCCACTCGTCCCACATATGGAATACTTCTGTCCCTCAAATGATCTGGTCACCCTAGAGTGGAGGGAGTGGGGTTAAAAACCTGTTGCTGACCGGTGTGCCACCGGAGCTGTTGGAAGGGAAGCCACGCTATGAGGTGACGTAAATCAAATGCTGCACGTTGACAGGAGCGGCGAAACAGACATGTCCTATGTTACTGTAGCGCTGGTAGTGAAAAGCCTATCCACATCACAACAACACGGGTCCATATTAAAGTATATATAAGCATTGAATCTCTGAATGTTAATTTCATTTTCCTGCTTTTCTAAAACTGCAACTGCAACACTAAAAGTACTAATTAAAATAATCAACAGCAGCACAATGTCGTCTGTAAGTTACGCAGCAGAAAGTAGTTCCCAGCTACAAGAAAGTAGATCCCGTACTGGCCAGCTAGTTGTAGAAACAACACACCTGTGACAAGATTCCATAACAACAACAAAGCCGGTTCTTGGTGACGCGTCAGCAGTGGGTTATCGCACAGCCATTTAGAGGGAGAGTTGCGACATTAAAAACAAAAAAAACAAGAGTGGCACAAATAAGAGCTATTTACGTACATACTGTACATATGCAAAATGACGACAGTTTTGAAGTATTGTTCAGTGAGCTTTTCTGAGAAGCCGTTGCTAGACCAGTTAGACCTTGACATGGGAGTGAACGGGAGTGTCAGAACGCCATCTCTGACAGACTGTTAACTCATTCAGCGCGATCGGATTTTCTTTGTTTCCTCTCCATTGCCGCGGCTCAAACCAGTTCGATCGGTAAAAAAGCCCTTATTTTGAAGCTCAGATCTCCTAAACAGGATGTGCTGTTTCTGTTATGCTGTGTCTGTTGTCTTGCCTAATCGATCATCTGGCGATCTGCCCATATACATCCGGGTCACAAGTCAGGAAGAGCCGTGTAGCGCTAGTTGATTCACCAGTGCGACAACCCCATTCAGAGCGAAAACACAGGAGAGCCGTTTGAATGCATTGGATTGAATGGGAGTGAATGGGACAAAAAAAGAGAGTTGTCGCTCAATTCTGTTCCAAATGAAAGCGAGCAACGGGATCATCATCAGACGATGCGCTGGGACTAATAGTTGGATTAAAGAATGAAATCTACATCTCGTCGTGATACGAGCCGTCCGCGTGACTGGCGGAGGGGACTCCACGGGAGGTCCACGAGCAGCTCGAGAACGGCGCTTTAAGAATTAATGGTGGGTTTTTCAACTGTCACGTGACAGTGACCAGCCAATCAGAATTAAGTATTGGGTCTAGCAGTTTTAGAATATCTATTGATTTTTTAAACTCAAATCTTTGCTAAGGGTTAGGATTTCCTGGAATAATATATTTTCAGAAGTGGGTCGGTGGCCAACTTCATACATTTTTTGGGGGTCCTTGACATGAAATATTGAGCACTATTGACATAGAAACATAGGTTTCTATGTTTCTATGTCAATAGATATGTATCTACGTCGGGGGGTCCGACGTAGCGCACCCCCTCCTATCCACCCCTTGTCTGCTCATTTGGTTTCATTTATACGTCAGACCAGATTGCAACTCAATTGAATTGTCAATAACACGCGGTTGCTTGATCTCCGGTACTAATAATCCGGAGGGTTTTGAATCAACAACCCTCTTTTTATGCCTGATTGGGAGGGGAGGAGAAAAAAAAACAGCAAATCAAAGTACACCTCCGATAGTTGGTTTGGATATTTTGAAACTGCATTCCAACACAAGCCTTTCAACAAAAAAAAGGGCCTAAATCGGCGAAAAAGGTGCCAACGTCAGTAGAAAAAGACCAGATGTTGGATGAATAAACTGCTGTCAATGCCCATTGAGGGACTTGGAACTGGAAATGAGCTTTGGGCCCATACATACACACACACACATGTAGAGTACATTCAGGGCTGCTGTGAACAATATGGTAGCAATGTCAAGACTTTCCTTTATAAACTGCTCCATAGCCTATATATAAACAGTACATTTTCTGTTCATCTCTGTGCAATATATTTTTTACAAAATAATAAATCAGATCTCTATAGATCACATTTGACCCGCCCCGCTGAACAATACCAGAGACACATTCAGTTTTTTTCCCCAGTCTGTCCATGCGATTATTCAAACGATTCATTGATTAATCGGATTACGACACTTCTTTAACTATCACCATAAAATATATATGTTTGGACGTTATTTAGATGTTGTAACTAACAAAAAAATACATTGATGCATTGATGCTGATTGGGCTGAAATTCAAACAAACACATTTTTAAATTAATTAAAGCAACTCATGGTGTCTTTAGCTTTATTTTGACTGTCAGTATAAAATGAAACGTACTCTTCTGAGCTCACATACTAAGTAAAAAAAAAAAAAAAAAAAAAAAAAAAAAAAAAAAAAAAAAAAAAAACAAGCCTTATGATTTGTTCTTATAGCCACTGTCGTGTGTCAGATTTTGCTTTGAAATTGCTACTGTGAACGTGCTCTTTAGTTTAGTTACCACTAAAAACTATCGTTAAGTGGGAAAACACCCATGATAAATTACAAAAAACTCCAATGATTAGTTGATGATCCGATTAATGGATTACTAAATTAGTTTACAACCAATTAAATTATTGATTCGATTGCAATTCGGAATAATGGCATAAAGGTTAGGTAGGAGAGAAATGACTCAGAATGTAGGTATGTAATTAATTTAACCTGCAGTGGACACGTGATTTTTTTTTGTTTAATGCAAAGAAATGACGGCAACAGGGCCCGCCAAGATTTTAGCCAACTTAATTCCACTGTAGATATATTCGACTAAAATAAATACTAAAATTCCAGGAGACTAAAATGTGGCCAAATCTAAATCTAATATATGTTGATAACATTTAGATTTAGAACACTTTTCTGGGGATCTTTGTGTGTATAATATGTGGTTTTTGGTATTTTAGGTTTTAGCAGTGAGTCCAGTGTCTCTGATCATCAACACTACTTCCTGGACTACATTTCCCACAATTCTATGGTGCACTGCACCTCCTTGTGGATAGGGAAGAGGACTGCCTTACTGAGACATGGACATGTAGTCCAGGAAGTAGTGTGGATGGCGTTAGAGACACTGGGATCACTGTTGAACTCTAAAACATCCAACGGGTCATTCCGTGCCAACTCACCTAAGGGTCCCCACATCACCATCTCAGATTTTTCTCAAAAAATTCTATAATCAAGAACCATATGTTAGTACCACACATGCAAAATATTAGCTCCCAATTCATTGTAGTTTTGGAACTACAGGCCTTTAAAATATTGTCGAAGTTGCATTTTTCCCCAACTTCAGAGACCCTCAACCTTTTATTGCAGCTATCTACACAGTTGTGTTTGCAGATTCTTACTGAATGATACCCACTCTTTTCAAATCTGTTGCCAGAAAGCCTCTGAAGGACATACTTTTTGCATAATAGGAAGGAAATAGGGCATTTTTGGCATCTTATTTGGTCATGTGGCTAGGGGTTTAGGATCTTCTAATTCTTTGTGAAGATGCTCTCATATAAGATGTAACTACTCCCTGATTTTTTTTAACAAACGCCCCTTTTAATATTTTTTTTTGTACGTGAACAGTGTCGTCATTTTTCACTTTTTTCCCACATTCAGAACTCTGTGACTCTAAATTGGAAAATTCCTACTAGCAGCTATTTCAGACTTACATACACTGACATACAAATTTCCATATTTTAGTAGTTTTATGTCCAAGAAATTCATATTTTTCTCTCTATTGGGACCTAAAAACAGCTATTTGGCCAAAAATGACAAACATTTTGACTTGATATTTTTCAAGTTCTGGAGGGAAAACTTACGAGTAAAGACTGGGTTTATTGTGGCAACGTTTTGGTCAAAAGAAATGTCTATTCCAACAGTCCAACCAAAAAGAAAACTAACATACAGTACATACAGCAAGGTCACCACTGGGACAATAGTCAAGCAGCACTTCACCCCTTCTGCATTTATGTCAAAGGAGCATCAGGAAACCTTGTCTCTATTTCATTGTGTGTTGCCTGAAGCATGACACCACGACAGTGCATGCTTTTATTGGAAAAGTTGTAGCACACCTGAAACAAACACTGCCACACCTTAAGAAGGTCCTGTACTTTAGCGATGGTGCAGCATCCCAGTATAAAAACTATAAAAACTTGAGCAATTTGCTGCACCATCAGAATGACTTCAACTTGGAGGCTGAGTGGCATTTTTTTTGCCACCAGCCACGGAAAAAGTCCGTGTGACGGTATTGGGGGCACAGTGAAACGGCTTGTTGCAAGGGCTAGTTTGCAAGCAGCTGTCCATAACCAAATTCTCACAGCTGAAGCAATGTATAAATGGGCTGACCAGAATATCAAGGGAATCAAGTTTTTCTTTGTCTCTGCCGAAGAAATTCTTCACAATGCTGTGGCATACAAGTTGGAACAGCGTTTCAAAAATGTTTCAACCTTTCCTGGAACAAGATCTCATCACAGCTTCTGCCCAATTGTACCCACTCAGCTGGAGATGAGAAGGGTTTCTTCTGATGTGGTACCATCATCCGTAGTGGACATTGGAAACCACACCAGTTTTACAGTCCCAGTTACAGGCCCCAAGCCAAATGTCCGAATCTGCATCAAATATGTACCAGCCGGGCAAATATGTTGCCTGTGTTTATGACAGAAAATGGTACATTGGAAATATTGTCACCAGAAATGAAGAACAAAATGATGTTTATGTCAATTTCATGAAACAAGGACGAGGCAACTCATTCTCATGGCCACCACAAAGCAGGAAAGATGAATGTTGGGTGCCTTTGCTTCATGTCCTTTGTGTGGTGGAGGCCCCAAACATAAAAAGTGGAGGAGGCCAATACCAACTAACAGAGGGTGACTTCAAACTTGTGACAGACTTAAGTTTTAACTTATGTACTAACTAGATGACAGTTTAACACATCACATGAACTGCCTGTGAATGAATTACCCATTATCATGGATGCCCATATTTGACTTAAAATGATGTACAAATCTAGTGATGTTTTTCAACATCATGATCATGGATCACTGAATGTGTTAATATGTAAATAGAACCTCATTGCTAAATGTAAACAGTAAAAGTTGTTCAGGAAATGTGTATGCCTTAATTTGTGTGCAAAACACCCCTTCATTATTCCTTTGTTTATTAAAAGCTGCCCAGCATTTATGTTATTTTTGGCCAAATAGCTGTTTTTAGGTCCCAATAGAGAGAAAAATATGAATTTCTTGGACATAAAACTACTAAAATATGGAAATTTGTATGTCAGTGTATGTAAGTCTGAAATAGCTGCTAGTAGGAATTTTCCAATTTAGAGTCACAGAGTTCTGAATGTGGGAAAAAAGTGAAAAATGACGACACTGTTCACATACAAAAAAAAAATATTAAAAGGGGCGTTTGTTAAAAAAAAAATCAGGGAGTAGTTACATCTTATATGAGAGCATCTTCACAAAGAATTAGAAGATCCTAAACCCCTAGCCACATGACCAAATAAGATGCCAAAAATGCCCTATTTCTTTCCTATTATGCAAAAAGTATGTCCTTCAGAGGCTTTCTGGCAACAGATTTGAAAAGAGTGGGTATCATTCAGTAAGAATCTGCAAACACAACTGTGTAGATAGCTCCAATAAGAAGTTATGGGTCTCTGAAGTTGAAATCTTCGACATGTGGTGTTTTGACACCAATATTTTAAAGGCCTGTAGTTCCAAAACTACAATGATTTGGGAGCTAATATTTTGCATGTGTGGTACAAACATATGGTTCTTGATTATAGAATTTTTTGAGCAAAATCTGAGATGGTGATGTGGGGGAGTTCCTGAAATTTAGGTGAGTTGGCGCGGAATGACCCCAAAACCAAATATTACCCGCAGGAAAGTGTTCCAAATCTTATAAATGCTATTAACATGTATATTTTGACTAAGTATTGCTACACAAAGTAATGCTAGATATGGTTAATAATGCTAATAATGCTAAGTCATGTAACACTAGTAACAGGTAACACTAAGGACAGCAAAAGGTGTTTCTGCTGAAAATTGATAAATTACTGTAAATCGACGTCCGTCTGTAATCTAAAGCTTGAAACCTGGAGGTCAGGTTGAGAATCACTTCTACAACCGTAAAACCCCTCCATTATGGGAGTCCCCTGGCAAATGTTTTCAAATCGGGGTCCGCATGACTAATTAACTGTCAATTTGGCAGTCCTTGACGTGAATTTTTTGGGGGAAACCGCTGCTGCACAGCTACACAGTGTGTGTTGTTGCGCGGGGGTTAGTTAGATCATTAGACTGGTGTGTTACTGTTAATTTGATGGGCTGTGGCTTTTTCCACCCACGGCTTGACCCAAGTTGTGAGCTGTCAGTGTGGGACAGACGAACACCTTCGCAGCTTCCCGCCCGATGTTGATACAGGCATGTGTGGACACACACACACACACACACACGTGTGGGTGTACTCCAGAGCCCGGATTTAGCCAGCCCCTACTAGGGTGGGCTGGAAGAATGGGGCAGGGTGTACGGGCAACTCCAAAGTTTTTCATATGAAGCAGTGGTTTTCAACCTTTTTGACACGAGAGCCTACTCTTTTTTATTCAGCTTTTGAGCCACGGGACCAACATTTGATGACATTTTATCCCCACAGACCCCAAAACTAAAGATTTCTTTGGGGAAAAAAAGATTCTCTAGTTGTATAGATTTGGGGCTAATTCAGATGATGGATATTTTAACTCTTGAGAGCGTAAAAATGAAACCGAATTTGCCGTTTCATTTTTACGCTCTCAAAGAGTTACATCTGGTTAACCAACTTTCCACCATTTAGCTGGGGACCACTTGGAACTCTCTCAAGGACCACTGATGGTCCCCGGACCACTGGTTGAAAAAACACTGCCTTTCATTGGGTGGGCAGGATGCACGTTTGGCCCCCCCTCTAGATCCGGCCCTATACTCCCTCTCTCTCTCACACACACACACACACACACACACACACACACACACAAAAAGGACACCTATTATTCCCGTAAAGGTCTCGTCCGCTCCGGCAAAAAAAAAAAGTGTGAAAACACGGGGCCTGGAGCTGAAAGTGTACGTAACCTTGTGGCTTGCCGGGCGTTAATGTCACACACACATGGCGGGTGAAATGCGAAATGCGTTCGCCATATGCTCGCTCGCTTCGCAATGGATGCCGCGGATGAAGCGAGCTTTCGTCACCTAAGGGGCCGAAAAAAAAAAAACCGCCGCCCCGCGATACGACAACAGCGTTTCTCGCGGCCTGTCAGTATAACATATGAGGAGGCAGAACACCCCGTGTTCCCATGCCTGTTACGTGTCATCGGGCGGCGAACCCCGTGGCCCCCTCTCTCTCCTTAGACAACCGAGAGACACAGCGAGAGGTTGGCGGACATGTATGTCATGTATGATGAGTTTTTTGGGGGGGGGGGATGTCACTTTCCCGATGGGGAGCGGAAGGCAAGGAGCTAGTTGTCATAGCTTTGGTTTATTGCTCTGTTTTTGGAGCTTTTCAGGTTCTTAAAAGGGATATTTCACTATTTGTGTTGATAATTAATTGATGCTAATGTTAAATATTGTTAATAATGCTAAGCTTTCCTAATGATAAGTATTGTTAATAATACTAATAATGGTAAGTAATGCGAATGATGCTAAATAATGCTATATAATGCTAAGGATTGCTAATAATGTTAAGTAATGTAAAGTAAATAACGTTTAGAACACCAAATGCTATTAGCATAACTTACTTCACATTAGCATTAATTAGCATTATTTAGCATTATCAACATTACTTAGCATTAGCATTATTAACATTACCTAGCATTTATTGTCATTACTTCAGCTAAAGCGCCACATCTGCACCATTTTTCTAAAAGATCAGATCTGCCAGCTTGTATTTTTGTAAAATGGTGAAAATGTGTCGCTTTAACGTGTTTTCATTCATGGTGCTTTTGGAACTCGTCTGAAGATATGAATAATGAAAACCGTGTAATATTGCAATGCTACAACAGTTACTGTACCCTTAAAACTAAGAGAACCGCTGAAAAATAATATTTTGTCAATGACAGATGTATAGTCACTATGACCACAAATGTCTCAAGAAAATAGCTAGCCTAGCCACCCAGTCTGCTGCGCTCCGAGAGAAAAACACCAGCTGAAATATTTGAAATATTAATTGGGTGTTACCGTGTGGTGGTTTAAAAAGGACCACTCCACTACTTTTCAACGTAGTGTTTTCATGTAATAATAGGTTCTCACTAATGTACAGCACCAGTTAAAAAAATAGATATCATGGAAAAGTGGTTTGTTTCCAGAATTCCATTCAAAAGAAACTTTAACTTTCATTAATTATAGATTCAATGCACACATTGAATGATTTCACCGATTTTTTTTTTTTTTTTTACACATTTTTAGCTACCAGCTCATAAAACCCACCAAAACAAGATTTCAAAAAATTAGAATAGTTTACAAGGCCACTAAGAATGTCAACTAACTGAAAAGTTATGTACGCAGTCAATACCTGGTCTTTTGAACAAATTATTTCATCAATGGATGAAATAATTTGGAGGTGATCAGCCTGTGGCTCCGTTTAGGGGTTATGGAAACCCAGTTTTGTTTTTATAATGGTCGTAAATTCATTTGTATTGTTCAGTCTTAAACTAGCGTTCAAAAGTTTTGGGTCACTTAGAAACGCCTGCATTTAGGAGGCAAGCATCCCACATCCAAAACCTCTGAAACTTATTAATTAAGTGGTCCTAATTCAGATGATGAATATTTTAACTCTTGAGTGTGTAAAAATGAAACCAAATGGACCCGCAAGGTTCCATTTGGTCGTCCCCGGACCACCTGTTGAAAACCCCTGCTTTAAGTCACTGCATGTGAGCCGTTTCAACCAATCAGGTTAGTTCCTCAAAATGACCATTTGGTTCCATTTGTACACTCAGAGTTACGCATCCATAAGGATCCATCTGGTTCCAAACCATCCCTTAGTTATAGGGAACCCCCTGGAACTCCCTCAAGGAACTTTGGGAACCACTGACCGTTATGAATGGAAAATAAAAGGTTATGGTACAATACACAACTAATTCAGGAATTCATTTGAAATGTCTTCTCTTGGAAATCCGCTTCAGGCTTCCCCCTTACGTTTTCCCACACACAAGAGTTGAGTCCAGAATTCCATGGAAAGACTCATTTTCATCGTTTCTCTCTCTCTCTCTCTCTCTCAAAAAGGTTTTCCAGATCTCTGAAACCACTGTTCGATGAGACGTTGGGATGATAAATGTTGAGGGCTGATTCACTCCAATGAACGGAGTGCAAGACTAAATTAAATGACATCTTTCCAGAAGAACGGCCTGATACGGATATTAAACTGGCACAAGCTAAAAAACCGAAGCAAAGCACTATTATTATTTTTAGTTGGTTGGTGGGGTTGGTGGGTTCGGTGGCACATCTTAATCTCTCAAAAACATCCTCCAAGTTGTCTATACCAAAGACATGGCGACCGCTTGCGGTGGCAGTGGCGGTTCTAAGCAATTTGGAGCCCCAGGCAAGATTTTCCCTGGGGCACCCCATTACCAAATGGTAAGGGAAAATCTCCTGTGACATCATACCTATGAAAAGGCTCCCCTCCATGGCGGTCCAGGCAACTGCCTAGTCCGCCTAATGGCAAAAACGCCCCTGTGTAGCAGGTCCAAAACATGCAGCATGAAGACAGGTGTAAAAGTTTTACTCCTAAGGACGACTTAAGACGAGTTATGGCATGCAGAACAGCTTCAGTCTTCCGACAAGTTGTGTTTTAAATGTTTTATCCGTGTTTTTAATCCATTTTAATCTGTTTTTATCAGGCAATCTGGACAGGCAGTTGTAGAACAGCTAACTAACAATTGGTAGTTTCGACGCAAGCGCAACGGTTTACGAAGATGAAAAAGATCCTTTTAAAAAATCATCAAAAAATGTTCCGTTTACTGTTCTATGATCCTCGCCAAGCACTGCTTTCAAAGTAAAATTAGAAAGTAAATAAATGAGTTGCAAAAGTAAAACATTTAGCTGCATCAATTTGTTCTTTCAGGGCCTGATTTGGTCCCCTAGGCCTCGAGTTTGATATATATGGTCTACTGACGGCCGTGACACTTTGTAGGGTTATGGTTTGTCGATGCCCCAAAAAAGTAAGTAACCAAATCTCCAGCACCCTGGGAAACTAGTGCGCTTTTGAGACTGAGAACGTTATTTACAGTTATTATTTACAGTCCCCAGAGAAACAACCCTGTTCAGACCACACTAGCGACTTGACTTGTTCAATCTTATTTTCAGAAAAAAAAAACGAACAAAGCAGTTATAGAAGTGTGCAAAGTGCACACAATTTCATCTTTTAAACATTTACAACAGTTTTGCGAGCACAAAAGGGAGAAATAAAATGTTTCCGTGGGGTATTCATTTTCAGGAGCACCGCATCGTGACTAATGGGAACTTCCGGCGGAAGTTAACTAACCAGAACTTCCAGAAGTCCTGACTTCCGGAAGTCCCGACTTCCGTCAGCGGTTTTGGGGCAGAAGTTTTCCAGGCTCTCATCTCGCAGCGCGGGATGAGAGCCTGGAGGTCGAGGCTAAATCTCTGGTGGTGAAAGTGTTAATAAGTATAGGCCCGGGACACTCCCGTTATGGCCCTCCGTCCTTAGCAGAGTTGATACAGCCTCCAGCGGATCTATAGGCAACTTGGTTCTCGCTCAAACCCACGCCATTAATCATATAGGCATGGTTCGGCTCAGGAGCCGCTGGACTTGTGAAACGCTGCGTTTTTCTTCTTCTCTGGTGTGTGTGTGTGTGTGTGTGTGTGTGTGTGTGTGTGTGTGTGTGTGTGTGTGTGTGTGTGTGTGTGTTTCATATATCATATCAATGCCTCAGGCTTCCTGGGGTTGCTCACTGACATGCCGCACACAGTGGGGGCTGATGGGCCAGAGCCCCCGAGGTCACCTGTGCTTTCACTTGTGCCAATTTCAACACTTGCAAGCTAAAATCCACCCATCCAGCTAGGAGCACCGTCACAGGCCTGCTGCTTACAACCCTGCTTTAGTGTTAAATCCACCCCGTAGCTAGGGGCAGTCATGGGCAGTAGCTTGTTACAAGTAGCTAAGCTACATAGCTTAAGTACATTTTCCCGTAACTTGTAGTGTAGCTTACTACATTTGTTCTGGGAATAGCTTGTAGTGAAGCTACACTACTTGTTTTGAGTAACAAGGAGTGTAGCTTACTACATTTTCCCCACACACATTTTCAAATTCCGCCCATTTTTAATGGGTAGAAAACCTCCAATATACATCCCAAAACTAGACCTGCTACCATCCCAGGTTCAAACCCACCCCTAGATTATTATGATTTGTATTTATATTGTTTTATCATTATTAAAAATTTAAAGTTGTACATTAAGTTGAGATATATATTTATATACATGTAGTGTTGATGTAGCAAGCTACATCAAGCTACTTTTGTCGTGTAGCTTGTAGTGTAGGTTGCTACAATTTTCTGGGGATAGCTTGTAGTGTAACTTAGCTACATTTTTTCGAGAGTAACAAGTAGTGTAGCTTACTAAATTTTCCCAGTAACTTGACCATCACTGGCTAGGGGTCACAGGGCCTGGGTAACAAACAGGAAGGCTCGGACTCTGTT
Source organism: Benthosema pterotum (assembly GCA_039105355.1). NCBI lineage: Eukaryota > Metazoa > Chordata > Actinopteri > Myctophiformes > Myctophidae > Benthosema > Benthosema pterotum. Next base: position 51,084,059 of record CM076978.1, read on the forward strand.
CGCTTCGTGGCGTCGCTTCAGTTCAATGACGGCTCTTCTACATAAACTTCCATTATATTTATTTTAGATTGTTTTGTAGTAACAGTGCAGCATAAACTACATGTAGCCATGTAGTTTATATGTCCGTCATCATTGTTTAAAGGGGAAATAAAATGAAATTCAACTTCTTTTGCGTGTGTTTTTGCTGCCCACATCTGTTTTCTATCCCCACAAATTATATAGTTTGAACAATCGGTCTTTCCTATCATAGAGGAGCTTTAATGTAAATTGCTCTGTTTGATTTTGGCCTCATAATGATGTCATCAAGGCTCCCTGCTTCCTCCTCTCGTCTTCAGTCTTCAATTTTCAATTGCACTTAATTTATTTTCATTTAAACATGCCTGGGTTTATCTAGCCTCAGCATTATAATGACTCGACTATGAAATAGTCGCACATCAGTGCCCCCACCATTGTGGTAGTGCAGCTAAACTGTCCATAAAGAAATGACAAAAGACTGGTTATATCAGTGGTGACTGAGGCTCAAATCATTACAAATAAGCTTGGAGGGACAACACAACAGTATGATATTAAAAGATTTCAAACTCGCGTTCGTCCCTCTGTCAGGCTGCAATGAACAGCCACTCGAGCACTCCATTTTTTCTGACCCCTCAATGTCGCAAACACTTTCAGTCCGAAGTTGGATCGGGTCCGAGGCTTGCCGCCCCCCGCGGGGAAGATCAAGTAACCATGGCTTCTTTGTGGAGAACCTGGTCGACCAACTATCTCCAGGGGCGGATCTAGGCATAGGCATGGGGGGGCAATGCCCCCCTAAATACCCAGTCTGCCCCCCCAAACACGATGGCATGCAAAACAACCCAAGATATTCCAAATTAAAGTGCTTATATTTAAAATGATTTGAAACACTACTACTGCTACTGACCAACTACAGCTGTGTCACCACTAAACCAACAGCATTTCATCGTTGAAAACAGAAAACTCTCTGAGTCAGACCTTTAGCTTTATGCATTCTGCGTGTCTGTTGCAACTTCAACAACTGATGTTATTATTGATGCTTTACTTGACTAATAAAAGTCTTGTAACTGAAAATAGTATGGGCGCCCCCACACCATTTTCTCTTGCCCCTCCAACATGTTACTTGCCCCCCCCCCCCCCCCAAATGGGACATGTTACATCCGCCCCTGACTCTCTCTGTTAAGATTTGACCTGAGCAGTGATGCAGGTTTAACAATCAGAGATTGTACGTCCCCCCCGCGGTCTCCGTTTCAGTGTGCAACCAGGGGGTCCACCCCTAAACTCCACTGCACAGACATGTCACCCACCACACCCTGCTGAGCCTCTCTGTCTCTCAAACACACACACACAGGTCTCAGTGTTCTCCCTTCTGTCCTGCTCGCCCCAGGCTGCCCCATTAACACTGACATCACGCTGAGACGCACCTTGAAACAGGCCTCTCTCTCTCTCTCTGTCCCCATGTCTCTACTCACCAACATGGGAACGCGTTAATGCGGGACGACCCACAGTGCGGAGTCTTCAGTGAAGTATGGTGCAGGAAACGGTGCCTTACTGTACAACGGTCCCCCCTCTCGTTTCAAAGGACCGTGTGTTGGGTCATTATTTTAAAGGCGTCGCAGCTTGAGACAAAAATAAGTGTGAGTGGTGGACACTGACAGAGACTCTACTACACACAAAACACGTGTCACACCACTCCGGTGGAACACCTGAGGTTCCAGGTGCTGGATTACTTCATTTACAAGACGTCTATACAACTAAGATACATGTAGAAGAATTGTTATTTTAGTTAACATCCGCCTTTTAGCTCTCTTGATGGTACCAACAATAATAGACCATGGAATGGTGGACAAAGACTCACCCGACGTAGTGTTCATTCAAGTTTAAACAGGGGGACAATCACCGATCACTGATAAGCACAAGGCTGTCAATAACAATAGTGTCCAATAGAGTCCAATGACCCCAAATAGAGAGTACCAAATGTACCGGATGATAGATTTTCATCAGCAAGACAACGCCACATTCTTTTAGTTTAACATGCATTAGGCCACAGCACAGACCCTGAATTCAATACCATTCTGTTCTCTGTTGTACTACAACATTTAGGGGTTCATTTATCTCCAAGAGTGTACAAGTGGAACCAAATGGACCCATCAGCGTTCATTCGGTAATGACACAAAGTTCTAGTTGGTTCCTAACTAGATACTAACGTATCGATCAAGTGGCTAGGGACTCCTAGGAACTTAGGAAATATCGGATATTTTCCTTATGTTCAAATCGGTGCGACACTAATCAAAAAAGAAACCCCCAAAAAAGGTTTGAGAAGTGTCATCAAATGCTGGCCTGTGGTTCAAAAAAGCGGAATAAATAACCAATCTTGATATGAAAAAGGCTTCCAACCATACAGAGGCAGAGGAATGTCAGATGTGGGGAGTGAGCGCCAGAAAGCCAGAAGAGGACAGTGATGAAGATGACGGAGTTAGAAAGGCAGAGCAACTGCAGCATAGCCCAGGCCTGGGCCCACATTTTTGGGCACGGTTCATTTTTCCTTCCGAAGAAGACGGTCTGGGGTAAGGAGGGAGGGAGGTGTGTCGGGATGGGGAGGGAAGGGGGGAGTGGAGCAGGGGAGCGGCTGGGGCGGCCCAAGCGGAGCGTTTGATTAAATCTGCGGTTGACGTGTGGGACAGGTGAGATTGATGAGGTTCCTCTGAGCCTCACACTGTGAGGAGAGCGCCGGAGCGAAGGCTAGGAGGGGAACAGAACGGGCGCAGTGTGGCCGGGCCGAGCCGCTGGGCTCGGGGCCCGGAGCCTCACGCCGTGGGGTCCCCGCGGCTGATTAATGGGACTGGAGGCCCTTCAAAAACACTGGCTCCCCGCAGACAGGGGAGGGGGGGCCCGACCGACGACGATCCAAAAATAACCCGGGCTGCATGGCCCGGGGAAGGGGCAGGGGAGGGAGGGACGGCAGGCCCAGGCCCCTCTGGCTCTTAACAGGCTGCAGCTTCTGAGAGAAGGAGGAGGAGGACGCTCCGCAGTCCGCACCACGCCGGCACTCCAATATGTTTCACATTTTATGCTCCACCGAGGCTCGGAACCAGGCAAGCTGGTTGAGGCAGGACAAGTGCAGTCACAAGAATACACTGAATAACATTATTAGTAGTGCTGCACGGCACAAGAATTGAGATCGCAGTTCACACATTCTTACAATTCTCCAATTCCCTGTGAAATATTTTGTCCATAGTCTGTAGATGCTGAACATCACGAATGCTGTGGCTTCAAACAGACAAAGTATCTCTCTTGTAGCAAAAACATCAGCCAACTATGGTACTGCAGCTGCACTACTCGCATAGGTGTCCTTTTTTTTTTTAGAGAGAAAGTAGCCTAGATTTTCACCTCCAAACCCCTTATCCCTTAACGTCTTTGCCTTTTAAAACTAATTAAAAAAAACATGTTTTCAATAGTTAAAATGGCCAGTCAACAAGCTCACAATGTGTCAGCAGATTGCGCATGTTGAACTAATCCAAAAAGTTTATCAAAATAGTAAAAGAGCGATAAGGCGTTTAGCATGTGCCAAAAATGGAGCCCAGTACGTTTCAACCCACGGGACGCCACCGGCGTTTGTCACTTGAATTTTATTGGCTGATGTATGTATAACAAACTGTTATACATACATACCGTTAGACTGCTACGTGGCACAAGCGACAGTTCAGCTCAGGCCAACATTCACTTGCCATTCTTACAAGCAACCAGTAGTATAAGAGCATTAAGCAACCAGCGTTATAGAGCAGGGGTTTTCAACAGGTGGTCCGGGGACCACCAGTGGTCCCTGGGAGGATTCCAGGTGGTTCCCAGCTAAATGAGGACAGTTGGTAACCAAATGGTCCTATAGATCTGTAACTCTTGAGAGCGTTAAAATGAAACCAAATGGACCCTCACAGGTCCATTTGGTTTCATTTTACCGCTCTTAAGAGTTAAATTATATTTAAAACATATGAATTTAATTTTCAAGAATCTACAGAATTAGAAAATGTAGAAGAATTGGTATTTAGACTAACGTTTTCCCAGTTTATCTCTCCTAAATTGTGGACAAAAACTTGAAAATCTGTATCACCAAAATAAAACTCCACAACATCCCATTTTATTAATGGGGTACCCTAAAGATAATAAAAAAACATTGTTGTGGTTTGTTCTACCCCGGGTAGGGGTATCTCAAAATCTGAGGGCCTCTGCTACTGGACTATTAGTTTTGGGTCCGAGAGACTCAGCTCATCAAATGGTCCGTGGCTAAACTGCAGGATAAATAGTGGGCCCTGGCATGAAAAAGGTTGAAAACCACTGTTATAAAGCACTAACACGCTCAGACAGACCCACAGTGGTCCTCAGTCTCTACTAGACCTTCTGTTCATGCAGTTGGCACGACGGACACCAATTATTCCAGCCAACTATTTTTTTAACGAGGCCCGCTGCTGCTGCTGCTACATGTGTAACATGTGGTGTTTGATGGGGAAAATTAAGATATATCAGGCATCGCAAACAGTTCCGTCATTAAGGGAAGAAAATCAATTCACTGTAACGGAACGCGAACAACTCGCACTTCTCTGCCGTTAAGTACATTGTTGAAAGATGGCCAATAAGCGGCACAGCGGGGCCAGGGTTGTCACTAAGGACCAGCTGGCTGCCACTGTGAAGACTAGCTTAATTCATAGTTTAGCTTGTTTAACTATTATACAAACACGTCCATGCCAATGGCACTTGTTTCCACACTCGCGCGTCGCACCCCGACCCCTTAAATGTGCTCCGCTGAAACACTTCCTTGTTCTACTCCCGGAGGGGTTTTCGACTAGAAGCGATATAGACGACATTTTAATTTTACTTCTTTTACACAGACTGGGGAGAAACAAATGAACGAAACAGGAACCAACCATTTCTTTACCCTCCGAAAAAAGGGGGAAAAAAAACACATAAAAGTCACAACGCAGCAAAAAATAGAACCCCCGGCACACACTTCATAAATTTATCAATATATAATTATGGTAACACTCAGGGCTAGGGGCAGTTCCACTGCCAGCAACAGTCAGTCACTATATGAAGAAGTCCAGTAATTTCCTCCCGCGCAGCACAGGCGGTGTCTGTTGACTCCAACTTGCTGGCCCTCGAAAAGTAGGATACCAGATACCGGGGTTATGTTTTAATTAAAAAACGTCAGACCCTCAAGAGTGCGAGACCTCGAACCTGCGCCGACTAAAAAGGACATGAGAACCTTGTAAAGAATCCCTCGAGGCGGGCCAAAACTTGGACGCCGCCTGACTCGAACAGACATAATCTGTAATTTGACTTAAGCCTGAGCGAGGTACGGTATAACGAATATAAAACGACAAAAAAAGTGGATGGGGTGGGGGGCTGGACATTTCTTTGGGGAGACAGTCTCAACAAGCGCGAGCGTAACGTAATGCACGGAGCATTTTGAACCGTTAAGAGGGTCCAAAACACGGAGAAGAAGAACGTCCGAATGGAGTATGATTATACAGATGGGGGAAAGAGAGACAGTGCCGGGGAGAATTATAGAGGGGGTCGTTTCTGACAGTTAGAAAATAAATAGGGCAATTAATGGACGCACTCAAAAACGGTACTCTCCCCTTCTCTCTCCTGTGCTATAGGCAGCGCTGGGGAGTTAAGAAACGAGAGAGAGAGGGATAAAGTCTTAATGGTTTTAGCTGACACTGCAAGTTAAGTGGATTTTGGAAGCCGAGGAGAAGAAGAACACAGAGTCGAATTAGGAGTCGCTTCCTGTTTCCTGGAGACCCGGGGGCTGAGATGACTGATATTGGCCATTAAGAAAGACCACAGGCGAGGGGGAAAGGAAAAGGAGGAAGGACCCTGGCCCCTGCGAGAGAGGAAACAAGAAGCTCTGACAGCCCCTCGCTGCGGCCCGTCCGTTTTTAATTGTCCCCCCACCGCCGTCGCCCCCCGTTTAACAACCGACCGGTGAGAGATTGGTTTTCAGGGTCAGGGTTTAGGAAAACATTCAAACCTCCCTTTTGTATATTTGATTTATGCAATTTTATATTTACATCCTGTTTAGACGTATGTCTGCAGGAGTTTAAACGTTAGCAAGCTGCTGCTACTACTATTCCGTCCTCCTCGTGCCGCGAAAGATTGAGAACTCGGATAAAATCACAGAGCGGAATAAACGTTACTAACAGTGGCTTAAAACCCTTTTCACGATCCAAGGTCCATTATTTATTGATTCTGCATTTGAGCCACACAACGGACCGTCTTTTGATGAGGTTTTGGTCTCTGAAGTCCCAAAGCGTAGAACGTTTTTGTTATCATTGGATTGGATTTGAAGATTTTATCCACAAAAAATGTCATCTAGCAATGGCCCTGCATTCTCTCTAATTGTGTAAACTCGGGACCACCTGGAACTCCCTCAAGGATCACTGTGGTTGAAAACGACTGGTATTAGAAGTAGGGATACTGTTATCGGTATCAACCTTTTTTTGTCATATCGGTAAAGGCAAATACTGTGTGGTTGTCGGAACATTATCATTATCGGCCCTTATTTGTCATTATCGGGTCACATGGTCTTGGCAAATACGCCAGTCTGAACCAGTGATCACACACACAGCAGTAAGGGGTTGACACAGTGGCAGGCGAATAAAACGTTGGGTCATGTGGAGTTTGCTTTGGAGTTGTGCACAAGTGCACATTTGATTGAGGAGTCTGTTATTCCCGGTTTTCTTTTATCTATCATTACATGCCAGTGCTTGACACTAACACTTGCCCGCTTGCCCGGGGCAAGTAAAAAAAAATGGTGGGGCAAGTGAAGACTGCTACCTGGTTGCCCGATCGGGCAAGTGTGCAACTTAGTGCACTATAACACAACACAAGATACATTTGTCTTGAAGGCAGTCGTTGCACTCTGCCTCTGTGTCTTTCCCTGCTTTCTAGCTATCCACAATTCCAGGCTGGATTTGGGAAACAAAACAGGTAAATTAACATGCACATCAAAATGACCTAATCTTCTACATTCTCTAGTTGTCTAGACCTGGGCTAATTAAGACGATGAATTTTAACTCTTGAGAACGTAAAAATGAAACCAAATAAACCCGCAAGGGTCCATTTGGTTTCATTTTTACGTTCTCAAGAGTTACATCTGCAAAATGTACAATATATTTTTGGGGGGCAAGTGACCATGAGCTGAGGGCAAGTAGAACCTTCCTCCGAGACCTTAGTGTCAACCCCTGCATGCTCATTATTTTTGAATAATTTTACAATCAATAGATTCAATACATATTGGTAATCGTCGCATGGTGGCCTCTGTACTGTGATACATATACACAGTATCGTGAGATACTAGCCATATCCACCACTAATAACCAGCTCTGCACATTTCATCACAGTTCCCCGTTCTTCAAAAAACACTACAGACAATAGGTTCACAGTAGGACAGCTGCAGGGCTGATCCACAAGACTTTACAAAAACTAGTTTATAATAAGAAGACAAAGGCTCTGCCAAAGTTTCTTCGGGTCGTTAATCTTTTCTTTTTTTAAAACGCACATTTTTTTAATTCTTGCCAGAGGCAAGAATATAAAAATAACTTTATATATGTATATACAGTATATATGCATCATTTGGGGTTGACGCACATCACACCTCAGGATATTGTGAGTACAGGCCGGGGGCCCCCGGCGTTTTTTTTTTTTTTTTTTTTTCCCTTTCTTTCTTTCTTTTGCGCTCCGGCCGTCCACATTTGGAGAAAATTAAAACAAATGAAAGCCAACACTTCATTTCTTCTGTTATTGCTGGTAATGAGGCACTGCTGTGATGCTTTCGAGCACTCTGCACACCCCCCCCCCCCCCCCCCCCCCCCTCCTCGGAGTGCGACCCCCCTGCGCGCGCACACACACACACACACACACACACACACACACACACACACACACACACACACACACACACACACACACACACACACACACACACACAGATGTAACATTGGGGGTGCAGGTGAAAATGGTATGGGGGCGGCTTCATCGCTGCATCGATGAAGCCGCCCCCATACCATTTTAAGTTACAGGACTTACATTATATCTTAGGCAAGTAAAGCATCAATAACAACGTCAATTGTTGTTGTAGTTGCAACAGACACGCAGCATGCATAAAGCTAAAGGTCTGACTCAGAGAGTTTTCTGTTTTCAATGATGAAATGCTGGTGGTGGTTTAGTGGTGCCACAATCATAGTTAATAGCATTGTGTTTCAAATAATTCTAATTATAAGCACTTTCAATTTGAAATATCTTGGAAAATTAGGTTCTTTGCATGCCATCTTTGGTGGACTTACAGTATATTAGGCAAGTAAAAAAGCTTACAGTATATTAGGCAAGTAAAGCACCAATAACAACGTCAATTGTTGTTGAAGTTGCAACAGACACGCAGCATGCATAAAGCTAAAGGTCTGACTCAGAGAGTTTCAGTGTTTTCAATAATAATGATGAAATGCTGGTGGTTCAGTGGTGCCCAAATTGTAATTAATAGCATTGTGTTTCAAATAATTGTAGCGTAATTATAAGCACTTTAATTTGAAATATCTTCTTTGCATGCCACCATCATCTTTGGTGGGGCAGTGAGGGCATTTAGGGAAGGCATTCCCCCCTTGTGCACATACCTAGATCCGGCCCTAACACACACACACACACACACACACACACACACACACACACACACACACACACACACACACACACACACACACACACACACACACACACACACACACACACACACACACACACACACACACACACACACACACACACACACACACACACACATCACCTCTCCATCGTCTCTCCGGAGACTGACTTCTTAACAAAACACAGACGCGGGACCCGCTAGGTGGACGGACGGCGCATTCCGTTCCTCCGCACCACGCGGCAATCATTACGCAGCACAGCTCATACATCACGCGGTGGTGGCGGAGGAGAGGGCCGGGGGTTTGTGGACGGACGGAGGGACGGAGGGAGAGGAGGGGGGCGAGGGGTTGTTTTAACGCAAGAATCGCTCAATAATTAGCGTTTGGTTTGTTGCACCGAAACGCAGCGGTTATTCTTACGCGTGCCAGGGGACTCGTTGTTTTGACTTAACACCCCATTTGCCTCTCTGTGGCAGCGTGACACGGCATGAAGCATTTTTTTTTTTAGAGAGAGCGGTCCAGAGTGGAGAGGTCGGGTTCGCTTCTTACTTAAAACCCATCGGAAAATAAGTGCTACTGTACTTAAGGGTGATTATTGTGGAACCCTATGCCCCGTTTGTTTGAAAAAGGAGGAAACCTCAGTTTGAAAGGGGGCAAGCCGTGGAGACTGATTTATTGAATCCATGGCGGTACAAACACTGCTATTGTCGAGGTGGGCTTCAGGAAAAAAAAAAAAGAAAAAACGGCGCGACGGTCGGAAACTCATAAAAGATGTTTCTGAAATATTAGGAAGGAAAACCTTTGGCTAGGGGATGGCCCACAGAATTGTTAACATTAAAATGTGGTCAATCACGCAAGAACTATTTAGTAACAAGCTATTCCCGGGTTTTGAGAATATTTAGAAGAATAGAATAGTTTTAGAGCCGAATAGTGTCACTGTCAGCTGGAAACCGGCATTGCTTCGCCATGTGAATCCAATTAATCTAGTAATTGCATTTCCACAAGTTCTAGTTTACATTTCTACTACGGCAGGGACTTTACCTGATTAATTGATATTAATTAATTATAGAAACAATAACACAATTTTAAAAAAATAACTAATTTTAATCACACATAGATTTTGCACCACATAACATTTTTCACTGGACGAACTTCAGGCGTAGTGATGATACCACATGCAATGGGAGTAGAAGACAATCAGGGTAACCTGGCATTGATCACACCGTTTTGTCCTCCCATTGGTCTTAAATTACTAACCCTGTCTCTAACCCTCACCCTCAGCATGTCACAGTGTGGACACAGGGCTTAAAACAAGGAATATAACCGATGGCGGATTTTCAGCACATGTTCACACTAATGGGATTTAGGATCTATGGGACTTCTCATCTACAGGCAGTCCCCGCCAATCAGACGGCTTTGCTTGGCCCAGTGGATGATGGGAAATTTTGATTTTGGGAAAAAAAATCTGTCATTGATACACTAAATACCAACTTGTTTAATTTACTGAAAAATGCTTCTCGGTCCAATAATATTGATATTCAATTAATTGAGATTAATTAATTACAAAACTGCAAAAAAAAAAAAAAAAAATGAATCCCATCCTTAATTTCTACATTTCATTTGTAAATATTTATAAAGCCCACAGATGTGGCTTTCAACTGGTATCCCAATTTTGGGTGTTTAATAAAATAAATTTGTTTCTGAAATAGCAAAAAAAATAGCCAACCTACAAGCTGACAACACAACGGATCACAATGTCCTTGCCAGCTGCTGAGCAGGGTTGGAAAGTAACGGATTACATGTAACGATATGACATAATAAACTTTTTAGAGTACATTTATCTATTTTAGAGTACATTTTAAAATGTGTAATCTGGATAACAGTTGTAGCGGGGTTACGTGGCGTATTAAACTCTCGATAAGACAATAAACCAATGTTCAGTATGTTGTACTCAACAATATATGAACTGCATCTAGAAATGACATGCCAGACACCACGCCTCGATGAAATCTCAATGTCTACCCTCAGTGTCTTAAAAGCCATTCTGACTGTTCATATTATTTCCTTCAGTCTAAACAAACATGACATTAGGTAGTATGAGCCTAGCCAGCCAGTCACTACTGCTGCAATTCCTGCTCAATTTGCCTTTCCTATTTGCCTTAAGTCAGTATATTATTACATTCAAAATGTAGCAAATGTTTAGCCAAGTGCTGTAGCTTCCCCTCATGAAAACACACTATTGAATCACTACTCATTCAATAGTGTTTTTGCGATTGAGTAGTGATTTTGTAGTGATTTGTGTAGTAAATATGTAGAGAAATGGCCCGTTTCACTACTTAATCACTACAGATATTACGACATAATTCCTATTCAAATCACTACCTGGCTGTTATTTCATTACTTCAGCCTCACTATGGCTTTTTGGAAAGAACTACACAATCACTATACATTTATTGTTGAATTACTACACAATGCTTACACATTTACTGCTGTATCTCTACACAATCCCTATAGAAAATATTTATGTAGTGTTTTCACTACTGAATCACTAATACATTACTCTTTGTTTCAACAAAACAACAAAAAGTAGTCTGTAGTGAAAACACTACACAGGGTTTGACACTAAGGTCTCCGAGGCACTTGCCCATCGGGCAAGTGCAAGTCAGGTTCCACTTGCCCTCAGGTCATGGTCACTTGCCCCCCAAAAATATATTGTAAATTTTGCATTTTGTTTACTTTCTACTTGGGTGCTTTAAACCAGGGGATTTCAACATGTGGTCCCTGAGAGGGTTCCAGGTGGTCCCCAGCTAAGTTGGTTAACCAGATGTAACTCTTGAGAACGTAAAAATGAAACCAAATGGACCCTTGCGGGTCCATTTGGTTTCATTTTTACACTCTCAAGAGTTAAAATTCATCATCTTAATTAGCCCAGGTCGCAATGACTGCCTTCAAGACAAATTTATCCTGTGTTGTGTTATAGTGCACTAAGTTGCACACTTGCCCGATCGGGCAACCAGGTAGCAGTCTTCACTTGCCCCACCATTTTTTTTACTTGCCCCGAGCAAGCGGGCAAGTGTTAGTGTCAAGGCCTGCTACATAAGTATTTTCTATAGGGATCGAGAGGGATCACAATAGTACAACAACTATTGAATGAGTAGTGATTCAATAGTGTGATTTCATGAGGGTCAAATAGACAACATAATGGCAATTGACTTAAACCTTCTCTCGTAGCAAAAGAACAAGAGTAACAAAGATGAATTGGATTCTCCATCTAGTGATGCAACATTGTTGTCCATTTACAGTAGAAATGAGATTGCAGAATCTAGATCCTGAATGAGTTCAACGTACCATGATACGCTGTCAGGCTAGATCGGGGGTTTTCAACAGGTGGTCCGGGCAGCACCAGTGGTCCCTGAGAGGGTTCCAGGTGGTCCCCAGCTAAGTTGGTTAACCAGATGTAACTCTTGAGAACGTAAAAATGAAACCAAATGGACCCTTGCGGGTCCATTTGGTTTCATTTTTACGCAAATGGACCCTTGCGGGTCCATTTGGTTTCATTTTTACACTCTCAAGAGTTAAAATATTAATCATCTGAATTAGCCCAAGTCTACACAGCTAGAAGATGGACAAAAGCAAAAGAAATCTTTAGTTTTGGGGTCTGTGGGGCTAAAATGTCCTCAAGTGGTGGTCCATGACTCAAATTCTGAAAAAAATGGTGGTCCCTGGCATCAAAAATGTTGAAAACCCCTGGGCTAGATTAGCAGCCTAGGAGCCCAACTGGCTACACCAGCTGCCCGGGTCTGCATTTACAATTTTATTTAATTTACAGGTGACCGACTTTGCACACAGTCCACCACCTCATAATTGAAGCAAAAGGAAAAAGTACACACATCTCTAGAAATACTTTCAGGTGCTGAACTTTAAAAAATGTGAAAATTACAAAAGAGCAAAAAGTTTACACGCCATTCAATAGCTCCCAGGCAGTAGACTTCTTTTATTGACAATGTTTCGACCCGGGTCAAAACGCAGTACTCACTAGTCTTGGGAAATATCACTAGTCTTGGGCAGTATTACGTTTATCGCGATATTGTAAATCAATACGGAGTAATATCGTTGGGTTTATAAATAATAATGAATACCAAATATTGTCAAATACTGACATTATACTGTATTCTATTAAAATATGAGCGATGCTGCTCACTTGTTACAGTACTTAGGTTAGGTTTGTAACCCCCAGTTTTATACCGACACACTGATTGTTACTCCTATAGCTCTGTCTCCATGTTAACTAGGTTGTATTTTTTTTAAACGTGTTTTAAACAAAGCATTTAAAAAATCAATACCGCCCAAGTCTAGTACTCATCACCTCATAATTTTCAAACAGCTTCTTGGCACCTCCACAGCCGCCATTACTAGTCTGATTGTGGTTTATGCGTATCCAACCAGATCATCAGAACATCTATTTTCTGTTCACTATAAACATGGAGAAAATAGAAATGGCAACACCCCTGTCTGTCACTGAGCTGTAGCTTATGAACCAAACTACAACAACGTCCAAAGGCATGTCACTAACAGCATATTAACCATAACCAGCTTACACCTTTTTGCAGCAGGTCTCATTTCACACGAGCCCAAAGCGCATGTGAAAATACCAGGGCCGAGATTTTCGTCACCGCTAAACCCCTTATCCCTTAACTTCTTTGCCTTTTTAAACTATTTAAAAAAACATTTTTCAATAGTTAAAATTTCCAGTCTGCATGCTCACAATGTGTCAATAGATTGGCACATTGAACTATTCCAAAAAGTTTTTTAAAATAGTAAAAAAGGGGATAAGGGATTTGGGATAAGGGGCTTAGCGTGTGACGAAAATGGAGCCCTAGATCTACAAGGTGCCAGTGCACTGCACCACTATGCATTGGCAGTGTAGCAGTGAGTCCAGTGTCTCTGATACCATGGACTTCCTGGACTACATGTTCTCTCAGTAAGACAGCCCTCCACCTATCCACAAGGAGGTGCACTGCACCAAAGCATTATGACAGTTGTAGAAAGTGCAGTAAGTAACTGAGTGATGACCAGATGAAGAACGGTCTGCCACAAACTGATAATTTCATGTATCTTTAAATCCATTAAAAGCAACATGAAATTAATTATTTTTTACTGCATCACAGGATATATAACAAGCTAGGTGCAAACTTTTAATTCTGTAGCCAATTTAACATCTTCTGTAGCCAATTTAACATAAAATATGCAAAATATTATAATATTATATGCAAAATATTGTATATTATAATATTGCAAAAATAAATACCTCCAGCAAAGCATTCTAAGTGTTCTAAATTTTCTAAATAGGTCCCAAAGAAAAAAAATGGTGAAACACACATCAACACCCTCAAGTTGTGTTTCACCATGTTAATGTTTTTTTTTTTTTTTTCAGAGCTTCATTTCCAGAAAACACAGAGCGGGGAAACTTTTTCCATCACGTCCACACAATGGACCCGCTAGGGTCCATTTGGTTCCATTTGTACCCTCTCAGGAAAAAAAGGTCCTAAAAGAAAAATCATTACCATGGTGAAACACAGCTTGATGTGTTTCACCATGTTAATGATTGCTTTTCAGACCTCCATTTCTAGGAAACACAGGATGGGTGGAACTGGACTTTTTTTTATCATGCAAACACAACATCTCTAAGGTATATTAATGACTTCGTAAAATGCTGAAAATGGGTGGAATTTCCCCTTTAAGCTGCACGATAAAAACACTCATTCATTCATTCATTCCTTCATATTGTTTTGTAAAAAGTGTGAAGTGTCCCTTTAATGTACTTTAGTTATGTCACACTAACACTACTGTCAACAACACTAATAAAACAATCACCTAAAGCTTGAATGAATGAATGAATGAATGAATGAATGAATGAATGAATGAATGAATGAATGAATGAATGAATGAATGGGCACACACTGAACCAATGACAGCAGGACATGGAGGCATGAACTGTCAACAAACACACAAGCACCACAACAACGTAAAGCATGTCATAAAAAGGGACAGCGGGTATACCTTGGTCTCCGTGCGGGCTGCTGCTGCTCCTCTAGCTGTGTAGAAACATCTCCGTGCAGAACATCGACGACTCTTTAGGAGGTTAAATGCTGTGAACAACTGTTTCATGTTGACTACGGGCAGCGCCATCTTGAATTGTGACGCAGGAGAGCGGCTTGCCGAGCGGCAACGGTGGCCGCGAAGGGACAAACAAGACCAAAATCGCGTCATTGCAAAAACACACAGGCGGGCATTCCCTAGTGTCATAGTTGTTGCGACAATGAGGGGTCAGAAACTGAGTGCTGTTCGTGCAGTCGTGAATATAGGGACAAACTAGCTCTGGTCCATAGCTCCCTGCTTCTATGCCACTGGTTTTCAACCTTTTTAAGGTTGAAACTAAGGATTTTTTTTAGTTTTTTCTCTACAATTTAGGAGATAAACTGGAAAAAAAAAAAAAAACATTGGTCAAAATAACAATTCTTCTACATTTTCTAATTGTGTAGATTCTTGAAAAAATAAGTAATTCAGATGTTTAATAATTATATAATTTATCTCTTGAGAGTGTAAAATGAAACCAAATGGAAACTAAAACTAGAATTGGAAATGCATTGTTTTCAAAGACTGTGGCGCAAATAACAGCCTTTTTAGGCATGTATGCGAAAATGTCAAATGCTTTAAAGCATTGTACAGTAACAAACAACTAATCTCTCCTCACTGTTGTACAAATACTACAACACAAATATAAAAAATAAAGGGTTTGGGTTTGCCTGCGTCCAATGCATGTCTGGCAACTTCCATTCCAGGACTTGTCCCTGTTGTTGTTGTTGGTTGTCATCAAGGCATTCTCAATAGAATAGAGTCTATGTAGAAGAGCAGCCTCTGGACTGGCCCCATGAAGTGAACGGAGTTGTCACAACTGCTCTCTTCTCAGTCAATGAGAGCAGATGGTGGGAGCTCAGAGCAGCATTATCCCAATTTGCACAACTACTTTTTAAAATTATATATTGGGCCAAAACTAAATCAAAGGAACTATAAAAAAAAATATACTTTTATAGTATATAATATGTAGCAAAGACTTAAATCTAATTTAAAAAAAAAAATCCCAATATTTATGCTCAAAGAAAACCCATAGGTTTCCAGCCATTTGCAGGGTTACAGATGCAGGAGAGAGCAAGACATCTCACATTTCCAACTCTGAATTGCAAACCAGCTGCCTACTCAGTCCAGTCTATGGTATATTATTATATATGCGGGTTGCGTCATGTTTCAGCCTATAGGGGAGAGAAGAGGGGGGATGCAATTACTCCAGCAGTGAGCCCAGCGCAGGGGCGGATGTAACATGTCCCAATTGGGGGGGTAGGAGAAAATGGTATGGGTGCGGCTTCATCGCCCGTGGCGCTTCGCGCCACGGGCGATGAAGCCGCACCCATACCATTTTTGGTTACAGGACTTTTATCAGGCAATTAAGCATCAATGATAACATCAGTTGTTGTTGAAGTTGCAACAGACACGCAGCATGCATAAAGCTAAAGGTCTGACTCAGAGAGTTTTCTGTTTTCAATGATGAAATGCTGTTGGTTTAGTGGTGACACAGCTGTAGTTAGTTAGTAGCAGTAGTAGTGTTTTAAATCAGGGGTTTTCAACCAGTGGTCCGGGGACCACCAGTAGTCCTTGAGAGGGTTCCAGGTGGTCCCCAGGCTAAAGGATGGAAAGTTGGTTAACCAGATGTAACTCTTGAGAATGTAAAAATGAAACCAAATGGACCCTTGCGGGTCCATTTGGTTTCATTTTCACACTCTCAAGAGTTAAAATATTCATCATCTGAATTAGCACTATTTAATTAAGAAGTCGACACTGTTTTGTTTGCAAAAATCCACCCTGGAATTGTGAACAAAACCAAAAGAATTCTTTAGTTTTAGGTCTTTGGGGCCAAAATGTCATCAAGAGGTGGTCCGTTGCTCAAATGCTGAATAAATTGTGGTCCCTGGTGTCAAAAAGGTTGAAAACCCCTGTTTTAAATAATTTTAAATAGAAGCACATGCCATCGTGTTTGGTGGGGCTGACTTGGTATTTAGTGGGGCACCCCCCCCCCCATGCCCATGCCTAGATCCGCCCCTGGATCAGTCCAGCAGCCTCTCTCCCTCCCTCCATCAGCTCAGCCACATGTAGTGTCAAGACATATGTGGTTTCCTCTGCGTGTCTAATTGGCCTGGTGTTGTCTGTTCTGAACAAACCTGCTCCCCGCGAGCAGCTGCATGGCTCAGTGGCTGTTTTCTACAGAGCTGAGCAGTCCAGTCCCTCTTGTGACCTCGCCATTGTTCCAGAAATGGATTCCACATTCATTTTCCTCATAGACTTTTCAAAAAATGATCTGTATGAAGACGATTACACCGCGGACAAAGCCAACTCGGGTCTCAAGAAATCAGGACAACACACAAATGTTTTGAGACAAAAATAAAATTTTTCTTCTTACTAATTAGATATTGTATGATAATATTGTGTGCGTTGTCATGATTTGTTGAAACCAGAGTAGGCTTTGCCCGCGGTGTAATTATTTTTTAATGGCTAATTTTTGAAAAGTCTATGAGGAAAATGAATGGGGAATCCATTTCTGGAACAAGGGCGACAACACAAGAGGGACGGGACTGCTCAGCTCAACACCCTTTCTCTCTCTCCCACAACACCCTCCCCCACACATGAGCCCGGCGAAAATATATATATACCGTATTGTCCCGAATATAAGACGACTCGGTTATAAGACGACCCCCATTATTTAAGACTCATTTATGGAAAAAGAACATTGAATGTCAAATAATATAGCCCCCGAATATAAGACGACTCAATTTTCTAGGGTTACCATTGGGGGAAAAAACATGGTCTTATATTCAGGCCAGGGTATGTATGTATATATATATATATATATATATATATATATATATATATATATATATATATATATATATATATATATATATATATATATATATATATATATATATATATATATATATACACACACACACACACACACACACACACACACACACACACACACACACACACTGTAGCTAGGCCTATATGATGATGTTGTTGTTTTTTTTTACAAGACCATTATCTCCTGGAGGCGTCGGTGTACATGCTCTCGCTCACTTCACTCAGGCACAAGTAGGCCATGGCCTACGTGCATTGACTTTCACTGAAGTCACCGCCAGACACTGTGCGACCACCAGACATGCTTTAAAAGGATCCCAGCTAATAAGCCTCATATGGATAAATGCATTATACTTCTCTATAATTAGAATTGAACATTTAAAACACACTGTTCTTTAGTTTAAAACTAGTTCATAATTTTACTGTATCTGTCAAAACCTCTTCAGACTCCATCTCAGCCCATAGCACTTGTATTACATAACCCATAGTACTTGCTGCAATGACTTATATAGGTTGCCTAATGTATTACTATGTTTTTAGCCCTTCATTGTATGTTGTAAAATGTATTGTAAATCCTGATTAAATTGTAAACTTTTCACCATTGTAAGTCGCTCTGGATCAAGAGCGTCTGCTAAATGCCTAAATTGTTAATTGTAATTGTAAATTGTGTGACATCACAGGAGATTTTCCCCTGGAGCCCCCCTTACCGAATAGACCCTTACGGGTCCATTCGGTAATGGGGGGCTCCAGGGGAAAATCTTGCCTGGGGCTCCAAATTGCTTCGAAACGCCACTGCGTTCTCTGGACACATTACCATGCAGACAGCCTCATTACGATGTGCCGATATGTGTGATTATCCAGCCAGAACCGGGTTGGGTTACAGTATATGCTTGGAGGGCATGTAGTCCTCCTCCACATGCAGTTCCAAGACGTCTAGTGTCTGATCTGAAACCCCCGGCACACACACACACACACACACACACACACACACACACACACACACACACACACACACACACACACACACACACACACACACACACACACACACACACCTATGTACCACCCACCCACCCACCTACCCCATGCACCCCACTGTAAGTTACCAAACATCTGCTCCTGATTCCCCCACAACACCCAGAGACCCCTGTACTCTTCTCACCACACCCTGATGTGCATCTGGTTGTATTTGCGGCACAAATATAGACCATCATTCCATATTCATTATTGTTTCCCCAGGCAGGAAAGTATAGTGTAGTAGTGTACAGTATATAGGGCCAGACTGTTCATGAGACAGGCAGGCAGACAGGCAGGCAGGCAGGCAGACAGACAGGCAGGCAGGCAGGCAGGCAGGCAGGCAGGCAGGCAGGCAGGCAGGCAGACAGACAGACAGACAGACAGACAGACAGACAGACAGACAGACAGACAGACAGACAGACAGACAGACAGAGAGAGACAATCCTATGTGTGTGTGTGTGGTGTGAGAGCATGCATGCATATAAATTGCACACCACAATGTTGTGTCTGCATTATGTGTGTGATGGTTGAAACCTTTGGCGTTATGCTTCCTGATGACCTGACAGCATTTATAACAAATACTAAAGTCTCTGCAATGTGTCTCGATTCCAGGGGGGGCATGGGCATGGGCAATGCCCCCCTGAATGCCCAGTCTGCCCCACCAAATACGATGGCATGCAAAACAACCCAAAATATTTCAAAATAAAGTGCTTATATTTAAAATGACTACTGCTACTAATTAACTACAGCTCTGTCACCACTAAACCAACAGCATTTCATCATTGAAATGAAAAGTAAACTCTCTGAGTCAGATCTTTAGCTTTATGCACTGATGCGTGTCTGCTGCAACTTCAAGAACAACTGATGTTATTATTGATGCCTTATTTGCCTAATAAAAGTCGCCCCCTTTTCTCAAATGCTAAATAAATAGTACCCCTGGTTTCAAAAAGGTTGAAAACAACTGTGCTACTTGGAAATGCAGTTATAGTTTCAAAGGTTCTTGGATAGATTCTGTCCATCATTTCAACTTGCGCCGGCTGGTCAGAGAAACGCAGTGGCATCCATCCAAACAAAGCCCCCCCCCTCAACCTCCCCACATTAAGCCTTAAGTCACAGACCCCATCCAATTCCCCATGCTGTTAATTAGCAGAATACAACTGGTGGTGCTATAGAGGCTCAGCGGACAAAGATACGGTTACACTTTTTTCCTCGCGGGTTTGTGTACGCATACGCGGCTTAAAATGGACAATGGAGCAACTCATTAGTGGCATTCTGAAGCTTGAGCCCCGCGAGGAAGGAGGGAAAACCTCCCGGGAGTAGAATTGTTAGCGATGTTATTATTCTTTGTTTTTTTGTTTTTTTCTCCCCCAAGATCACCACAAAGTTCCACATTGTCAGGGAGGAATGTTTGTCATGCTTTTTTCCCCCCCTGAGTCCAAGTATGTTGTTGTGGAGTGATGTCAGTGTGTTAACTTATTATGATAATAACACTTTCAAATTCAACCAAATCAGTGGTTTTCAACCTTTTTGACACCAGGGTCCACCAGCATTTGAGCCACGGACCATCATTTGAGGACGTTTTAGCCCCAAAAACCCTAAAACTAAAGAATTCTTTTGGTTTTGTTCACAATTCCAGGCTGGATTTTGCAAACAAAACAGTGTAGACTTCTTAATTAAATAGTGCTAATTCAGATGAATGTTTTAACTCTTGAGAAAAAATGAAAATGGGTGGCTTAGGTGAGGTGAGGTGTTGCCTGCGTTGCCATATATCTCATCATGTTGCCTGTTGATGTTGACATTGCTAGTTGATATTGATCAAAATATTGCTGGTGTAGCAGGGCCTTTAAACAGTCAACAGTTTGTACACACTAAAGTTACCTCCGTTACCTTTAAGCACTGTCCTTGGAACTATAGCAGCTCTGCCAGCTTGAAACGTAATGCATTTCTGAACTTGCAGATCAGCTAGTTTTTGCCATTTTAGAATTTGAATCCTTCAAAGCAATGGTTCTGAACACATGTATGACGTTTTCACTGCAAAGAGACAACGTCCATTTTTGACGACATAAAAGTAGATGCTACATTACTGAGTTGTGAGTACGCACACACACACACACACACACACACACACACCACACACACACACACACACACAAGCACGGTCGACATGTCTCTTGGCGGTCTAGCCAAGTGTTTCGAAACACGACTGCGCTGGCAGGCTCACATACACAGATTATTGACAATGAGTGATTATACTGTGTACAGAGCAAAACAACAGTAACCCCCCCCCCAGCTCAATCAGGGCCTACAGGTGCATATGACGTAATGATGAGATGGATGCATTGCACACAGACCGTGTCCGACTGTCTGTACATACTGTAGTGTACAACTACTGCAGACCGGATGTGCAAACAACTGCAGAGCAAATTGATCCCAGTCCACCTGTCAGCTACATCAGAACATCAGAACCTGTCGCCGATCGAGCTCTAAAAAGCGATGAACAAACACTCGGAATTGCAATTGGAACTGTAGATTCACTCAGGGGCGGATCTAGGCATGGGCATGGGGGGTGCAATGCCCCCCTAAATGCCCTGACTGCCCCACCAAACATGATGTCATGCAAACGAACCACATTTTTTCAAATATATTTAAAATTAAAGTGCTTATAATGAAAATGATTTGAAACACTACTACTGCTACTAACTAACTACAAAACTAAACCAACAGCATTTCATCATTGAAAACAGAAAACTCTCTGAGTCAGACCTTTAGCTTTATGCATGCTGCGTGTCTGTTGCAACTTCAACAACAACTGATGTTATTATTGATGCTTACTTGCCTAATAAAAATCCTGTAGAATGGTATGGGTGCGACTTCATCACGATGAAGCCCCCCCCCCCCCCCCCCCCCCCCCCAATAGGAAATGTTACATCCGCCCCTGTGTCCAGTTAGTAGAACATCAGAACGGGAATTGCAATGGGAATTGCAATCAGAACCGCAGACTTCATGAAAAACATAAAAACAATTAAAAAAAAAAACGATGTCATTATTATTTTGACCATAAAATTACACATATAGGAGCTTTAACAAAAGTTTTTTTGGAGGACTTTAAAGTGAGTTGCGAGCCCCCACTTTCTTTTCTATGTTTACTGCTCCTACAGTTTTGCCCCTCAGTCAGTCAGTCAGTCAGTCAGTCAGTCAGTCAGTCAGTCAGTCAGTCAGTCAGTCAGACAGACAGCCAGCCAGTCAGTCAGTCAGTCAGTCAGTCAGTCAGTCAGTCAGTCAGTCAGTCAGTCAGCCAGCAGCCAGCCAGTCAGTCAGTCAGTCAGTCAGTCAGTCAGTCAGTCAGTCAGTCAGTCAGTCAGTCAGTCTGTTAGTCAGTCAATCATCCAATCAAAAACACTAAACACAGGCTGTAACATCACCTGTGTTTAGTGTACTACAGTATAAGTAAAATGACCCATCTAGTTCAAGCACACATCAACATGTCAGTAGCAGTGCATGTAAAAGCAGGAGAGCAGTAAAATGACCCATCCAGTCCAACCAGGCATCAATGTCGTGTCAGTATATAGCAGCAGCAGCAGCAGTGCTGTGCATGTTAAAGCATAGAGGGTCTTGTCCCCAGAGGGCCCTACGTACCGGGCGGATGTAACATTTCCCAATTGGGGGGAAGGGGAAAATGGTATGGGGGCGGCTTCATCGCCCGTGACGCTTCGCGCCACGGGCGATGAAGCCGCCCCCATACCATTTTCAGTTACAGGACTTATACTGTATTAGGCAAGTAAAGCATCAATAATAACATCAGTTGTTGTTGAAGTTGCAACAGACACGCAGCATGCATAAAGCTAAAGGTCTGACTCAGAGAGTTTTCTGTTTTCAATGATGAAATGCTGTTGGTTTAGCGGTGCCACAGCTGTAGTTATAGTTAGTAGCAGTAGTAGTGTTTCAAATCATTTTAATTATAAGCACTTTAATTTGAAATATCTTGGGTTGTTTTGCATGGCATCGTGTTTGGTGCAGGGGCAGACTGGACATTTAGGGTGGCATTGCCCCCCCCCATGCCTAAGCCTATAGATCCGCCCCTGCGCTGTGTGCGGAGGTAAAAGGGGCTGTTCCCGGGGCCCGTGGCCCGCTGTGTGTGGAGGTGAAAGGGCAGGGGCGGATTGGCCATCTGGAGTACAGGGAGTTTTCCCGGTGGCCTGCGCCACCTAGTGGCCTGCTGGACAAGATCCAAAATGCACTAGTGGCACTTCCAAAATGCACTAGAATGTGCTAGATGCTCGCCTGGAACATACAGATCAAAATGACCATTAATCTTCTACATTCTCTAGTTGCGTAGACTAAGTTGGGCTAATTCACATGATGAATATTTTAACTCTTGAGGGTGTAAAAATGAAACCAAATGGACCCGCAAGGGTCCATTTGGTTTCATTTTTTACGCTCTCAAAGAGTTACATCTGGTTAACCAGCTGCCCCGAACCCCCCAGGGTGGTCTGGCAAAGGCAAAATTGTCCCGGTGGAAAAATATGTGCCAATCCGCCCCTGTGAAAGGGGCTGTTCCGGGGGCCCGTGGCCCGCTGTGTGTGGAGGTGAAAGGGGCTGTTCCCGGGGCCCGCGGCCCGCTGTGTGTGGAGGTGAAAGGGGCTGTTCCCGGGGCCCGAGGCCCGCTGTGTGTGGAGGTGAAAGGGGCTGTTCCCGGGGCCCGAGGCCCGCTGTGTGTGGAGGTGAAAGGCTGCCAAGGTGCTGAGAGAAGGCCTGTGTCCTTTCATCACTCTCCCCCGGATCACAAATTGTCCCGTCTAACCTGCGCCACAGACTCCATCTGCTTGATTCATTTCTGATCCTTCTCTCTCTCTCTCTCTCTCTCTCTCTCTGCAGCGTCTGTCTCCCCCTCCCCCCACCCCAGCTCCTTATTCTACGTCTGGGTTTTCAACTTTTTTCATACCAGGGCCCACTAATTTGAGCCACGGACCACCATCTGATGACATTTTACCCCACAGATCCAAAACTAAAGATTTGTTTTTGCTTTTGTCCTGGATTTGGGAAACAAAACAGTCAAACATACAGATCAAAACGACCATTTTCCACATTCTCTAGTTGCGTAGACTAGGGTTGGTTCAGACGGTGAATATTTAACTCTTGAGAGTGTAAACATGAAACATATGGACCCCAAGGGACCACCTGGAACCCTCATGGGTCTTCCCCCGGACCACCAGTTCAAAACCACCCAACCAAACATGATTGCAAATTGAAGTGATTATACAATATGTTGAAATAATGATTAGAAACACTACTAACTATAATAACTACACCAGTGGCACCAGTAAATCAACGCAATTTTATCATTGGAAACAGAAAACTCTCTGAGTCAGACCTGTACAAGATATACATCTTGTGGGTCACAGAACTAAAAAAAAATATATGAAATAGAATATAGATGCCAATGTTAACACACCCAGTGCCAGCCCTTTTTCATATTTTTTGAGGTAGCCAGTGCCTGCGATTTTCATCTAAAAGTCATATTTCATATTTCGGCCCATGTTTCCCGACGGACAAGTTAGTTGGCGACACACACTTCCGGTTTCCGGGTTGGTCCGTCCCTTATTATGGTCCCGTCAATGGAATATGCGGTCGCTGCACGCTGCTGTTATCATGGGATCGTATCAAACCAACGACGGTAAGCGACGTAGAGTGACGTAGATCAACCTAAGAAGCATCGTCATAACTATATTTCATAATGATAACCGGCGACGTAGATCTATTGTCTATGTCAAAGATCTATCTATCTATGTCAAAATAGTTATCTATTCTGAGCTCATGGTAAGGTGGAGAAACCGAAACTTAAAGGAGAGTGTCTTCACAACACACCTGGAACACTTTTAGTCTCCAGTATGGTGGTGACTATGTTGTACCACCTGTCTGTGCAACTGTTGTCTGTCCGTATGTCTGTCCGTGCAACTGTTACG
The DNA here is from genome assembly GCA_039105355.1 of Benthosema pterotum. Taxonomy (NCBI): domain Eukaryota; kingdom Metazoa; phylum Chordata; class Actinopteri; order Myctophiformes; family Myctophidae; genus Benthosema; species Benthosema pterotum. The sequence continues at coordinate 51,108,714 of CM076978.1, forward strand.
TCACCCGTGAGGGTGACGTAACAGTTGATGTAACACCAGAGCTGGTGCAGACCTATGCCCTGAAGGATCTAGTTTGGAAATATATCTACTGCAAATAAGGGTGTAAGAACGCCTTTCTCCTTAAAGAGGGGGTGCCGTGATGTTTGTGTTTTTTTTCCAATTT
>CM076978.1:51109376-51154376 GCA_039105355.1 Benthosema pterotum
AAAAATGTCCAGACAGACAACTATAAAGAATGATTACGATCACAATTCAACCTACTGTATATATGTTTGATGTTTGCATTGACCCAATTCCCTGGTCTGTTCTATGAAAACATAAATAAATGCATATTTCTTGAATCTGAAAAGACAAAATTGTCGTTTCTGGCCGAAGCTGGGATTAGTCAAGTTAGGTCCTTAAACGCATTAAGACCTGAGTCAGGCTCTACAAAATGCATTGTCAAATCTGCAGTTCTCAAACTATTTTGTGCCAAGTAGACCTAAAAAATGTATTTTGGCCCGCTGAAAAATGTCATTCCCATAATATACATCTAAAAAACCCAAAAATTAACAATATTTCCATGTGTACAAAATTTTACTACGTACAGTAGGGCTTGACTGTGATTCTGTGATGAAGCCGGGCCTTCATTTCGGTCTTGATCAAATATAACTAACTATATGTGTCTACTATAGGTGATTGGACTGTACTCGAAAACAACTTTTTTTAGCAAATTTTACACTTGCATAATCTATTATGTCGTTCATATTATGCTGCTTGCAGCCAAACAAGTAGCATGTTTGTGTTGAGGACTTGTCAACCATTTTAGTAAATGATCGCCAATTAGTGGAGGATGTAATCAACTTTGACTTCAAGTGATGACACAGATATTCCCTTTGGCATGGAAGTACCTTAGGGTGATAGGAAAAGATTCATCCAAAGAACACAAGCTGTGTCGCCCTTCATTTCAGAAATATTCACGTTTTCAAAATGGCCGCCGACAATGAACCAGTATTACACCATACCCCTGTCTTTGCCTCTGATGGAGCTATAATAATAATAATGGTGTCAAAGTCTACATTTTTAGGGTCAAGGAATCCAATAAAATACATTTCAAGACTAAAAAACTCAATATTGTTTTCGTTACCATGGCGACCGGGGTAAAATAAGCAAATTTCATTAAAAAAAAATGGGTTTTAACAGGGTAACTTTATACCCCCTCACCTGCTAAAACTTCTATTTTGTTTTCTCTTTGGCATGGAACTACCTTAGGATAATAGAAAATATTTATCTAAAGAGACAAGCTGTACCACCTTTCATTTCTGAAATATACACGTTTTTCTAAATGGCCGCCACCATTCTCAGCAATACAGCATAGCCATATCTTTGCTTTGTAGAGCTATAATAATAATATTGGTGTCAAAGTATACATTTTTAGGTCAAGGAATCCAATAAAATACATTTCAAGACTAAAAAACTCAATATTGTTTTCGTTACCAGGACAACCGGGTAAAATATGCACATTTCATTCAAAAATGTGTTTTAACAGGGTAACTTTGTACCCCCTCACCTGCTAAAACTTCCATTTTGTTTTCTCTTTGGCATGGAAGTACCTTAGGATAATAGGAAAACATTTATCCAAAGAGACAAGCTGTATCACCTTTCATTTCTGAAATATACACGTTTTTCAAAATGGCTGCCACCATTCTCAGCAATACAGCATAGCCCATAGCTTTGCTTCTGTTAGAGCTATAATAATAATATTGGTGTCAAAGTATACATTTTTAGGGTCAAAGAATCCAATAAAAATACATTTAAAGACTAAAGAACCCAATATTGTTTTTGTTACCACAACAACAGGGGCAAATATGCAAATTCTTTGAAAAATATGTTTTAACAGTGCAAATTTATACCCCCTCACCCACTAAATCTTTCATTTAATTTTGTCTTTGGCATGGAAGAGGAAAAGATTTATCCAACTGCATCACCTTTTTCCTGAAATATACACAGTTTTCAAAATGGCCACCACCAATTAGAGCTCCTGTTAGAGCTATAATAATATCTGTGTCAAGTAATCCAATTCATTTTTGTTGCCAAGTAATCCAATTCAATAAACAATTGAATAAAAAGAAAACCAATACATTGTCATTGCAATGACAACAGTGGTAAAATATACCTAGGGTTTATAGGAAAAATATCCAAAGAAACAAGTTGTATCACTTTTCATTTAAAAAATACACACGTTTTTAAAATGTCTGCCACAAATATAGCAATACATCAGATCCCATCTTTGTGTCTGTGAATAAAATAATAGCATTGCTCTGAGGTGAGCAACACTGAATTAACAAACACACACAAAGCTGCATGTCCATAGTTATATGCTAAATATATATATATATATATATATATATATATATATATATATATATATATATATATATAATATATATATATATATATATATATATATATATATGTGTGTGTGTGTTTTGTCATTATCGTCAGATTGATGGTGAAATATGCACACGTAAGAGTCAAATTGGACCAATGCTGTGTCACCTTTTGTGAGTTACTGCCCACACACAGTATCTCACGAAACAGACACAGATTTTACTTTGGGTGTACAGAGTTTGAATGACCCACAACAAAGAGCCCCTCACCCCATATTCAAGAATGAATAGCTATTCAGATTCATGATCAAACAGAATGCACCTTGCTCCCCTTGAAGTTTGATTATCGTCTAGAACCTCCTTTTTAGTACTATACATTAGTGTAAACTTTGTTTGGGGGACTAAGCAATCATATCTATAAATGGCACACATCTTATGGTTTCCTTTCTTAATGAGTGACAAAGCTAGCGAAGTCTGTCACTCTTTAGGTATTGTCCAATGTTGCATTCCATGCAACATTAAAAAAATATCCATATATCCATCTTCAACCACATATACATAGTTGGATCGCGGGGTGACAGCTCCACCAGAGAGCTCCAGACTTCCCTCTCCAGAGCAACATTCATAATCGGTGGATCTATAGGGATTCCATTGCCAATGAGTGGAGTAATTCCTCAAGCCTATATCCTTGTTCTGCCTTGGGGTCTCCTCCCAGTGTGATGTGCAACAAGTATCTCTCTGTAGGGAGAAGCTCGAGTGGCATCCTAACCGAATTTCTGAACCACTATAACTGTTCATAGCCCATGATCATAGCAGAAATCTAAGCCTTCAGTTCAGATGAGGGAGATCATTCCTCCCAATCATGCCACTCCCATGTGTCTGTCCATGCCCACATGTGCATTACTGAATCTATGCTACGGAATCCTCTACACAGGTGCCCATGCAGACCCCATGTGAGGTACGTTGAACACTGAATGCAAAGTTGATCAAGTCTAAAACAGCTTTAAACTTGTCTCATATACATTATATAGGATTTGAAACTTCATTGTCATGATACAAAATGGTACATAAAAATGTACAATTTGAGGTTTACCATTATTATAGCTTTAACTGAAGTCCAAATACATACAATACAATACATACAATACAATACTTGACTGCTGTTGTATTATTTCAAATGGTGGTGGCCATTTTAAACGCATACATTTCCGAAATTAAGAGTAATTTTGTCTAATTTTGATAATGTCCTTATTGCCTTATGGTATTCCAGTGTGTCGGAGAGTTAAGTTATTATTATTTTATGGTGCCATGCCCTGTGACTTCCATGCCAAATGAAAAATGAAAAATTAGAGTGGTTTGGAAGGGTGGAAAGTTACCCTGCTAAAACCTGTTTCTTCTAACTTATATTATACCTCATAAATATTGTCTTCACCATACTTTTTGTCATAGTTTTAACAGAACTAAATAAATGGGCTATGCTGTATTGCTGTAAATGCGGCAATGGTGCAGCCTTTTTGAAAAAAATTGGAACAGTGATGCAGTTTGTCTCTTTTGATGAATATTTTCCTATTACCCTGTACTTCGATGTACTTCCATGTCAACTAGAAAACTAAATGGAAGTTTTAGCAAGTGAGGGGGTATAAAGTTCCGGTACCCTCTTAAAACACTTTTTTTTTTTAAATTGTTGTTGTGGTAACGAAAACAATATTGTTTTTTGAGGCTTGAAATGTATTTTATTGGCTTGATTGACCTTTAAAACGTATACTTAAACACCAATATTATTATTATTACCTCTAACATGGTGCTGTGGGCTATGCTAGATTGCTGAGAATGGTGGCGGACATTTTGAAAAGCGTGTATATCTCAGAAATGAAATGTGACGCAACTCGTCTCTTTGGATAAATGTTTTCCTATTATACTAAGGTATTTCCATGCAAAAAAAAACAAAAAAACAAAATGGAAGTTTTAGCAGGTGAGGGGGTATAAAGTTACCCTGTTAAAACACATTTTTTAATGAAAATGTGCATATTTTACCCCAGTTGTCATGGTAATGAAAACAATATTATTATTTTTTTCTTGAAAAGTATTTTATTGGATTCCTTGACCCTAAAAATGTATACTTTGACACCAATATTATTATTATAGCTCTAACAGAAGCAAAGATATGGGCTATGCTGTATTGCTGAGAATGGTGGCGGCCATTTTGAAAAACGTGTATATTTCAGAAATGAAAGGTGATACAGCTTGTCTCTTTGGATAAATGTTTTCCTATTATCCTAAGGTACTTCCATGCCAAAGAGAAAACAAAATGGAAGTTTTAGCAGGTGAGGGGGTACAAAGTTACCCTGTTAAAACACATTTTTGAATGAAATTTGCATATTTTACCCCGGTTGTCATGGTAACGAAAACAATATTGAGTTTTTTAGTCTTGAAAGTATTTTATTGGATTCCTTGACCCTAAAAATGTATACTTTGACACAATATTATTATTATAGCTCTAACAGAAGCAAAGATATGGGCTATGCTGTATTGCTGAGAATGGTGGCGGCCATTTTGAAAAACGTGTAATATTTCAGAAATGAAAGGTGGTACAGCTTGTCTCTTTGGATAAATGCTTTTCCTATTATCCTAAGGTACTTCCATGCCAAAGAGAAAGCAAAATGGAAGTTTTAGCAGGTGAGGGGGTACAAAGTTACCCTGTTAAAACACATTTTTGAATGAAATTTGCATATTTTACCCCGGTTGTCATGGTAACAAAAACAATATTGAGTTTTTTAGTCTTGAAATGTATTTTATTGGATTCCTTGACCCTAAAAATGTATACTTTGATACCAATATTATTATTATAGTTCTAACAGAAGCAAAGATATGGGCTATGCTGTATTTCTGAGAATGGTGGCGGCCATTTTGAAAAACGTGTATATTTCAGAAATGAAAGGTGATACAGCTTGTGTCTTTGGATGAATCTTTTTCTATCACCCTAAGGTACTTCCATGCCAAAGGGATTATCTGTGTCATGACTTGAAGTTAACGGCATTTTTTTCGGGTTAAATCCTCCACTAAATGTATCTTCAAACAAATAGGCTTTCCTCTTCGCAATTCACTCAGTTCTAATAAGTTGGAGTCATGTTACACAAAGCAGCATGAAATGAAATGCACTGGCGCAAATACCCTATACTGTTTATGGAAACAAAACTAATAATCATCCAAAGTTCCTGTATCATCAAGAACAATTTCCTTCGGCCCAGCATGAGTAGCGTCGGCGGGTCGCAGACACGGGTCTCCCTTCTCGGGGAAAAAAGAAAACTTCCCAGGAGCATACAGGGTCGCCGTGTTATCGGCCCCCGGAATCAGGCCCCGCGATCTAAACGTTCCCAAACCTTCTCTACCCCACCTTATCGTGAGCGATCATCATTAACGCCCACAGCGGCATTCCAGGGGGACACCCTCTCGCCAGGGCGCCCGCGAGAAGACCGTTATCAGTGACAGCTACCATCACAACTAATTGGACGGAGGGACCTGGCTATGGCTGCGTGCCGCGGTCCACATCCCTCTGAGGGGAGGGGGGCCCGTTAACGAACGTCTCCCCCCGGGGGGTCCAGGTAAACAGCCCTCGGTCCCGCTGACTCCTCCATGTCAAGCTAAAGCCTGGAGGAGGGATTGCGTAATGAGAGAAAACGTCTTCCTCATCTCTCTGGACCAGAGGGAATAGGATTTGCTATAAAGAGACGAGACAGAGAGGGGCAAGGAAATCTGGTCCGTAGCTCCACTGCTTCTCTGATTCTGCCTTGCAGTAGAACTATGGTAAAACGATGTTATCATGCACAATTCAAACCTGACGAGCTTGTCTTCTGTTGTGGAAATCTCACGAAGGGTTTAAACACGGCTTTACTTTCCACAGTAGAAGCGCTATGAGCCTATAGCCTGACCTAAGTCTGAATTAATGTGGTTAATGTGCTAGCCCGGTTGTTAACCAAACAAACACAGCCGACGAGTGTTACTAGCGTGTGAACTAAAAGCAGTAAAATATGTCGGAAGATGATGTTCACAAAACCAATGTTTTTTTTAAGAAGCATTGGAGGAGCTGACAACTTTGAATGACAGGGCTGAGGGCCAATCAGCTGCTGTAGTTGGACTTTCAACTAATAGTAACGACACCGGAGGGAGGGACACCAGTCCTTGAATCACAAAGGAAAAAAAAAATGAGGTAGTATTTTTTAAAGGTGGCGATTCAGTGATGGAGCCAAGCTACTTTGAGCCCACATCAAACAAATAAAATGCATTTTTTGGGCAGAAAGCGGACGTTTTTACACCAGGAAAAAAAAAACACCAATTTGCCAAGAAAAAACCTCCAGAGAGACCATTTTTCATCTGGTGAGAAACAATCACTTTCTGCCCGAAAAGGGCAGAAAGTGTGTGGTGGTAGGTTCAGGGTACACCCACCAAGGAAATCACTGTAGATAAACCTTTCGTGAAATATTCACGACAGGAGAGAGGCAGATTGGGTTGGGTGGTGCGAGAAAACGCTGATTTTCCCATAGCGCTACTGCAAAGCAGAATCTTTGAGAAGCAGTGGGGCTATAGACCAGATCTACCGAGTTGCTGGCCAAATCAGGGCTAAAACAGTCCCAACACTAGGATTATTGTACCTGTTTAACATACCTGTACTGTACATATGATTAAAGGATTTCTACAAGTGTCAGTCTAAATGGAACAGTAATCTTCTAAACTATTTAAAAAATAAATATATATTTTTTTGTGCTTGATATATTATAATCTTTGTTGTGTCATATTTGGCTTTGCAGTTGCTACTGTGCATGTGCAACTATCATTAAATTGTAAGGGAAGAGAGATCACTGGAAAAACTATGATTAAATGGGAGAACACCAGTAATTAGTTGCCAATGCAATTAATCAATTATTAAATTAGTTAACTAATTACACCAAATTACAACAATAAGACCCAAGGGTTCTAATGAAGTAATGTCACCTTGTCAACACAGGGAAACTTGGGAAAAAATCATAGCACACCATCTTTAAAGGGGAAAAATTCAACTTTTTGTGTGTGCATGTTTTTGTTGCTCCCATGTGTGTGTTCTATCGCCACAAATTATCTATTTTGAACAATCGGTCTTGGATATCATATAGGAGGTTTAATGGAATTTGCTCTCAGGAACAGCTTGTTTGATTTTGGCCTCATAATGATGTCATCAATGCACCCTGCTTCGTATAACTGCTCCTCTCCTTCAGTCTTCAGTTCCAAATTCGAATTTCCACTTTGTCTGCCATTGGTGTTTTTTCCAGGTTGACATGGAATTTAAAACAAGCCTGGTTTTATCTAGCATCAGTATTATAATGCCTCTACTCTAAAATACCCTGCATATCAGCGCCCCCACCACCACCTCAGGACATTGTGGTACTGCAGCTAAAGTGTCCAGAAAGAAATGACAAGTACTGGTTACTTACATCAGCATCGATTGAGGGTCAAACCATTAGAAATAAGCTTGAGGGACATCAGATGATATCAAGTATGAAATACAATTTTAGGAATGCCATGTTATTTGCACTTTAAGGTGCGTGACACGGCTCTCCGCGACGCAAGTATAAATCAGTCAGAGGGAGAACATAAGGAAGGCAGGCAGGAAGGAACAGGTGCTTATGTCATTACCAGGGGAAGGTAATTGCAGCGGAGTGCCATTGATGCAGAGTGGCTCTTAAGAGGTGTCAGGATTGATTTAGGTGCAGACAAGGGGGGGGGGGGGATAGGAGGGGGTGCGCTACGTCGGGACCCCCCCCCCCCTCCCCTCCTGAGTCTGGTTCATGTGTGTTCTCACCTCACGTTGACACGCCAAACGCATGTTCTCCCCCTCCTCCTCCCCATCATCTCCCCCAAGGGGGGAAGCCATTAGCCATGCAGACATGGTAATGGTGTCATTTGAGCCAATCGAGCGTCAAATGCGAGTCAACGGGGCCCTAACGGGCGCTAACTGGCCACTGGGCAGTCGTCGTGGAGAGGAAAAGGGGGGCTATAGTAGTAGCCCCCCTATCACGCATCGCATCGCCACTCCAGACGCCGCTGTGGATGGCTGGATGGCTGGCTGGCGTTCGGTCAGGGAGGGGGGGTGAGAGGGGGGAGAGAGAGAAGGGGGTTAGGGTGACCAGATGTCCCTCTTTGCGTGAGACAGTCCCTGATTCGGAAGACTGGTGTGCCACAAAATGAGCCCCTGTCTGTCTGTCTGTCTGTCTGTCTGTCTGTCTGTCTGTCTGTCTGTCTGTCTGTCTGACTGTCACAAAATGCCTGTCTGTCTGTCTGTCTGTCTGTCTGTCTGTCTGTCTGTCTGTCTGTCTGTCCCATTGTGACTGACAGAGTTCAAATGCCCTAATATTTGGCTTTGTTTCGTCTCTTTTCCTGCTATAGAGTTGAGCAGTCTGAAATGGATTCCTTATTCATTTTTCATTATTCATTTATATGAAGACGATTGCACAAGGCCAACTCGGGTCGTGACAAATCACACAATGTTTTTGGACAATCAAAAAAGTTCTAAGAAGAAAAACGAAACAAAAAGTGCTTTGTCCGTAAATCATTTTTCAAAGTCTCTGAGACTATGGGCGACATCATGAAAGGGGCAGGACTGCCCATTTCTGCTCTGTTGATGTTTTCTGTCTGTTAAAATATCCTGAGTATTCCCCTGACCCGCTATATATATATATATATCTCCAGAGGGACCACATTGCATGTACTGTTGTACCAAAAGTACGTGGTACGACAGTACAATATTTGAATTAAAATCTTGAATTATTTTTTGGGGGAATATGACATCATGATCTTAATAATTTGCTAACCATGTTGGCAACGCATTTTCCCACTCGTCCCACATATGGAATACTTCTGTCCCTCAAATGATCTGGTCACCCTAGAGGGGAGGGAGTGGGGTTAAAAACCTGTTGCTGACCGGTGTGCCACCGGAGCTGTTGGAAGGGAAGCCAGGCTATGAGGTGACGTAAATCAAATGCTGCACGTTGACAGGAGCGGCGAAACGGACAGAGATGGCCTATATGTTACTGTAGCGCTGGTAGTGAAAAGCCTACAGTACCCACAGCACAGCACTGAAAACGGGGAAGAGTCAAAAAGCATATTCTACAGAAACATATATTATCCACATCACAACAACACAGGTATATATAAGCAATAAATGTCTGAATTTTAATCTCTTCACTTTTTTTCTCCCTTCCTTATCTTGGACGGTTTCATTATTAGATCACTTCCTGAAAATATATAATATCTATGACAACCATAGGAGTCGCAGTGACCCTTTAAAAAACATAGTCCTACACCACCTCCACATTTGACTCCACCAGTCCTCCCTTTTTCCTTAATCAGAGGCAGCTCAGCGAGGCTCTTCCTGATTGGCTAACAAATAGTCCCGGCGGGACTATTTGTTAGCCAAACAGGAAGAGCATATAGGGATTTCTGCGACCTGAAGTGGCTTACTGCTCTTCTAAAACTGTTACGATTATCGCAACACTAAAAGTACTAATTAAAATAATCAACAGCAGCACAATGTCGTCTGTAAGCTAAATAAAGTAGCTCCCGTACTGGCCGGTTGGCCAGTACGGGAGCTACTTTCTTTAGGTGTAGAAACAATACACCTATGACAAGATTCCATAACAACAACAAAGCCGGTTCTGAGTGAGGGGTCAGCAGTGGATTATCGCAGAGCCATTTAGAGGGAGAGTTGCGACATTCATTGTAAAAACGAGAGCGGCGCAAATAAGAGCTATTTACGTGCATACTGTAGATATGCAAAATGCCGACTGTTTTAAAGTATTGTTCAGTGAGCTTTTCTGAGCGGACGTCGCTAGACCAGTTAGACCTTGACATGGGAGTGAACGGGAGTGTCAGAACCCCGTCACGTGACAGTGACCAGCCAATCAGAATTAAGTATTGGGTCTAGCAGTTTTACAATATCTATTGTTTCTTTTTTTAACTCAAATCTTTGCTAAGGGTTAGGATTTCCTGGAATAATATATTTTCAGAAGTGGGTCAGTGGCCAACTTCATATCATTTTTTGGGGTTCTTGAAATGAAATATTGAGCACTATTGACATAGAAACATAGGTATTTTCAGGAAAAAAAAACTCATTTGGTTTCATTTATACGTCAGGCCTAAATGCGCCAAACATGTGCCAGATTGCAACTCATTTGAATTGTCAATAACACGCGGTTGCTTGATCTCCGGTACTAATAATCCGGCGGGTTTTGAATCAACAACCTCCTTTTTATGCCTGATTGGGAGGGGAGGAAAAAAAAAAACAGCAAATCAAAGTACACCTCCGATAGTTGGTTTGGATATTTTGAAACTGCATTCCAACACAAGCCTTTCAACAAAAAAAAGGGCCTAAATCGGCGAAAAAGGTGCCAACGTCAGTAGAAAAAGACCAGATGTTGGATGAATAAACTGCTGTCAATGCCCATTGAGGGACTTGGAACTGGAAATGAGCTTTGGCCCCCCCCCCCCCCCCCCCCCCCCCCCCCCCCACACACACACACACACACACACACACACACACACACACACACACACACACACACACACACACACACACACACACACACACACACACACACACACACACACACACGTAGAGTACATTCAGGGCTGCTGTGAACAATATGGTAGCAATGTCAAGATTTTCCTTTATAAACTGCTCCATAGCCTATATATGCAGTACATTTTCTATTCATCTCTGTGTAATATATTTTTTTTACAAAACAATAAATCAGATCTCTATAGATCACATTTGACCCGCCCCGCTGAACAATACCAGAGACACATTCAGTTTTTTCCCCAGTCTGTCCATGCGACTATTCAAACAATTCATTGATTCATCGCATTACGACACTTCTTTAACTATCACCATAAAATATATATGTTTGGATTTATTTATTTAGATGTTGTAACTAACAAAAAATACATTGATACATTGATGCTGATTGGGCTGAAATTCAAACAATCACATTTTTATTTTTATTCTGACTGTCAGTATAAAATGAACCGTACTCTCACATACTAAGTAAAAAAAAAAAAAAAAACAAGCCTATGATTTGTTCTTATAGCCACTGTTGTGTGTCAGGTTTTGCTTTGATTAGTTGATTAGTTAGTATGATTAGTTGATGATCCGATTAATGGATTACTAAATTAGTTTACAACTAATTAAATGATTGATTTCGATTGCAATTCGGAATAATGGCATAGAGGTTAGGTAGGAGAAAAATGACTCAGAATGACGGTATGTATTTAATTTAACCTGCAGTGGAAACATGACTTTTTTTTGTTTAATGCAAAGAAAAGGCTGTCAAGAGACGGTGTCGGTATTCAAAGTAGTATGGTAGCTTGCAAGGCCAAAAGCGAGCAGAAAAACTCAAAGCTACAATGTGGACTGTTCAGTCAACAGACTACATTTGTACGCCAAACTAAGCTGAACCAAAACAATCAATGTTTACATATAGGCACGCCTGTAATCATCAAGCTTTGTTCTGTTACAAACTGACCCTGGCCCCCACATCAGAGAAGGGGCATCAGAGAAGTTATGTGGCCCTCACTGGAAAAAAAAAGTTTGGGGACCACCTGTCCTAAAGTAAACCGTTAAAAGGAAAAATGAATTGCAATGAATACTGTACATCACATTGGCTATAACTAACGTGGACAAGACACCTCATCCTTTCTAGTCATTCCACACTTGGTTGCATGTTGAAAATAGCATTTTGTTATGTTGTAAGGTCAGTCATTATGACGGCAACAAGGCCAAATTTAGCCAACTTAATTCCACTGTAGATATATTCGACTAAAATAAATACAAAAATTCCAGGAGACTAAAATGTGGCCAAATCTAAATCTAATATATGTTGATAACATTCATATTTAGAACACTTTTCTGGTGATCTTTGTGTGTATAATATGTGTTTTTTTGGTATTTTAGGTTTTAGCAGTGAGCCCAGTGTCTCTGATCATCGACACTTCCTGAACTGCATTTCCCACAATTCTATGGTGCACTGCACCTCTTGAGGATGGGGAAGAGGCCTGCCTTACTGAGACCAAGGACTATCTAATAAGGACAGGAAGCCAAGACACCTATGGGGGAGTCCACATTGGTTCATGGGAGGAAACAGACATGCTCAGTACAGACCAGGAAGTCAAACCATCCAATAGACCAATGGCATGCATGGTTTGCAAGTGTAAAACTTCCTGGTCTGTACTAAGCATGTCTGTTTCCTCCCATGAACCAATGTGGACTCCCCCATAGGTGTCTTGGCTTCCTGTCCTTATTAGATAGTCCTTGACTGAGACATGGACATGTAGTCCAGGAAGTAGTGTGGAAGGCATTAGAGACACTGGGATCACTATTGAACTCTAAAACATCCAAAACCAAATATTACCGTCAGGAAAGTGTTCCAAATCTTATAAATGCTATAACATGTATATTTTTGGCTAAGTATTGCTAATAACACAACGTAATGCTAGATATGGTTAATAATGCTAATAATGCTAAGTCATGTAACACTAGTAACAGGTAACACTAAGGACAGCAAAAGGTGTTTCTGCTGAAAATTGATAAATTACTGTAAATCGACGTATGTCTGTAATCTAATGCTTAGAAACTGGAGGCCAGGTTGAGAATCACTTCTACAACCGTAAAACCCCTCCATTATGGGAGTCCCCTGGCAAATGTTTTCAAATCGGGGTCCGCATGACTAATTAACTGTCAATTTGGCGGTCCTTGACGTGAATTTTTTGGGGAAAACCGCTGCTGCACAGCTACACAGTGTGTGTCGTTGTTGCCGGGGTTAGTTAGATCATTAGAATGGTGTGTTACTGTTAATTTGATGGGCTGTGGCTTTTTTCCACCCACGGCTTGACCCAAGTTGTGAGCTGTCAGTGTCGGACAGACGAACACCTTCGCAGCTTCCCGCCCGATGTTGATACAGGCATGTGTGGACACACACACACACACACACACGTGTGGGTGTACTCCAGAGCCCGGATTTAGCCAGCCCCTACTAGGGTGGGCTGGAAGAATGGGGCAGGGTGTATGGGCAACTCCAAAGTTTTTCATATGAAGCAGTGGTTTTCAACCTTTTTTGGCACCAGAGCCTACTCTTTATTCAGCTTTTGAGCCACGGAGAACGACCATTTGATGACATTTTATCCCCACAGACCGCAAAACTAAAGATTTATTTTTGGTTTTGTCCACAATTCCAGGCTGGATTTGGGAAAAAAGATTCTCTAGTTGTATAGACTTTGGGCTAATTCAGATGATGGATATTTTAACTCTTGAGAGTGTAAACATGAAACCAAATGGACCCGCAAGGGTCCATTTGGTTTCATTTTTACGCTCTCAAAGAGTTACATCTGGTTAACCAACTTTCCACCATTTAGCTGGGGACCACTTGGAACTCTCTCAAGGACCACTGGTTGAAAAACACTGCCTTTCATTGGGTGGGCAGGATGCACGTTTGGGTGGGCCCTGCCCACCCCTGCCCCCCCTCTAGATCCGGCCCTGATGTAGTCCCTCTCTCTCTCACACACACACACACAAAAAGGACACCTATTATTCCCGTAAAGGTCCCGTCCGCTCCGGCAAAAAAAAAAAGTGTGAAAACACGGGGCCTGGAGCTGAAAGTGTACGTAACCTTGTGGCTTGCCGGGCGTTAATGTCACACACACATGGCGGGTGAAATGCGAAATGCGTTCGCCATATGCTCGCTCGCTTCGCAATGGATGCCGCGGATGAAGCGAGCTTTCGTCACCTTAGGGGCCGAAAAAAAAAAAAAACGCGCCCCGCGATACGACAACAGCGTTTCTCGCGGCCTGTCAGTATAACATATGAGGAGGCAGAACACCCCGTGTTCCCATGCCTGTTACGTGTCATCGGGCGGGCGGCGCCCCCGCGGCCCCCTCTCTCTCCTTAGACAACCGAGAGACACAGCGAGAGGTTGGCGGACATGTATGTCATGTATGATGAGTTTTTTTTGGGGGGGGGGGTCCCTGTCCCGATGGGGAGCGGAAGGCAGAGGAGCTAGTTGTCATAGCTTTGGTTTATTGCTTTATTTTTGGAGCTTTTCAGCTTCTTAAATTGGGACATTTCACTATTTTTGTTGATAATTAATTGATGCTAATGTTAAGTATTGTTATTGATGCTAATGCTAAGCTTTGCTAATAATAAGTATTGTTAATAATGCTAATAATGCTAAGTAATGCTAATGATAAGTATTGTTAATAATGCTAATAATGCTGAGTAATGCGAATGATGCTAAATAATGCTAATAATGCTAAGGGTTGATAATAATGTTAAGTAATGCTAACAGCACTTAGAACTCCAAATGCCATTATTAGCATAACTTACTTCACATCAGCATTAATTAGCATTATTTAGCATTATCAACATTACTTAGCATTAGCATTATTAACATTACTTAGCATTTATTGTCATTACTTCAGCTAAAGGGCCACATTTGCGCCATTTTCCAAAAAAGATTAGATCTGCGGGCTTGTAGATCTGATATTTTTGGAAAATGGTGAAAATGTGTCGCTTTAACATGTTTTCATGTGCTTTTTGAACTCGTCTGAAGATATAAATAATGAAAAATGTGTAATATTGCAATGCTACAACAGTTACTGTACCCTTAAAACTAAGAGAACCGCTGAAAAATAATATTTTGTCAATGACAGATGTATAGTCACTATGACCACAAATGTCTCAAGAAAATAGCTAGCCTAGCCACCCAGTCTGCTGCGCTCCGAGAGAAAAACACCAGCTGAAATATTTGAAATATTAATTGGGTGTTACCGTGTGGTGGTTTAAAAAGGACCACTCCACTACTTTTCAACGTACCAGTGTTTTCATGTAATAATAGGTTCTCACTAATGTACAGCACCAGTTAAAAAAATAGATATCATGGAAAAGTGGTTTGTTTCCAGAATTCCATTCAAAAGAAACTTTAACTTTCATTAATTATAGATTCAATGCACACATTGAATGATTTCACCGATTTTTTTTTTTTTTTTTACACATTTTTAGCTTCCAGCTAATAAAACCCACCAAAACAAGATTTCAAAAAAATAGAATAGTTTACAAGACCACTAAAAATGTCAACTAACTGAAAAGTTATGTACGCAGTCAATACCTGGTCTTTTGAACAAATTATTTCATCAATGGATGAAATAATTTGGAGGTGATCAGCCTGTGGCTCCGTTTAGGGGTTATGGAAACCCAGTTTTGTTTTTATAATGGTCGTAAATTCATTTGTATTGTTCAGTCTTAAACTAGCGTTCAAAAGTTTGGGGTCACTTAGAAACGCCTCCATTTAGGAGGCAAGCATCCCACATCCAAAACCTCTGAAACTTATTAACTAAGTGGTCCTAATTCAGATGATGAATATTTTAACTCTTGAGAGCGTAAAAATGAAACCAAATGGACCCGCAAGGGTCCATTTGGTGGTCCCCGGACCACCTGTTGAAAACCCCTGCTTTAAGTCACTGCACGTGACCTGTTTCAACCAATCAGGTTGGTTCCTCAAAACGACCATTTGGTTCCATTTGTACACTCAGAGTTACGCATCCATAAGGATCCATCTGGTTCCAAACCATCCCTTAGTTATAGGGAACCCCCTGGAACTCCCTCAAGGAACTTTGGGAACCACTGACCGTTATGAATGGAAAATAAAAGGTTATGGTACAATACACAACTAATTCAGGAATTCATTTGAAATGTCTTCTCTTGGAAATCCGCTTCAGGCTTCCCCCTTACGTTTTCCCACACACAAGAGTTGAGTCCAGAATTCCATGGAAAGACTCATTTTCATCGTTTCTCTCTCTCTCTCTCAAAAAGGTTTTCCAGATCTCTGAAACCACTGTTCGATGAGACGTTGGGATGATAAATGTTGAGGGCTGATTCACTCCAATGAACTGAGTGCAAGACTAAATTAAATGACATCTTTCCAGAAGAACGGCCTGATACGGATATTAAACTGGCAAAAGCTAAAAAACCGAAGCAAAGCACTATCATTATTTTTAGTTGGTTGGTGGGGTTGGTGGGTTCGGTGGCACATCTTAATCTTTCAAACATTTCAAACATCCTCCAAGTTGTCTATACCAAAGACATGGTGACCGCTTGCGGTGGCAGTGGCTTTTCTAAGCATTTTGGAGCCCCAGGCAAGATTTTCCCTCGAAATGGTAAGGGGGGCTGCAGGGAAAATCTCCTGTGACATCATACCTATGAAAAAGGCACCCCTCCATGGCGGCCCAGGCAACTGCCTAGTCTGCCTTAATGGCAAAAACGCCCCTGTGTAGCAGGTCCAAAACATGCAGCATGAAGACAGGTGTAAAAGTTTTACTCCTAAGGACGACTTAAGACGGGTTTTGGCATGCAGAACAGCTTCCGTCTTCCGACAAGTTGTGTTTTAAATGTTTTATCCGTGTTTTTAATCCATTTTAATCTGTTTTTATCAGGCAATCTGGACAGGCAGTTGTAGAACAGAGACTTTGGTCCCACACGGCAATGGGGTCCAAGAGCGCAGAGGCTTCTGGGAAAATGAGTCCCAGTAAAGTCAATTGAGCGGCTACAGCAGGGATGTCGAACTCAAATCCACAAGGGGCCAAAATCGAAGAATTGGTAGTTTCGACACAAGGGCAACGGTTTACACCAGGGGTTTTCAACCTTTTTGATGCCAGGGCCCACCATTTATTTAGAATTTGAGCCACGGACCACCGCTTGAGGACATTTGTAGCCCCACAGACCCCAAAACTAAAGATTTGTTTTGCTTTTGTTTTATCGTCTAGTTGTGTAGACTTGGGCTAATTCAGATGATGAATATTTTAACTCTTGAGAGTGTAAAAATGAAACCAAATGGACCCGCAAGGGTCCATTTGGTTTCATTTTTACGTTCTCAAGAGTTACATCTGGTTAACCAACTTAGCTGGGGACCACCTGGAACCCTCTCAGGGACCACTGGTGGTCCCCGGACCACCTGTTGAAAACCCCTGGTTTACGAGGATGACCCAGAAAAAGATCCTTTAAAAAAAAAAAAAATCGCCAAAAATGTTCCGTTTACTGTTCTATGATCCTCGCCAAGCACTGCTTTCATAGTAAAATTAGAAAGTAAATAAAGGAGTTGCAAAAGTAAAACATTTAGCTGCATCAATTTGTTATGTTGTGTGCAATATAACAGAAGGGCTAATGGTAATAATTAGATATCAATCATCCTGCGGGGGCCGAAGGTAATTCTTTCAGGGCCTGATTTGGCCCCCTGGGCCTCGAGTTTGAAATATATGGTCTACTGACGGCCGTGACACTTTGTAGGGTTACGGTTTGTCGATGCCCCAAAAAGTTAAGTAACCAAATCTCCAGTACCCTGGGGAAACTAGTGCGCTTTTGAGACTGAGAACGTTATTTACAGTAACTTATTTACAGTCTCCAGAGAAACAACCCTGTTCAGACCTCACTAGCGACTTGACTTGTTCAATCTTATTTTCAGAAAAAAAAACGATTCTAACGAACAAAGAAGTTATAGGAGTGTGCAAAGTGCACACGATTTCATCTTTTAAACATTTACAACAGGCTTGCAAGCACAAAGGGAGAAATGAAATGTTTCCGTGGGGTATTAATTTTCAGGAGCACCGCATCGTGACTAATGAGAACTTCCGGCGGAAGTTAACTAACCAGAACTTCCGGAAGTCCCGACTTCCGTCAGCGGTTTTGGGGCAGAAGTTTTCCAGGCTCTCATCTCGCAGCGCGGATGAGAGCCTGGAGGTCGAGGCTAAATCTCTGGTGGTGAAAGTGTTAATAAGTATAGGCCCGGGACACTCCGTTATGGCCCTCCGTCCTTAGCAGAGTTGATACAGCCTCCAGCGGATCTATAGGCAACTTGGTTCTCGCTCAAACCGACGCCATTAATCATATAGGCATGGTTCGGCTCAGGAGCCGCTGGACTTGTGAAACGCTGCGTTTTTCTTCTTCTCTGGTGTGTGTGTGTGTGTGTGTGTGTGTGTGTGTGTGTGTGTGTGTGTGTGTGTGTGTGTGTGTGTGTGTGTGTGTGTGTTTCATATATCATATCAATGCCTCAGGCTTCCTGGGGTTACTCACTGACATGCCGCACACAGTGGGGGCTGATGGGCCAGAGCCCCCGAGGTCACCTGTGCTTTCACTTGTGCCAATTTCAACACTTGCAAGCTAAAATCCACCTCCAGCTAGAAGCACCGTCATGGGCCTGCTGCTTTCAACCCTGCTTTAGTGTTAAATCCACCCCGTAGCTAGGGGCAGTCATGGGCAGTAGCTTGTTACAAGTAGCTAAGCTACATAGCTTAAGTACATTTTCCCGTAACTTGTAGTGTAGCTTACTACATTTGTTCTGGGAATAGCTTGTAGTGAAGCTACACTACTTGTTTCGAGTAACAAGGAGTGTAGCTTACTACATTTTCCCACACACATTTTCAAATTCCGCCCATTTTTAATGGGTAGAAAACCTCCAATATACATTCCAAAACTTAGACCTGCCTCCATCCAGGTTCAAACCCACCCCTAGATTATTATTATGATTTGTATTTATATCATTTTATTATTATGATTATTATTATTTAGAAAGTTGTACATTACGTTGATATATATATATTATATATATATATATATTATATATATATATATATATATATATATATATATATATATATATATATATATATATATATATATATATATATATATATATATATATATATATATGTGTAGCTTGTAGTGTAACTTAGCTACATTTTTTCGAGAGTAACAAGTAGTGTAGCTTACTAAATTTTCCCAGTAACTTGACCATCACTGGCTAGGGGTCACAGGGCCTGGGTAACAAACAGGAAGGCTCGGACTCTGTTTGCTTTGTGGCGTCGCTTTAGTTCAATGGCGGCTCTTCTGCATAGACTTCCATTATCTTTATTTTGTTTGTTTTGTAGTAATAGTGCAACATAAACTACATGTAGTTTATATGTCCGTCATCATTGTTTAAAGGGGAAATAAAATGAAATTCAACTTCTTTTGCGTGTGTTTTTGCTGCCCACATCTGTTTTCTATCCCCACAAATTATATAGTTTGAACAATTGGTCTTTCCTATCATAGTGGAGCTTTAATGTAAATCGCTCTGTTTGATTTTGGCCTCATAATGATGTCATCAAGGCTCCCTGCTTCCTCCTCTCGTTCAGTCTTCAGTTGCAAATTTGCAATTCCACTTTATTTATTTTCATTTAAACATGCCTGGGTTTATCTAGCCTCAGTATTATAATGACTCGACTATGAAATAGTCGCACATCAGCGCCCCCACCATTGTGGTAGTGCAACTGTCCATAGAGAAATGACAAGGACTGGTTATATCAGTGGTGAAGGTGCAAGCCATTACAAATAAGCTTGGAGGGAAAACACAACAGTATGATATTAAAATATTTCAAACTCCCGTTCGTCCCTCTGTCAGGCTGCAATGAACAGCCACTCGAGCACTCCATTTTTTCTGACCCCTCAATGTCGCAAACACTTTCGGTCCGAAGTTGGATCGGGTCCGAGGCTTGCCGCCCCCTGCGGGGCCAATCAACTAACCATGGCTTCTTTATGGAGAACCTGGTCGACCAACTCTCTCCAGGGGCAGATCTAGGCATAGGCATGGGGGGCAATGCCCCCCTAAATACCCAGTCTGCCCCCCCAAACACGATGGCATGCAAAACAACCCAAGATATTTCAAATTAAAGTGCTTATATTTAAAATGATTTGAAACACTACAGCTGTGTCACCACTAAACCAACAGCATTTCATCATTGAAAACAGAAAACTCTCTGAGTCAGACCTTTAGCTTTATGCATGCTGCGTGTCTGTTGCAACTTCAACAACTGATGTTATTATTGATGCTTTACTTGACTAATAAAAGTCTTGTAACTGAAAATAGTATGGGCGCCCCACACCATTTTCTCTTGCCCCTCCAACATGTCCCCCCCCCCAAATGGGACATGTTACATCCGCCCCTGACTCTCTCTGTTAAGATTTGACCTGAGCAGCGATGCAGGTTTAACAATCACAGATTGTACGTCCCCCCCAGTCTCCGTTTCAGGGGACAACCAGCCATGCAGGGGTCCCACACCCAAACTCTACTGCACAGACATGTCACCCACCACACCCTGCCGAGCCTCTCTGTCTCCAGTGGTGGACTGGGTGAAAAAAAATCGGCCCGGACATTTTTAGTGTGATTTGGCCAAGACCGGCCCACCACAACCAGCGCGTGATGGACCTGTTCTACCTGGTATAGTTGGTTAACCAGATGTAACTCTTTGAGAGCGTAAACATGAAACCAAATGGACCCTTGCGGGTCCATTTGGTTTCATGTTAACACTCTCAAGAGTTAAAATATTCATCTAAATTGGCCCAAGTCTAATTACAAAATGTAGAAGATTAATGCTCATTTTGATCTGTATGTTTGACTGTTTTGTTTCCCAAATCCAGCCTGGAATTGTGGACCAAAAAGTAAAATAAATCTTTAGTTTCGAGGTCTGTCGGGCTAAAATGTCATCAAATGGTGGTCTGTGGCTCAAAATTCTGAATGAATAGTGGGCCTTGGGATCAAAAAAGTTGAAAAGCAGTGCTTTTAATCATACCGCGATACCACGGCCCTACGGGTCGTGGCCCACCGGAGACCTCCTGTACGCCCAATGGTCAATCCGACCCTGTCTGTCTCTCAAACACACTCACACACACAGGTCTCAGTGTTCTTCTGTCCTGCTCGCCCCAGGCTGCCCATTAACACTGACATCACGCTGAGACGCACCTTGAAACAGGCCTCTCTCTCTCTCTCTCTCTCTGTCCCATGTTTCTCCGCCAACATGGGAACGTGTTAACCCATGGCGTACGCTTGGTCTACATTGCATATTAGCATTACTTAGCATAATTAGGGTTATTAGCGTTACTTAGCACTATTAACAATACTTAGCTTAGCATTATTGCATCATCAATTAGCATCTATGGCATGCTTACCATAGCATCAATACTTAGCATTAGTTAGCATTATTAACTTAGCATGAGCAGCATCCTTAGCATACAGCATTATTAGCATTGCTTGCACAATGAGCATTAAGCTCAATTAGCATGCATTGCTACATGCATTTTCAATACTTAGCATTAGTACGTTACTTAGCAATACTTAGCAATTAGCCTTTATTAGCATTATCAATACTTGGCATTAGCAGCATTACTTAGTTAGCATTATTAGCATCATTAGCATACTTAGCATCATTAGCATTACTTAGCTCATTACCATTACTTAGCATTATTAGCATTATTTAGCATTCATTATTAGCATTACTGTCAGACACAAGCTCATAGACGGAGTGGCGCGCTATGAGCTTGTAAGGTCTGATATTTTGAAAATGGTGAAAATGTGCACTCTCTAAACCAGTTCAGAACAGCTAATGCAGGACGACCCACAGTGCGGAGTCTTCAGTGAAGTATGGTGCAGGAAACGGTGCCTTACTGTACAACGGTTCCCCCCCCTCTCGTTTCAAAGGGCCGTGTGTTTGGTCATTATTCTAAAGGCATCGCAGCTTGAGACAAAAATAAGTGTGAGTGGTGGACACTGACAGAGACTCTACTACACACACAACACATGTCACACCACTCCGGTGGAACACCTGAGGTTCCAGGTGCTGGATTACTTCATTTACAAGAAGTCTATACAACTAAGATGCATGTAGAAGAATTGTTATTTTAGTTAACATCCGCCTTTTAGCTCTCTTGATGGTACCAACAATAATAGACCATGGAATGGTGGACAAAGACTCACCCGACGTAGTGTTCATTCAAGTTTAAACAGGGGACAATCACTGATAACTGATAAGCACAAGGCTGTCAATAACAATAGTGTCCAATAGAGTCCAATGACCCCAAATAGAGAGTACCAAATGTACCGGATGATAGATTTTCATCAGCAAGAGAACGCCGCATTCTTTTAGTTTAACATGCATTAGGCCACAGCACAGACCCCGAATTCAATACCATTCTGTTCTCTGTTGTACTACAACATTTAGGGGTTCATTTATCTCCAAGAGTGTACAAGTGGAACCAAATGGACCCATCAGCGTTCATTCGGTAATGACACAAAGTTCTAGTTGGTTCCTAACTAAACGTATCGATCAAGTGGCTAGGGACTCAACAACCCCCCCCAAAAAAGTTTGAGAAATGTCATCAAATGCTGGCCTGTGGTTCAAAAAAGCGGAATAAATAACCAATCTTGATATGAAAAAGGTTTTAAACCACCCACATTCAGAGGCAAGGGAATGTCAGATGTGGGAGTAAGCACCAGAAAGCCAGAAGAGGACAGTGCTAAAGATGACGGAGTTAGAAAGGCAGTGCGACTGCAGCATAGCCAGGCCTGGCCCCACATTTTTGGGCACGGTTCATTTTTTCCTTCCGAGAAGACGGTCTGGGGTAAGGAGGGAGGGAGTGTGTTGGGATGGGGAGGGAAGGGGGGAGTGGAGCAGGGAGCGGTGGGGCGGCCCAAGCGGAGCGTTTGATTAACGGGTTCTGACACCAGAGACGCTAGGTATAGGGTTTAGGTGTGCTAGCAGGACACTGATGGATTCTGCTTTGACATTAGGGGTTCGAGAGCGGGGGGTGCGTGTAGGGATGCCCAAGGAGGATGCCACTGAGGGCGGCCCAAATGCCAATGGAAAGGTACAAAATCTGCGGTTGACGTGTGGGACAGGTGAGATTGATGAGGTTCCTCTGAGCTTCACACTGTGAGGAGAGCGCCGGAGCGAAGGCTAGGAGGGGGAACAGAACGGGCGCAGTGTGGCCGGCCGAGCCGCTGGGCTCGGGGCCCGGAGCCTCGCGCCGTGGGGTCCCCGCGGCTGATTAATGGGACTGGAGGCCCTTCAAAAACACTGGCTCCCCGCAGACAGGGGAGGGGAGGGGGGGCGGGCCCCGACTGACGACGATCCAAAAATAACCCGGGCTGCATGGCCGGGGAAGGGGCAAGGGGAGGGAGAGCCGGCAGGCCCAGGCCCCTCTGGCTCTTAACAGGCTGCAGCTTCTGAGAGGAGGAGGAGGAGGAGGAGGACGCGCCGGCACTCCAATATGTTTCACATTTTATGCTCCGCCGAGGCTCGGACCGAGACAAGCTGGTTGAGGCAGGACAAGTGCAGTCACAAGAATACACTGAATAACATTATTAGCAGTGCTGCACGGCGCTTTGCTCAAATGTGTTCGTCAATTTGAATCCACACGAGAATTGAGATTGTGATTCTCAATTTCCCTGGGAATATATTTTCTCCATAGTCACAGACAACATCAAAGTATCTCTCTTGTAGCAACAAATGTGCACACAAAAGCTGCACAACTCACATATAGTGTCCAAATCTAGATCACAATCTTTTTTAGAGAAATGTATGCTTCAACCCCACCGCATTTGTCACGCAGAAATCACCCGAAAAGACCAATCATATTTGATGGCCATTTGATGTTGCCAGATTGGCCAGGTCCCGTAGACAAATAATGAACATGCTGTTAGACTGCTAGATGGTGCAAAGGACAGTTCAATTCAGGCTAACACTGACTGCCATTCTTTTAGGTGGTAGACGAAGACCGCCACCTCGGCCCTCCGAAAATCAGCTGTGCTGCTGCTGCTTGCACATCGTGCAGCACAATACTTTATTCACGGACCTTCAGGTCAAACGGATCCTCAACTCCTATCTGGACGTCTGTTACAAGCAACCAGGGGTATAAGAACATTAAACAACCAGTGTTATAGAGCAGGGGTTTTCAACAGGTGGTCCGGGGACCACCAGTGGTCCCTGGGAGGATTCCAGGTGGTTCCCAGCTAAATGAGGAGAGTTGGTAACCAAATGGACCTATAGATCTGTAACTCTTGAGAGCGTTAAAATGAAACCAAATGGATGCTCGCGGGTCCATTTGGTTTCATTTTACCGCTCTCAAGAGTTAAATTATATTGAAACATCTGAATTACTTAATTTTCAAGAATCTACAGAATTAGAAAATGTAGAAGAATTGGTATTTAGACCAACGTTTTCCCAGTTTATCTCTCCTAAATTGTGGACAAAAGCTTGAAAATCTGTATCACCAAAATAAAACTCCACAACATCCCATTTTATTAATGGGGTACCCTAAAGATAATAAAAAACATGGTTGTGGTTTGTTCTACCCCGGATAGGGGTATCTCAAAATCTGAGGGCCTCTGCTACTGGACTATTAGTTTTGGGTCCGAGAGACTCAGCTCATCAAATGGTCCGTGGCTAAACTGCAGGATAAATAGTGGGCCCTGGCATGAAAAAAGGTTGAAAACCACTGTTATAGAGCATTAACACGCTCAGACAGAGCCACAGTGGTCCTCTCAGTCTCTACTCGACCTTCTGTTCATGCAGTTGGCACGTTGGACACCAATAATTCGAGCCAACTATTTTTTTAACGAGGCCCGCTGCTGCTGCTGCTGCTGCTGCTACATGTGTAACATGTGGTGTTTGATGGGGAAAATTAAGATATATCAGGCATCTCAAACAGTTCCGTCATTAAGGGAAGAAAATCAATTCACTGTAACGGAACGCGAACAACTCGCACTTCTCTGCCGTTAAGTACATTGTTGAAAGATGGCCAATAAGCGGCACAACGGGGCCAGGGTTGTCACTAAGGACCAGCTGGCTGCCACTGTGAAGACTAGCTTAATTCATAGTTTAGCTTGTTTAACTATTATACAAACACGTCCATGCCAATAGCACTTGTTTCCACACTCGCGCGTCGCACCTCGACCCTTAAATGTGCTCCGCTGAAACACTTCCTTGTTCTACTCCCAGAGGGGTTCTCGACTATAAGCCATATAGACGAACGTTTTAATTTTACTTCTTTTACACAGACTGGGGAGAAACAAATGAACGAAACAGGAACCAACCATTTCTTTACCCTCCGAAAAAAGTGGGGAAAAAACACGTAAAAGTCACAACGCAGCAAAAAATAGAACCCCCGGCACACACACTTCATAAATTTATCAATATATAATTATGGTAACACTCAGGGCTAGGGGCAGTTCCACTGCCAGCAACAGTCAGTCACTATATGAAGAAGTCCAGTAATTTCCTCCCGCGCAGCACAGGCGGTGTCTGTTGACTACAACTTGCTGGCCCCCGAAAAAGTAGGATACCAGATACCGGGTTATGTTTTAATTAAAAAACGTCAGACCCTCAAGAGTGCGAGACCTCGAACCTGCGCCGACTAAAAAGGACATGAGAACCTTGTAAAGAATCCCTCGAGGCGGGCCAAAACTTGGGACGCCGCCTGACTCGAACAGACATAATCTGTAATTTGACTTAAGCCTGAGCGAGGTACAGTATAACGAATATAAAACGACAAAAAAGTGGATGGGGTGGGGGGCTGGACATCTCTTTGGGGAGACAGTCTCAACAAGCGCAAGCGTAACGTAATGCACGGAGCATTTTTGAACTGTTAAGCCATTCTGAAGAGGAAAATGATTCAAAGATCTGTCCCACATTTTCAACATTTTTTCAAAAATCTCAGATCGCGTCACTCGGTGGCACGCTGTAAGCTTCCAGCTATGATCTTTTTCAATAGCCAATGATGCTGAGTAATGCTAAGTAATGCTAAGTGATGCTAATGCTAATTAGTGTTGATAATGCTAATTGGTGTTAATAATGCTAATTAGTGTTGATAATGCTAATAATGCTAATTAATGCTAGTAATGCTAAGTAAGTATAGCTAAGTAGCCTAATGCTAATAATCCTAAGTATTGTTAATAATGCTAATAATGGTAAGTAATTCTAATAATGCTAAATACTGTCAATAATGCTAAGTATTGAAAAAGCCAAGGTTGTGCAGTGCTAGTGAGTTATTCTGTATGGGAGTGTGTACTCTTCATGCCTGATGTACAAGTTCATGCGTTGCTTATATGAGTCCCAGAACTGATATTTACATTGTTATGTAACCCCAGTTTCATTAGGTATCGGTCTGCTTTTTGGAAGCACTGGCATGACTGAGGAGAGGAGAGGGATGTTTCTGCACAATTTACTTGTATTTATATTTTGTCTGTTGTTTTTTACTGGACTCTGGCTCTGAGCAAGAAACGTTGATTGATTGACTGATTTAGTATTGTTATGATAATTGATGCTAAGAAATGCTAATTATGCTAATAAAGCTTAGAACAGCAAAACACGTTCCCGCCAAAAACAGGTTAAGAGGGTCCAAAAACCCGGAGAAGAAGAACGTCCGAATGGAGCATGATTATACAGATGGGGGGAAGAGAAAGACAGTGCCGGGGAGAATTATAGAGGGGGTCGTTTCTGACAGTTCGAAAATAAATAGGGCAATTAATGGACGCACTCAAAAACGGTACTCTCCCCTTCTCTCTCCTGTGCTATAGGCAGCGCTGGGGAGTTAAGAAACGAGAGAGAGAAGGAGAGAGAGAGAGGGATAAAGTCTTAATGGTTTTAGCTGACACTGCAAGTTAAGTGGATTTTGGAAGCCGAGGAGAAGAAGAACACAGAGTCGAATTAGGAGTCGCTTCCTGTTTCCTGGAGACCCGGGGGCTGAGATGACTGATATTGGCCATTAAACCTTTCTGTGCCGTGTTTTATCGTGTTTTGGTGTTCTAAATCAGGGGTTTTCAACCTTTTTTCATCCCAGGGACCACCATTTATTCAGGATTTGAGCCACAGACCACCATTTGATTACGTTTTTACACCAAAGACCTAAAATTAAAGAATTCTTTTGGTTTTGTCCACAATTCCAGGTGTATTTTGCCAAGAAAACAGTGTAACCTTCTTAATTAAGCAGTGCGAATCCAGATGAATATTTTAACTCTTGAGAGCGTAAAAATGAAACCAAATGGACCCGCAAGGGTCCATTTGGTTTCATTTTTACACTCTCAAGAGTTACATCTGGTTAACCAACTTTCCATCATTTAGCCTGGAGACCACCTGGAACCTTCTCAACGCATCTTTGAATATATTATTTCAGAAGCAAACTTTTTTTTTTCTTTACCTCAAATCTTTGCTTCTGGGGATCGATCCCTAGGCATGTTTTCAGATTGGGGGTCCGCAGCCCAATATAGATACTTTTGGTACTCCTTGGCATGAAATATTTAGAGCATCACTGATATAGGAACTTATTTTTTTCGTTCTTTTCGGAAAAACTACAATCTAGTGTCAGAAAGTAGAACTTAGCCTAAAAAAAACGAGAATGTAGTGTCGGAAACTAGAATCTAGCGACAGAAAGTAGAATCTGCCGCCAAAACTCAAAATCTAGCTTTGGAAACTAGAATCAAGCATCAGAAACCAGTATCTAGTGCCTGCAACTGGAATCTAGTGTCAGAAATGAAACGTTCAAAACTACAATGTAGAGCGCAGGAACAAGAACGTAGCATCAGAAACTAGAATCTAGTGTCAGAAAAAAACTAGATTCTAGTGTCAGAAACTTAAAAATCTAGACTAGGACGAAATGGATTAAGAAAGACCACAGGCGAGGGGGAAAGGAAAAGGAGGAAGGACCCTGGCCCCTGCGAGAGAGGAAACAAGAAGCTCTGACAGCCCCTCGCTGCGGCCCGTCCGTTTTTAATTGTCCCCCCACCGCCGTCGCCCCCCGTTTAACAACCAACCGGTGAGAGATTGGTTTTCAGGGTCAGGGTTTAGGAAAACATTCAAACCTCCCTTTTGTATATTTGATTTATGCAATTTTATATTTACATCCTGTTTAGACGCATGTCTGCAGGAGTTTAAACGTCAGCAAGCTGCTGCTACTATTCCGTCCTCCTCGTGCCGCGAAAGATCGAGAACTCGGATAAAATCGCAGAGCGGAATGAATGTTACTAACAGTGGCTTAAAACCCTTTTCACGATCCAAGGTCCATTATTTATTGATTCTGCATTTGAGCCACACGACGGAGCCGTCTTTTGATGAGGTTTTGGTCTCTGAAGTCCCAAAGCGTAGAACGTTTTTGTTATCATTGGATTGGATTTGAAGATTTTTATCCACAAAAATGTTATCAAGCAATGACCCTGCATTCTCTCTAATTGTGTAAACTCGGGACCACCTGGAACTCCCTCAAGGATCACTGTGGTTGAAAACAACTGGTATTAGAAGTAGAGATACTGTTATCGGTATCAACCTTTTTTTGTCATATCGGTAAAGGCAAATACTGTGTGGTTGTCAGAACATCATCATTATCGGCCCTTATTTGTCATTATCGGGTCACATGGTCTTGGCAAATACGCCAGTCTGAACCAGTGATCACACACACAGCAGTAAGGGGTTGACACAGTGGCAGGCGAATAAAACGTTGGGTCATGTGGAGTTTGCTTTCGAGTTGTGCACAAGTGCACATTTGATTGAGGAGTCTGTTATTCCCGGTTTTCTTTTATCTATCATTACATGCCAGGGCTTGACACTAACACTTGCCCGCTTGCCCGGGGCAAGTTAAAAAAATGGTGGGGCAAGTGAAGACTGCTACCTGGTTGCCCGATCGGGCAAGTGTGCAACTTAGTGCACTATAACACAACACAAGATAAATGTGTCTTGAAGGCAGTCATTGCACTCTGCCTCTGTGTCTTTCCCTGCTTTCTAGCTATCCACAATTCCAGGCTGGATTTGGGAAACAAAACAGGTAAATTAACATGCACATCAAAATGACCTAATCTTCTACATTCTCTAGTTGTGTAGACCTGGGCTAATTAAGATGATGAATTTTAACTCTTGAGAGTGTAAAAATGAAACCAAATGGACCCGCAAGGGTCCATTTGGTTTCATTTTTACGTTCTCAAGAGTTACATCTGCAAAATGTACAATATATTTTTGGGGGGCAAGTGACCATGAGCTGAGGGCAAGTAGAACCTGACTTGCACTTGCCCGATGGGTAAGTGCCTCCGAGACCTTAGTGTCAACCCCTGCATGCTCATTATTTTTGAATAATTTTACAATCAATAGATTCAATACATATTGATAATCGCATGGTGGCCTCTGTACTGTTACAGTATCGTGAGATACTAGCCATATCCACCACTAATAACCAGCTCTGCACATTTCATCACAGTTCCCCGTTCTTCAAAAAACACTACAGACAATAGGTTCACAGTAGGACAGCTGCAGGGCTGATCCACAAGACTTTACAAAAACTAGTTTATAATAAGAAGACAAAGGCTCTGCCAAAGTTTCTTCGGGTCGTTAATCTTTTCTTTTTTTAAAACGCACATTTTTTTAATTCTTGCCAGAGGCAAGAATATAAAAATAACTTTATATATGTATATACAGTATATATGCATCATTTGGGGTTGACGCACATCACACCTCAGGATATTGTGAGTACAGGCCGGGGGCCCCCGGCGTTTTTTTTTTTTTTTTTTTTTTTCTTTCTTTCTTTCTTTTGCGCTCCGGCCGTCCACATTTGGAGAAAATTAAAACAAATGAAAGCCAACACTTCATTTCTTCTGTTATTGCTGGTAATGAGGCACTGCTGTGATGCTTTCGAGCACCCCTCCCCCCACCCCCCCCTTCGGAGTGCGACCCCCTACACACACACGCTCCCGACACATACACACACCAGGCCCGGATGTAACATTTCTCAATTGGGGGGGTGCAGGTGAAAATGGTATGGGTGCGGCTTCATCGCCCGTGGCGCGAAGCGACACGGGCGATGAAGCCGTCCCCGTACCATTTTCAGCTACAGTATATCAATCAATAACAACGTCAATTGTTGTTGAATACCATTTTCAGTTACCATTTTCAGTTACAGTACTTAACAGTATATTATAGGCAAGTAAAGCATCAATAACAACGTCAATTGTTGTTGTAGTTGCAACAGACACGCAGCATGCATAAAGCTAAAGGTCTGACTCAGAGAGTTTTCTGTTTTCAATGATGAAATGCTGGTGGTGGTTTAGTGGTGCCACAATCATAGTTAATAGCATTGTGTTTCAAATAATTCTAATTATAAGCACTTTTAATTTGAAATATCTTGGAAAATTAGGTTCTTTGCATGCCATCTTTGGTGGACTTACAATATATTAGGCAAGTAAAAAAGCTTACAGTATATTAGGCAAGTAAAGCACCAATAACAACGTCAATTGTTGTTGAAGTTGCAACAGACACGCAGCATGCATAAAGCTAAAGGTCTGACTCAGAGAGTTTTCTGTTTTCAATGATGAAACGCTGGTGGTTTAGCGGTGACACAATTGTTAGTTAATCGCATTGTGTTTCAAATAATTCCAATTATAAGCACTTTTAATTTGGAAAATTAGGTTCTTTGCATGTCGCCATCATCTTTGGTGGGGCAGTGAGGGTATTTAGGGGAGGTATTGCCCCCCCCCCCCCCCCATGCACATACCTAGATCCGGCCCTAACACACACACACACACACACACACGCACGCACGCACACACACACACCTCTCCATCGTCTCCGGAGACTGACTTCTTAACAAAACACAGACGCGGGACCCGCTAGGTGGACGGACGGCGCATTCCGTTGCTCCGCACCACGCGGCAATCATTACGCAGCACAGCTCATACATCACGCGGTGGTGGCGGAGGAGAGGGCCGGGGGTTTGTGGACGGACGGAGGGAGGGAGGGAGGGAGAGGAGGGGGGCGAGGGGTTGTTTTAACGCAAGAATCGCTCAATAATTAGCGTTTGGTTTGTTGCACCGAAACGCAGCGGTTATTCTTACGCGTGCCAGGGGACTCGTTGTTTTGACTTAATCCGTTTTTAGAGGGAACGCTTTTCGGTGTCATTATGTGTTATTAGCATCATCAGCACTACTTATTGTTAGCGATACTTAGCATTATTAGCATTACTTAACAGTATTAGCACTATTAACAATAATTAGCATTGCATTACTCAGCACTATTAACAATACTTAGCATGACTTAGCATTGTTAGCATTACTTAGAATTATTAACAATAATTAGTGTTAGCATTACTCAGCATTATTAACAATTATTAGCTTAGCTTTGTTAGGATTACTTAGCATTGTTAGCATTACGTAACATTGATAGCATTACTTAATATTGCTAGCATTGACAAAAATTATTAGGATTATTAACATAGTTAGTGTTAGCAGTACCTAGCATTATTAACAATACTGAGCATTGTTAGCATCACTTAGCATTATTAAAAATACTTAGCCTTAGCATTACTAACATACTGCTGAGTGCATTCTCATTAATTAGCATTACTTAACATTGTTGGCATTACTTTG
Organism: Benthosema pterotum; assembly: GCA_039105355.1. Classification (NCBI taxonomy): domain Eukaryota; kingdom Metazoa; phylum Chordata; class Actinopteri; order Myctophiformes; family Myctophidae; genus Benthosema; species Benthosema pterotum. Next base: position 51,140,819 of record CM076978.1, read on the forward strand.
GAAATTAATATATATATATATATATATATATATATATATATATATATATATATATATATATATAATATATATATATATAATATATATATAATATATATATATATATATTTTTTTTTTTTTTTTTTTTTTTTTTTTTTTTTTTTTTGGAAAATGGTGAAAATGTGGCAATAAATCTTTTGAATCATTTTTGAGGTCGAAATGGGTTAACACCCCATTTGCCTCTCTGTGGCAGCGTGACACGGCATGAAGCATTTTTTTTTTTTTGAGAGAGAGAGCGGTCCAGAGTGGAGAGGTCGGGTTTGCTTCTTACTTAAAACCCATCGGAAAATAAGTGCTACTGCACTTAAGGGTGATTATTGTGGAACCCTATGCCCCGTTTGTTTGAAAAAGGAGGAAACCTCAGTTTGAAAGGGGGCAAGCCGTGGAGACTGATTTATTGAATCCATGGCGGTACAAACACTGCTATTGTCGAGGTGGGCTTCAGGAAAAAAAAAAAAGAAAAAACGGCGCGACGGTCGGAAACTCATAAAAGATGTTTCTGAAATATTAGGAAGGAAAACCTTTGGCTAGGGGATGGCCCAGACAGAATTGTTAACATTAAAATGTGGTCAATCACGCATGCAAGAACTATTTAGTAACAAGCTATTCCCGGGTTTTGAGAATATTTAGAAGAATAGAATAGTTTTAGAGCCGAATAGTGTCACTGTCAGCTGGAAACCGCCATTTCTTCGCCATGTGAATCCAATTAATCTAGTAATTACATTTCCACAAGTTCTAGTTTACATTTCTACTACGGCTGGGACTTTACCTGATTAATTGATATTAATTAATTATAGAAACAATAACACAATTTTAAAAAAAACACAGATTTTGCACCACAGAACATTCTTCACTGGACGAACTTCAAGCGTAGCGATGATACCGCATGCAATGGGAGTAAAAGATAATCAGTGTAACCTGGCATTGATCACACCGTTTTCCCCGCCAATCAGATGGCTTTGCTTGGCCCAGTGGATGATGGGAAATTTTGATTTGAAAAAAAAAAAAAAAAAAAAAAAAAAAAAACTCCCTCATTGATACACTAAATACCAATTTGTTTTAATTCACCGAAAAATGCTTCTCGGGTCAAATATTGATATGCGATTAATTGAGATTAATTAATTACAAAACTTCAAAATGTTTTTTTTTTTTTTTTTTTTAATCGAATCCCACTTTCAACTGGCATCCCAATTTTGGTTGTTGAATAAAATAAATCTGTTTCCGAAATAGCAAAAAATAATATCCAACCTACAAGCTGACAACACAGCGGATCACAATGTCCTTGCTAGCTGCTGAGCAGGGATGGAAAATAACGTACAACCCCAAATCCGTTGAAATTGGGACGTTGTGAAAAATGTCAATAAAAACAGAATGCATTGATTTGCAAATCGTTTTCAACCTATATTGAGTTTAATACACTACAAAGACAGTATATTTAATGTTCAAACTGATAAACTTTATTGTTTTTTGAAATTATACAATCTTTTGTAAATTGATCCCTGCAACACGTACCAAAAAAGTTGGGACGGAGGCAACAAAAGACTGGGAAAGGTCATGAATGCACAAATAACGCCTGTTTGGAACATTCCACAGGTAAACAGGTTAATTTTAAACAGTTTAATATTGTTATTGAGTATAACGGGACCATCCCAGTCGCTCACAATCAAAGATGGGGCGAGGTTCACCACTTTGTGAACAATTCTGTGAGAAAATCATCTAACGATTTAAAAACAATGTTTCTCAACATTCAATTGCAAGGAATTTGGTGATTTCATCATCTACAGTCCATAATATAATCAAAACATTCAAATAATCTGAAGAACTTGCTATACTAAAGCATCAAGGCCGAAAACCAACATCTAGCACTTGTGACCTTTGATCCCTCAGGTGGCTCTGCATTAAAAACTGACATCATTGTGTAAAGGATATTACTGTGTGGACTCAGGAACACTCAGAAAACCATTGTCAGTTTACAGAATTTGACGCTACACCTGCGATTGCAAGTTAAAACTCTACCATGCAAAGCAAAGCCATACATCAGAAAGGTTGGTTTGAAAAAACAACTAGAAAAACAACCAGAAATGCCTTCTCTGGGTACAATATCATTTAAATGGTTATACACAAAGTGGAAAAGTGGTCTGTGGTCTGATGAGTCCACATTTCTAATGATAGTGGACCCAGAGAAGGCATTTCTGTTTTTTTTCAAAACCAACCTTTCTGATGTATGGCTTTGCTTTTCGATGGTAGATTTTTAACTTGCAATTGCAGGTGTAGCGACAAATTATGTAAACTGACAATGGTTTTCTGAGTGTTCCTGAGTCCACACAATAATATCCCTTACACAATGATGTCAGTTTTTAATGCAGAGCCACCTGAGGGATCAAAGGTCACAAGTGTTTGGTGTTGGTTTTCGGCCTTGACGCTTTAGTATAGCAAGTTCTTCAGATTCTTTGAATGTTTTGATTATATTATGGACTGTAGATGATGAAATCACCAAATTCCTTGCAATTGAATGTTGAGAAACATTGTTTTTAAACCGTTGGATGATTTTCTCACAGAATTGTTCACAAAGTGGTGAACCTCGCCCCATCTTTGATTGTGAGCGACTGGGATGGTCTTGTTATACTCAATAACGATATTAAACTGTTTAAAATTAACCTGTTTACCTGTGGAATGTTCCAAACAGGCGTTATTTGTGCATTCATGACCTTTCCCAATCTTTTGTTGCCCCCGTCCCAACTTTTTTGGTACGTGTTGCAGGGATCAATTTACAAAAGATTGTATAATTTCAAAAAACAATAAAGTTTATCAGTTTGAACATTAATTATATTGTCTTTGTGTTGTATTCAACTGAATAGAGGTTGAAAACGATTTGCAAATCAATGCATTCTGTTTTTATTTACATTTTACACAACGTCCCAATTTCAACGGATTTGGGGTTGTATTACATGTAACGATATTACATAATAAACTTACAAAAAACTGCAACTGTAACATTTTAGAGTACATTTTAAAATGCGTAATCTGGATAACGGTAACGGGGATATTGTAGCGGGGTTACATGGCGTATTAAACTCTCGACAATACAATAAACCAATGTTCAGTATGTTGTACTCAACAATATATGAACTGCATCTAGAAATGACATGCCAGACACCACGCCTCGATGAAATCTCAATGTCTACCCTCAGTGTCTTAGAAGCCATTCTGACTGTTCATATTATTTCCTTCAGTCTAAATAGACATGACATTAGGTAGTATGAGCCTAGCCAGCCAGTCACTACTGCTGCAATTCCTGCTCAATTTGCTTTTCCTATTTGCCTTTAGTCCGTATATTATTACATTCAAAATGTGGCAAATGTTTAGCCAACTGCTGTAGTCATCCAATTGCGTTTTTACTGTTGCGATTGAGTAGTGATTTGTGTAGTAAATATGTAGAGAAATGGCCCGTTTCACTACTGATATTACGACATAATTCCTATTCAAATCACTACCTGGCTGCTACTTCATTACTTCAGCCTCACTGTGGCTTTTTCGGAAAGAACTATACAATCACTATACATTTATTGTTGAATTACTACACAATGCTTACACATTTACTGCTATATCTCTACACAATCCCTATAGAAAATATTTATGTAGTGTTTTCACTTCTGAATCACTAATATATTACTTTTTGTTTCAGCAAAAAGTATTCAGTAGTGGAAACACTACATAAATATTTTCTATAGGGATTGATAGGGATCGCAAATTCGCAATAGTAAAAACACTATTGAATGAGTCGTGATTCAATAGTGTTTTTTCATGAGGGTCAATCAGACAACATCATGGTGCTTGACTTAAACTTTCTCTCGTAGCAAAAGCACAAGAGTAGCAAAGATGAATTTGACACTCCATCTAGCGATGCAACATTGTTGTCCATTTAGAAATGAGATTGCAGAATCTAGATCATGAATGAGTTGAACGCACCATGATACGCTGTCAGGCTAGATTAGCAGCCGAGGAGCCCAACTGGCTACACCAGCTGCTCGGGTCTGCATTTACAATTTTATTTCATTTACAGATGACCGACTTTGCACACAGCCCACCACCTCATAATTGAAGCAAAAGGAAAAGTACGCACATCTCTAGAAATACTTTCGGGTGCTGAACTTAAAAAATGTTAAAAGTACAAAAGAGCAAAAAGTTTGCACACCATTCAATAGCTCCCAGGCAGTAGACTTCTTTTATTGACCTGACCCTGTGTCCCACACCGGGTCAAAACGCTGTACTCACTGTAGTCTTGGGCAATATCACTAGTCTTGGGCAGTATTACGTTTATCGCGATATTGTAAATCAATACGGAGTAGTATCGTTGGGTTTATAAATAATAATGAATACCAAATATTGTCAAATACTGACATTATACTGTATTCTATTAAAATATGAGCGATGCTGCTCACTTGTTACAGTACTTAGGTTAGGTTTGTAACCCCCAGTTTTATACCGACACACTGATTGTTACTCCTATAGCTCTGTCTCCATGTTAAGTAGGTTGTATTTTTTTTAAACGTGTTTTAAACAAAGCATTTACAAAATCAATACCGCCCAAGACTAGTACTCATCACCTCATAATTGTCAAACAGCTTGGCATCTCCACAGCCGCCATTACTAGTGTGATTGTGGTTTATGCGTATCCAACCAGATCACCAGAACATCTATTTTCTGTTCACTATAAACATGGAGAAAATAGAAATGGCAATACCACTGTCTGTCACTGAGCTGTAGCTTAGGAACTAAACTACAACAACATCCAAAGGCATGTCACTAACAGCATATTAACCATAACCAGCTTACACCTTTTTGCAGAATGTCTCATTTCACACAAGCCCAAAACACATATGAAGATACCAGATCTACAAGGTACCAGACAGTGCACTGCACCACTATGCATTGGCAGTGTAGCAGTGAGTCCAGTATCTTTAATACCATGGACTTCCTGGACTACATGTTCTCTCAGTAAGACAGCCCTCCACCTATCCACAAGGAGGTGCACTGCACCAAAGCATTATGACAGTTGTAGAGAGTGCAGTAAGTAACTGAGTGATGACCAGATGAAGAACGGTCTGCCACAAACTGCTAATTTCATGTATCTTTAAATCCATTAAAAGCAACACGAAATGAATTATTATTTTCTTTTACCACATCACAGGGTATATAACAAGCTAGGTGCAAACTTTTAATTCTGTAGCCAATTTAACATCTTCTGTAGCCAAGTTAACATCTTCTAAAATATGCAAAATATTATAATATTATATGCAAAATATTGTATATTATAATATTGCAAAAATAAACACCTCCAGCAAAGCGTTCTAAGTGTTATAAATTTTCTAAATGGGTCCCAAAAGGAAAAGAAATGGTGAAACACACATCAACACCCTCAAGTTGTGTTTCACCATGTTACTGTTTTTTTTCCCCTCTCTTTTTTCAGACCTCCATTTCCAGAAAACACAGAGCGGGGAGACTTTTTCCATCACGTCCACACAATGGACCAAATGGACCCTAGCGGGTCCATTTGGTTCCATTTGTACCCTCTCAGGAAAAAAGGTCCTAAAAGAAAAATCATTACCATGGTGAAACACAGCTTGATGTGTTTCACCATGTTAATGATTGCTTTTCAGACCTCCATTTCTAGGAAACACAGGATGGGTGGAACTGGACTTTTTATCATGTAAACACAACATCTCTAAGGTATATTAATGACAACGTAAAATGGGTGGAATTCCCCTTCAAGCTGCATGATAAAAACACTCATTCATGCATTCTTTCATAATATTTTGCAAAAAAAATTGAAGTGTCCCTTTAATGTACTTAGTTATGTTACACACTGCTAACACTACTGTCAACAACACTGATAAAACAACCACAGCAAGCCTGAGTGAGTGAGTGAGTGAGTGAGTGAGTGAGTGAGTGAGTGAGTGAGTGAGTGAGTGAGTGAGTGAATGGCCATTGAGCACATACTGAAGCAATGACAGCAGGACATGGGGGTATCAACTGTCAACAACAAACACAAGCACCACAACAATGTAAAGCAGGGTTTTTCAACAGGTGGACCACCAGTGGTCCCTGAGAGGGTTCCAGGTGGTCCCCAGCTAAGTTGGTTAACCAGATGTAACTCTTGCGTAAAAATGAAACCAACCAAATGGACCCTTGCGGGTCTTGAGAGCGTGAAAATGAAACCAAATGGACCCTTGCGGGTCCATTTGGTTTCATTTTCACGCTCTCAAGAGTTAAAATATTCATCATCTGAATTAGCCCCAAGTCTCCCAAATCCAGCTTGTGGAATTGTGGACAAAAGCAAAATAAAGCTTTAGATTTGGGGTCTGTTGGGGGCTAAAATACCCTCAAATGGTGGTCCGTGGCTCAAATCCTGAATAAATGGTGGTCCCTGAGATGAAAAAAGGTTGAAAACCTCTGAATGAATGAATGAATGAATGAATGAATGAATGAATGAATGAATGAATGAATGAATGAATGAATGAATGGGCACGTACTGAACCAATGACACAGAGCCTTGGAAATAGACAGAGTTACGCCAACTCCGTTCACTTCATGGGGCCAGTCCCTCTACATAGACTTCTGTTGGATAGTGACAATGAATAGTGACAGCCGGAAGTTACTGAATGCATTGGAGTCTATGGGCTCGCGCGAGTACATGAACCACGTGACCAGGCTGTTTTCTGACCCCGCAATGGCGCAACTCTTCTACTAGATGGCTCTGCAATGACAGCAGGACCACAACAATGTAAAGCATGTCATATAAAAAGGGACAGCGGGTATACCTTGGTCTCCGTGCGGGCTGCTGCTGCTCCTCTAGCTGTGTAGAAGCTCCTCCGTGCAGAACATCGACTCTTTAGGAGGTTAAACGCTGTGAACAACTGTTTCATGTTGACCACGGGCAGCGCCATCTTGAATTGTGACGCGAGAGAGCGGCTGCCGAGCGGCAACGGTGGCCGCGAAAGGACAAACTAGACCAAAATCGCGTCATCGCAAAAACACACAGGCAGGCATTCCCTGGTGTCATAATTGTTGCGACAATGAGGGGTCAGAAACTGAGTGCTGTTCGTGCAGTCGTGAATATAGGGACAAACTAGCTCTGGTCCATAGCTCCCTGCTTCTATGCCACTGGTTTTCAACCTTTTTAAGGTTGAAACTAAGGATTTTTTTTTGGTTTGTTTTTCTCTACAATTTAGGAGATAAACTGGGAAAAACATTGGTCAAAATAACAATTCTTCTACATTTTCTAATTGTGTAGATTCTTGAAAAAATAAGTAATTCAGATGTAATTCAGATAATTATATAATTTATCTCTTGAGAGTGTAAAATGAAACCAAATGGAAACTAAAACTAGAATTGGAAATGCATTGCTTTCAACAACGGCGGCGCAAATAAGAGCTGTTTTTAGGCATGTATGCAAAATGTCAACTGCTTTAAATAATTGTACAGTAACAACTAATCTCTCTTCAATGTTTATGTTGTACAAATACTACAAAAAAATAAAAAATATATATATAAAGGGTTTGGGTTTGCCTGCGTCCAATGCATTTCTGTCGACTTCCATCCCAGGACTTGTCCCTGTTGTTGGTTGTCTCCATTCTCAATAGAAGTCTGTAGGCTATGTAGAAGAGCTGCCTCTGGACTCGCCCCATGAAGTGAACGGAGTTGTCACAACTGCTCTCTTCTCAGTCAGTGAGAGCAGATGGTGGGAGCTCAGAGCAGCATTATCCCGATTTGTACAACTACTTTTTTAAATTATATATATTAGGCCAAAACTAAAACAAAAGGACTATGAAAAAATACATAATATGTAGCAAAGACTTTAATCTATTTTTTTTTTTTTAGATCCCAATATTTATGGCTCAAAGAAAGGTTTCCAGCCATTTGCAGGGTTACAGATGCAGGAGAGAGCAAGACATCTCACATTTCCAACTCTGAATTGCAAACCAGCTGCCTACTCAGTCCAGTCTATGGTATATTATTATATATGCGGGTTGCGTCATGTTTCAGCCTATAGGGGAGAGAAGAGGGGGGATGCAATTACTCCAGCAGTGAGCCCAGCGCAGGGGCGGATGTAACATTTCCCAATTGGGGGAGCAGGAGAAAATGGTATGGGGCGGCTTCATCGCCCGTGTCGCTTCGTGCCACGGGCGATGAAGTCGCACCCATACCATTTTGGTTAGGCCTACAGGACTTTTATCAGGCAAGCATCAATAATAACATCAGTTGTTGTTGAAGTTGCAACAGACACGCAGCATGCATAAAGCTAAAGGTCTGACTCAGAGAGTTTTTCTGTTTTCAATGATGAAATGCTGTTGGTTTAGGTGGTGCCACAACTGTAGTTATAGTTATAGCAGTAGTAGTGTTTTAAATCAGGGGTTTTCAACAGGTGTCCGGGACCACCAGTAGTCCTTGAGAGGGTTCCGGGTGGTCCCAGCTAAAGGATGGAAAGTTGGTTAACCAGATGTAACTCTTGAGAATGTAAAAATGAAACCAAATGGACCCTCGGGTCCATTTGGTTTCATTTTCACACTCTCAAGAGTTAAAAATATATTCATCATCTGAATTAGCACAATTTAATTAAGAAGTCGACACTGTTTTGTTTGCAAAAATCCACCCTGGAATTGTGAACAAAACCAAAAGAATTCTTTATTTTTAGGTCTTTGGGGCCAAAATGTCATCAAGTGGTGGTCCGTGCATGGTTCAAATGCTGAATAAATTGTGGTCCCTGGTGTCAAAAAGGTTGAAAACCCCTGTTTTAAATCACGTTAAATAGAAGCACATGCCATCATGTTTGGTGGGGCTGACTTGGCATTTAGGGGGGCATTGCCCTCCCATGTCCATGCCTAGATCCGCCCCTGGAGTCCAGCAGCCTCTCTCCCTCCCTCCATCAGCTCAGCCACATGTAGTGTCAAGACATATGTGGTTTCCTCTGCGTGTCTAATTGGCCTGGTGTTGTGTCTGTTCTGAACAAACCTGCTCCCCGCCAGCAGCTGCATGGCTCAGTGGCTGTTTTACTACAGAGCTGAGCAGTCCAGTCCCTCTTGTGACCTCGCCATTGTTCCAGAAATGGATTCCACATTCATTTTCCTCATAGACTTTTCAAAAAATGATCTGTATGAAGACGATTACACCGCGGACAAAGCCAACTCGGGTCTCAAGAAATCAGGACAACACACAAATGTTTTGAGACAATAAAAATATTTTTCTTCTTACTAATTAGATATTGTATGATAATATTGTGTGCGTTGTCATGATTTGTTGAAACCCGAGTTGACTTTGCCCACGGTGTAATTATTTTTTAATGGCTAATTTTTGAAAAGTCTATGAGGAAAATGAATGGGGAATCCATTTCTGAACAAGAGCGACAACACAAGAGGACAGGACTGCTCAGCTCTACACCCTTTCTCTCTCTCTCCCACAACACTCTCCCCCACACACACTAGCACCGCCTTGTCATGAGCCCGGCGAAAAGGATTTGTCGACAACAACAATAAAGTTCTGACCGCCTGCAGGCAGGCAAGTGTATCTGTCTGAAGGGGAACAGCTGCAGCATCAAAGTAGAAGCGATAGAGGGGAAAAAGGAAAATATGTACGTATAATATGGCTAGGTTTTATATTTATTTATTTTTTTGTCAAGACTATTATCTCCTGGAGGTGTCGGTGTACTTGCTCTCGCTCACTTCACTCAGGCACAAGTAGGCCATATGGCCTACGTGCATTGACTTTCACTGAAGTCACCGCCAGACACTGTGCGACCACCAGACATGCTTTAAAAGGATCTCAGGCTAATAAGCCTCATATGGATAAATACATTATACTTCTCTGTATATGGAATTGAACATTTAAAACACATATAATATGTTCTTTAGTTTAAAACTACTTCATAATTTCACTAGCCTGACCTCAGTCTGAATTGTCATTTCGTTTCACTTCATTATTCAGACTGAAGTCCCTCTCCACCGCAGCAGTTTGTGGGATGGGTGTTATCAAAGCAGCAGTCTAAACGTTGATTGGTTCATATGAACCAATCACCATATTGGGAAAGCAGACAACACTGTGGTGGAAGTGATTGACAGGGCCGTTGGCCAATCAAGGTGCAGACGACGTTGTGGTCAAAGTGATTGACAGGCAGAGGCAGGGAAGCCAGTCCTTGAATCACATTAAAAAAAATAACCTAGTATATTTTAAGGTGCTGATTCAGGGCTGAGCCAGGCTATAATTGTACTGTATCTGTCAAAGGTGTGACATCACAGGAGATTTCAGGCAGGAAAATCTTGCCTGCATGGAGCTCCAAATTGCTTAGAAACGCCACTGCGTTCTCTGGACACATTACCATGCAGACAGCCTCATTACGATGTGCCGATATGTGTGATTATCCAGCCAGAACCGGGGTAGGGTTACAGTATATGCTTGGAGGGCATGTAGTCCTCCTCCACATGCAGTTCCCAAGACGTCTTGTGTCTGATCTAAAACCCCCGGCACACACACACACACACACACCTATGTACCACCCACCCACCCACCTACCCCATGCACCCCACTGTAAGTTACCAAACATCTGCTCCTGATTCCCCCACAACACCCAGAGACCCCTGTACTCTTCTCACCACACCCTGATGTGCATCTGGTTGTATTTGCGGCACAAATATAGACCATCATTCCATATTCATTATTGTTTCCCCAGGCAGTAAAATGTAGTGTAGTATACAGTATATAGGGCCAGTAGCTAGAGACTGTTCGACAGACAGACAGACAGGCAGGCAGGCAGGCAGGCAGGCAGGCAGGCAGGCAGGCAGGCAGGCAGGCAGGCAGAGACAATCTGTGTGTGTGTGTGTGTGTGTGTGTGTGTGTGTGTGTGTGTGTGTGTGTGTGTGTGTGTGTGTGTGTGTGTGTGTGTGTGCGTGTGCGTGTGCACGTGCGCGCGCGTGTGTGTGTGTGTGTGGTATGAGAGCATGCATGCATAAATTGCACACCACAATGTTGTGTCTGCATTATGCGTGATGGTTGAACTTGAAACCTTTGGCTTTGTGCTTCCTGATGACCACCAGATAGAGGTTGGTCCTCCAATACAGCCTCCAGTGTGCATGCACAGGAACATAGATTCACATAGATAGTATCATTAGATATAGTTAGCATTTCTAACAAAGTCTCTGCAATGTGTCTCGATTCAGGTGGTCTTGACTACAACACTAGACATAGTCACACCTCCATGTATCTCAAGATCCCAACCAAACATTGACATAATCATTGATTGATCAACCTGGCTGAAAGTTGGTAACCAAATGGAACCTTATACATTATTGTCTCCACCGAAGGTGGGGACTATAAAACGCCCTCTGTCCGTGCACGTCCTGAGTCTGTCCGTCCCACGACTGTCTGTTCATGCACCACGGACAGACAGATCTGTCCGTCCCACGACTGTCTTTCCGTGCACGCAGCCCGTTCGTCATGACGTCATGACGACGTTATAGTTGATACACTAGTACCAGTGCACGTTCAAACCTGAGCACAGACGGTGGAGACCTGGGTACAGGTCTCTAGGAGGACCCCTGAGCTTGAGAAGCTTGAGATGACGTCATGATGAGGTCATAGGTATGAAGGTCATAGGTCATAGGTATAAAACGCCCTCTGTTCGTGCACGCAGCCCGTCCGTCCAACTGAAATGAAATAGAAATTTCAAATTCAGAAAAGACATTAGTATTTTATATATATTAGAATAATATCATCAATTCTTGAGCCCGGACGGTGGAGACCTGTGCCCCGTAGGGGCACAATCTTGTTATCATTATAAACGTACAACGTATTATGAACGATAAAGACTTTAGAGGTCTCAAGAGCTCAAGGTCTCAAGATCTCCGCACAAAATATAGCAGTTCTACAAGTAATCTGCTACTTCAGGGGTTTTCAACAGGTGGTCCCGGGACCATCAGTGGTCCCTGAGAGGATTCCAGGTGGTCCCCAGGCTATATGATGGAATGTTGGTTAACCAGGTGTAACTCTTTGAGCGTGTAAACATGACCCTTGCGGGTCCATTTGGTTTTGTTTCACAAATGTGGACAAAAGCAAAAGAAATCTTTAATTTTGGGGGTCTGTGCATGCGGCTAAAATGTCCTCAAATGGTGGTCCGTGGCTCAAATGCTAAATAAATATCTGGTATCAAAAAGGTTGAAAACCACTGTGCTACTTGGAAATGCAGTTATAGCTTCAGTGGTTCTTGGATAGATTCTGTCCATCAGGGGCGGATTGGCACATAGTTTCCCACCGGGACAATTTTGCCTTTGCCAGGCCATTTGGTTTCATTTTTACACCCTCAAGAGTTAAAATATTCATCATGTGAATTAGCCCAACTTAGTCTACACAACTAGAGAATGTAGAAGATTAATGGTCATTTTGATCTGTATGTTCCAGGCGAGCATCTAGCACATTCTAGTGCATTTTGGAAGTGCCACTAGTGCATTTTGGATCTTGTCCAGGCCACTAGGTGGCGCAGGCCACCGGGAAAACTCCCTGTACTCCAGATGGCCAATCCGCCCCTGCTGTCCATCATTTCAACTTGCGCCGGCTGGTCAGAGAAACGCAGTGGCATCCATCCAAACAAAGACCCCCCCCTCAACCTCCCCACATTAAGCCTTAAGTCACAGACCCCATCCAATTCCCCATGCTGTTAATTAGCAGAATACAACTGGTGGTGCTATAGAGGCTCAGCGGACAAAGATACGGTTACACTTTTTTCCTCGCGGGTTTGTGTACGCATACGCGGCTTAAAATGGACAATGGAGCAACTCATTAGTGGCATTCTGAAGCTTGAGCCCCGCGACAATGAAGGGAAAAACTCCCGGGAGTAGAATTGTTAGCGATGTTATTATTCTATGTTTTCTTTTTTTTTCTCCCCCCAAGATCACCACAAAGTTCCACATTGTCAGGGAGGAATGTCCTGTCATGCTATCCCCCCCTGAGTCCAAGTATGTTGTTGTGGAGTGATGTCAGTGTGTTAACTTATTATGATAATAACACTTTCAAATTCAACCAAATCAGTGGTTTTCAACCTTTTTGACACCAGGGTCCACCAGCATTTGAGCCACGGACCATCATTTGAGGACGTTTTAGCCCCAAAAACCCTAAAACTAAAGAATTCTTTTGGTTTTGTTCACAATTCCAGGCTGGAATTTGCAAACAAAACAGTGTAGACTTCTTAATTAAATAGTGCTAATTCAGATGAATGTTTTAACTCTTGAGAAAAAATGAAAATGGGTGGAATTCCCCTTTTAGGTGATGCTTAGGTGAGGTGAGGTGTTGCCTGTTGCCATGCATCTCATCATGTTGCCTGTTGATGTTGACATTGCTAGTTGATATTGATCAAATATTTGCTGTGTAGCAGGGCCTTTAAACAGTCAACAGTTTGTACACACTAAAGTTACCTCTGTTACCTTTAAGCACTGTCCTTGAAACTACAGTATAGCAGCTTCTGCCCAGCTTGAAA
>CM076978.1:51156876-51159376 GCA_039105355.1 Benthosema pterotum
TTTAGCCCCACAGACCCCAAAACTAAAGATTTATTTTTGCTTTTGTCCACAATTCCAGGCTGGATTTGGGAAACAAAACAGTCAAGCATACAGATAAATGACCATTAATTTTCTACATTCTCTAGTTGCGTATAGACTAGGGTTGGTTCAGACGGTGAATATTTAAACTCTTGAGAGTGTAAACATGAAACCAAATGGACCCGCAAGGGAACACCTGGAACCCTCTCAAGGACCACTGGTGTTCCCCGGACCACCAGTTGAAAACCACCCAACCAAACATGATTGCAAATTGAAGTGATTATACAATATGTTGAAATAATGATTAGAAACACTATTAACTATAATAACTACACCAGTGGCACCAGTAAATCAACACAATTTTATCATTGGAAACAGAAAAATGTCTGGGTCAGACCTTTAGCTTCATGCCTGCTGCGTGTCTTCAACAACTGATGTTATCATTAATGCTTACTTGCATAATATAAGTCCTGTACAAGATATACATCTTGTGGGTCACAGAACTAAAAAAAATATATGAAATAGAATATAGATGTAATGTTAAGATGGACATAATAATTGTGTCAAAATAGTTTATTCTGCAGTGTTGTTTTTGTTGAGTAAGACTAAGACTAAAGACTAAGGTTTTTGATATTTTGTTGACTAAGACTAGACTAACAAAAATGAATTTCAGAAGACTAATTGGGACTAAAAGATGTGTGTTTTCAAAAGACTAAGACTAAGACGAAGACTAAATCATAACCTAAGACTAATGCAAATAGGAAACATTTTGAACTTCTTTTTTTTCGTTCTTGTGTATCTGCAGTATAGATTGCATACGTTTTCAGGAAAGGGACTTATTACTAATGCAGTGATTTTATACAAAGAAATAAAACGAGACATCTCATACTTTCATACTAACATCTCATACTTTCATACTAAAAACTATAAATCTGTATAACATATATGAACCTACAATGCATTTGTATGTAAGACTAAACTACCAAGACTAAGACTGAAAGACTAAGACTAAAAAAAGACTAAGACTAAAAAAAGACTAAGACTGAGACTAAGACTAAATCGATGTTGACTAAATGGGACTAAAAGACGAAATGTGTTACTCAAAAGACTAAGTAAAAATATTCTCAAACAAGAGTTGTGCCCCTACGGGGCACAGGTCTCCACCCTCCGGGCTCAGGTTTGAACGTGTGCACATTGCAAAGTAGTTTATTGTGAGTGTAATGAGACAATACTCATGACTATATATAAACGTATCTTAGTCACTACATAAATATGTTTTTAACATTAACTTCTCTTCAGGATTAAAAAAAATGGTAAGACTTGATGATAATATCTTAAAAAAAAAAAAAAAGTTAGAGTTCTCAAAGCGGGTATATCCTATGTAGAGATAAAACAATGATGTCTTTTCTGATTTGAAATCTCTTTTTCAGATGAGTTGGAAATAAAAAATCATTCAAATTCTATGTAAGAGTTCAAGAAAAAAAAATGTCTGGGGTCAGGTTTGAACGAGTGCATATTTCAAAATAGTTTCCAACAAAATGAAAAAATAAAAACTCTTTATGACATCATCTCAAGGCTCATTCTAGCTCAGGGGTCCTCCTAGCTCAGGCCCCCCTAGCTTGATGTCATCTCAGGGTCCTCAAGGGTCCTCCTAGCTCAAAGCCCTCCTAGCTCAACTATGACGTCATCATGACGTCATAGTTGGGAGGACGGACAGATCGAGGGCACAGACGGGCTACGTGCACGGACAGAGGGCGTTTTATAGGGAGGACGGACAGATTGAGGGCACAGACGGGCTACGTGCACGGATAGAGGGCGTTTTATAGGGAGGACGGACAGATCGAGGGCACATACGGGCTACGTGCACGGACAGAGGGCGTTTTATAGTCACCACCTACGGTGGAGACAATAAACAACACTGCTATTGTGAGCTCATGGTGAGGTGGGAGAAACCGAAACTTAAAGGAGAGTGTCTTCACAACACAACTGGACCACTTTTTGTCTCCTCCAGTATGATGGTAACTATGTTTTACCACCTGTCTGTGCAACTGTTGTCTGTCCGTATGTCTGTCCGTGCAACTGTTACGTCACCCGTGAGGGTGACGTAACAGTTGATGTAACACCAGAGCTGGTGCAGACCTATGCGCTGAATGATCTAGTTTGGAAATATATCTACTGCAAATAAGGGTGTAAAAACGCCTTTCCGGGTTGGAATTCTCCTTTAACTGCTGCCCTGAAACAAAGATCTAAAGTCCCAAAAGTCGTCTGGCAGTTCCCACCTGACGTTGTGTGGGAGATCGCGCTCCAGGCCGTAGTGAATAACTGCCTCCTTGCATCTTGTCTTCAGGCGAGGACTGAGGTCTAGAACATGCATGCGTGTTCCTCTGAAGAAGAAGACACGATCTCCCAGAAGGCAGCAGTGCATCCCAGACATCCGAGCCGGTCCCTCCCCCTTGGGACGCTTGACCATCTTCCAGGAGAA
>CM076978.1:51171876-51176535 GCA_039105355.1 Benthosema pterotum
CGTAGGGAGCAAGGATGGCATACAGCACCACATTCTTCAGGGCATGTCGCCACTTGGAGTTGTCCTCTAGGATGCAAGGGGTGTTATAGATGGCCATGTAATGTTTACAGATAGACAGGTAGGATCCCTCGTGCCGGTCCAGCTGAATCATGAGGTTGTAGAACTTCATCTTCAGCTCCTCGCTGCCTTCCTCCTGGAAGAACTTGGCGTTTATCTTCTTGCTGATGATCTGGGCACGGACGTAGTCCTTCACGGCGATGCACAGCCGCATCTGTTCCAAGATAAACTCCACCTTTTCTTTCTTCTCCAGAGAGCCGTATGTCTCCACCTGTAGTTCTTGGAGGATCATGGCTGCTTCTCTGACGTCTCCATTCTGCTCCTTGATAGAAGCCAGGGTTTTCGTCAGCCTGGCCCTTTCGATCTCCACGTATATCTTGCCGGCAGTCACATCGCGTAAAGTGTCAATGAGGTCCTGCTTGACGGCTACGTCAGCCACTGCGTCCACATATCTACAGCATTCTTGCACCATTTTGGCAACAGCCTGTTTGAGTTGGCTCCTTCGCTTGGAAAGCAGCACTATGTTGTCATTGAGATAGCGCCAGTCTCTGGCTTCATAACACATCTTGACCACTGCTACCAGAATTCTTGAGGTGGACACCAAATCGGACGCTGTCCTGGTTTGTTTCTCCAGCACCAGCAGGTTCTCGACAGCCTCCTGTAGGCGGCCCTCCTTGGCCATAGCCTCGCATTCTGGGAGCCTCTGGTCGACAATTGAACTGCAGTCTATCTCCATCTTCACCATCGCCCCATCGGACCGCTCTGATCGATCCTCAGTCATACTGGAATGTGAATCGTCAATAAGTCTAAAAAGTCAAGCCGGCTCTCCCTTTCTATACTCACTTTGTCCACTGATGAAGTCCACATTTAAAGGCCTTCAACCCCTTATATGGACTGACCAAAACTCTGCCCTGATGCCACGCGCCGCACAAACCGTTGCCGTGTGTGTTATTTATTCGTTTCCATTTGCTCCCCTAGGACTAAGGGAATGTATGTTTTGCACGAAACTTAAAGGGCCACTTCGCCACTTTTCAACACTCTTTGTGTGGTGTTGGCCATTAGCATACATGCTAATGAGCTCCTGATTAATAACATTTGGATTCTGTGGCTCCAGCGCCGTGCTTCCCAAGTTGGCAGATTCTAACCCAGTGACGTCACTGGGCCAGAACGTCCCGCTGCCTAAAACTACAGCGAGTGTTGGACCGGTAGGCTTGCCATCGGGGTGAAACTGCCTAACCAAACAACACAAGACAACAAGCCAGTATAACTGCCGTTTGTTGAGGGAGATTATTATTACTTATTGGCAGAATATTTGAAATGCAAGCAAGTTGTTGTGGAAGGTGGACACTGGAGTGCAGCAGCCACGGATCCATTTTTGCAGAGCAATCTCTTTACTTTTTGGAGCAAAAGTAATAATATTACAGTAATATGTAATCCAAAATTCATTACTGCCCAACACTGGTTGTCATGATATGTCACGACCCAAGTTGTGTTTGTGGCGTAATTGTTTTTACATTAATTATTTTTTAAGTCTATGACAGGGGTCTACAACAGGTGGCTCTGGAGTCACAAAATATGGAGTCTTTGCATTTATTGTTGCTGTAGGTCAAACATATACATTCATACAGTACAAAGTGCTTTATTGCCGCAATATGAAGCATCACATTTAATTAATGATCATTAACCCACTGAGCATTTTTTAAGCTTTTAGACGTCTCAAATGGGGTAAAGATAGTAATGTTGGGGTTAATTAGACCATTAGACATTGAAACAACGTTGTTTTAACGCCTCGCAACATTGTTTCAACATCTATAAATAGGTGGTTTATATTTAAACATTGATTAGCCAGGTTATTTTTTAGACGTCTACAAAAATATGTTGAAACAATGTTAGACATTGAAACAATGTTTTTTTCAACATCTAATGGTCTAAATTAACCTTGAAAACTTACCCAATTAGCTCTTTATAGTGTCTTTATCCAAGTCACTTTACATGCTGCCCATACATACTAGGGCTGTTGAATGATTAAAATTTTTAATCGGATTAATCTTCAAAATTGATTCAATCACCATTCAAACGATCTCCAAAATATGCCACGTTTTCCTGTAAAGAAACAGAATCTGGGAAATAACTTCTCTATATATATTTAGTATATATTTAATATATTCTTTGAAATATTTCAAAATACGAGAACAAACCCCCAATTCTTGTAGGTCCCTCAAGTTTTCTCTATATCTCTGGTTACAGGGAGACACACAGCTATTATGTCTCCGTAAAACCATGCTCAGTCAGTCAGTGTGCACCAGGGGCGGATGTAACATGTCCCATTTGGGGGGGGGGGGGGGGGGGGGGGGGGGGGGGGGGGGGGGGGGCAAGAGAAGATGTTGGAGGGGCAACATTTTCAGTTACATGACTTTTATTACGCAATTAAGCACCAATAATAACATCAGTTGTTGTTGAAGTTGCAACAGACACGCAGGCGCAGCATGCATAAAGCTAAAGGTCTGACTCAGAGAGTTTTCTGTTTTCAATGATGAAATGCTGTTTCAGTGGTGCCAAAATTGTAATTAGTAGCAGTAGTTTCAAATCATTTTACGTTGTAAATATAAGTAAGTAGCCTTGCCAGGCCATGATGTCAGGAGGCCCAGCTGAGCCATTGAGGCCCATATAGGTCAGGAGCCTATCTCCTGTTTCTGTGAGGCAGCTTGATGTACAAGTACACCCCCTAGACATGACGCTAGTATATCGCAGGGACTTACCCCCAATCCAACCCTTGATGCTGAGTGCCAAGCAGGGAGGCATTGGGTCCCATTTTTTAGAGTCTTTGGTATGACCCGGCCGGGAATCGAACCCCGACCTCCCAGTCTCAGGGCGGACACTCTAACCACAAGGCCACTGAGCTGGTTCAGGCCACTGAGCTGGTTCGTTGTAAATATAAGCACTTTAATTTGAAATATCTTGGGTTGTTTTGCATGGCATCGTGTTTGGCGGAGCAGACTGGGTATTTAGGGGGGCATTGCCCCCCCCCATGCCCATGCCTAGATCCGCCCCTGGTGTGCACATGAGTTAATTGCGTTAAAAACGTTTAATCGGATTAATCAGCAAAACAAATTTAATCCCATTAAGTCGTATCCATAAATACAGTGTGCCTTATTATATCCAGCACAATGTGTTTACTCATCTATTTTCCTCAATAACAACAACGGGTGCATGTGAGGGGAGGAGGAAGGAGAGGAAAGGGGGTTTTGGAGATGAGTGAATGCCAGTCTAGCGTGTAATCAGAAACAGAGTTCTTAAAAGACATTTGGCTTCTCTATATATCGGAGGAGGACGGGGGGGAAGGAAGGAGAAAATATGAGTGACACTTTAGCAGAGGGCTGGTCTTCTCCTGGTGCCTATAACCACAGCTGAAGAAGCAGCCATTAGTCAGCCCTGACAGTGCTCATTTCACCGCTGTGAAGTGAAAATAACAACCTCCCTCCTTCCCTCTCTCCCTCTCTCTCTCCCTGTGTGGAAGTCACTGTCACAGCCGTTAGCACCAGTGTTGCCAACTGCCACAAATCCAAAATGCACTAGTGGCACTTCCAAAATGCACTGGCCTGCTTGCGGTGCCCAAAATGGCAACTAAAAAAACACGGTGAAGCAACCTTTTGCTTCTATGGACCGACGGCGTGGAACAAACTCCCATTATACATTCGACAGGCAGCCTCTGTAGACATTTTTAAAGCACAGCTCAAGACATACTTCTATGCACTTGCTTTTAACTGATTCTCTGTGGTTTTATATTTTATGATTTTATATTTTATGCCTTATTTCAGGTCCTCACTGTACTGCTTCTTTGATGTCTTGTTATTTTAATGATCTCTTTAATTCATTCCCACTATTTTTTGTCTTCTTCTCTATTGCAATGTGCAGCACTTTGAGCTGCATTTTATGTCATGAAAGGTGCTATACAAATAAAGATTATTTTATTATTATTATTACAATGCACTAGAGTAATAGTTTTCAACCATTTTCAAACCAGGGCTCCCATTATTTATTCTGCATTTTAGCCACGGAGGACCACCATTCAATGTTTAATTTATTCTCTCGGACTGATTTATGAGAAATAACTGACAAAATGTTGCTCAAAATAACAATTCTTCTGCATTTTCTAAATGTGTAGATGTGTCTTGAGAATTAGGTCATTCAGATGTTTAAAAACTTAACTCTTGAGAGCGTAAAATGAAACTAAATGGACCCTTACAGGTCCATTTGGTTTCATTTTACGCGCTCAAGAGTTACAGATCTATAAGGATCCATTTGGTTACCAAAAGGTCCTTTCTAGCAATTAGTGAGGACTATCATAGGAGGAAAAATGGCGAAAAACAAGAGTTTTATCTCTAGCATCTGACAACCAAAACAAGCACTATAGTACATTTTGCGGGAGGAGTTTTTCCACTAATTTTGGCGCTAGTTGGATCTGAAAAAAGAGTTTTATCTCCGGCGCCTGTCAACCAAAAAAGCACTAGATTTTCCGCCAGGAGTTTTTGACGCTAGGGGGCGGGGGGGGGGGGGGGGGGGGGGGGGGGGGGGGGGGGGGGGGGGGGGGGGGGGGGGGGG
>CM076978.1:51184535-51207035 GCA_039105355.1 Benthosema pterotum
GCAATGCCCCCCTAAATGCCCCGAGGATGAATCCAATCCACCATCTCTGTGAGTCGCTCTGTATTAAAGTGCTACGTAAACGCAGTATTTATTTCCACGTTAAACGCTCCATTCTGAAGCATCTTTGACAGGATCCGTTCCTCTCTATTTTGTTCTTTCTTTAAACTGAAAAACATGAAAACATGTTGATCTACCCACAATGCCCTCTGGCTCCGCTATACGGAGTCAACCAGTCGCCCACAGGAATGACACCTGTCACCTGGTTGGCTAGAGGATGATACACACACACACATACAGTACATGCACACACACACACATGCTCACACACACACTCACACACACACTTACATACACACACACACATGTGTGCGTGTGCCCTGCACGCACACACTGTTGCACACACATGCTCACACGTGCACGCGTGCACACACTTGCATGCACTCAGCAGAGATGGATCAATATGGTTGTGGATCGATGCCAGACCATGCCGAGCGAGTGTGTGTGTGTGTGTGCGAGTGTGTGTGTGTGTGTGTGTGTGTGTGTGTGTGTGTGTGTGTGTGTGTGTGCATGTGTGTGCGTGTGTGCGTGTGTGCATGTGTGGGCCGGTGTGAGTAGACCTCTCAACATGTGATTGGCTCTGATTGCATAAGAGATGAACCGGGTAGGAGTTAAACTGTGGAACAACATGCCGTCCCTATGTATGTACGTACGTACAGTATGCAGGGGTGTAGTGGAGGGGCGACAAATGGAACCATTTGGGTCCAGGACTTGACACTAACACTTGCCCGCCTGCCCGGGGCAAGTAAAAAAAAATGGTGGGGCAAGTGAAGACTGCTACCTGGTTGCCTGATCGGGCAAGTGTGCAACTTAGTGCACTATAACACAACACAAGATAAATTTGTCTTGAAGGCAGTCATTGCACTCTGCCTCTGTGTCTTTCCACTGCTTTCTAGCTGTCCACAATTCCAGGCTGGATTTGGGAAACAAAACAGGCAAATTAACATACACATCAAAATGACCATTAATCTTCTACATTCTCTAGTTGTGTAGACCTGGGCTAATTAAGATGATGAATTTTAACTCTTGAGAGTGTAAAAATGAAACCAAATGGACCCGCAAGGGTCCATTTGGTTTCATTTTTACGTTCTCAAGAGTTACATCTGCAAAATTTACAACATATTTTTGGGGGGCAAGTGTCCATGACCTGAGGGCAAGTAGAAGCTGACTTGCACTTGCCCGATGGGCAAGTGCCTCGGAGACCTTAGTGTCAACCCCTGGGTTCACATTTGTTGGTGACGTCTCAGCCCCACAGACCCCAAAACTAAAGATTTATTTTGCTTTTGTCCACAATTCCAGACTGGATTTGGGAAACAAAACAGTCCAACATACAGATCAAAATGACCATTAATCTTCTACATTCTTGGGATAATTCACAAAAAATGCGTAGTGGGTTGAGTCCCTGTGCGCATGAGTTAATTTCACCCTCAAAAATAATGCAATTAATCAACACAATCCATCAATCAATCAACACAATCAAATGGACCCTTGTGGATCCTTTTGATTTCATGTTTACGCTCTCAAGAGTTAAAATATTCATCATGTGAATTATCCACACAATTGTCTACACAGCTAGAGAATTTAGAAGATTAATGGTCATTTTGATCTGCATGTTGGACTGTTTTGCTTCCCAAATCCAGCCTGGAATCTTTAGTTTTGGGGTCTGTGGGGCTAAAATGTCATCAAATGTCATCAAAAGTTTTGAGTGAGTTCTAGCTGTTTTTGTTTGGGCTGCCATAGAGCATAGTGTATTTAGTCCTCTCACAAGATGGCCGCCGTGAACGGCGTCAGAGGCTCCGCCTCAAGACATCTAGCTTTCTAAGGCTGTCCGAGTTAACTAGTTAATCGCGAGTTAACTCAGCCATGAGTTAACTCAATTAATTTTTTTAGTGCGAGATTAACTCAAAGTAAAACCAAAAGCCAAGTGGGTCCATTTGGTTCAATTTCGCCAAATGCAGGTGAATAATTTTTAAATATCTGCATCAGTTAAGTTACTTTAAAATAAGTCTACACAATTACAGAATGTAGAGAACTTTCTATAAAATGTGCATGTTCCTTCCTAATGATATCGTTGACAAATTCTTTAATTTAGGTCTGGAAGTCTAATTAAATGTCATAAAATGGTGGTCTGTGGCTCAAATGCAGAATAAATAATTGACCTTGATATGAATATTCTTGAAAAACACTCATTTAAGGTATATTTAGAACTCATGAAAATATGCGATTAAATTGCGATTAATCAAAGATTAACTATGGGCAATCATGCGATTAATCGCGATTAATTTTTTAATCGATTGACAGCTCTTTCTAGATAAATCTCTATGGTTTGTACACTCTAAAGTTGCCTCTACTGCCTTTCAGGGCCCTGATACACCTAGCAATGTTTTGATCAACATCAACAAGCAACGTCAACTATCAACATTGACTTTCCACCTTTCTATAGAAAATGATCAACTCCTGGTTGTTCAGAAAAGTCAGATCTTTAGCGCCCTCTACTGGTCAACATTTTTGAATCCTCCAATCACAGCCCTCCTTGGCGTCACCTGATCCTTTCTCCCAGACTGAAACCATGGCTGCTGCTGCTGCTTCACTGCTGTGGACAAAAACAAGGATTTTGTAACGTTTATTCCGCTAAATGAACATTTTGAGTTGGGTGGCAGCTGGGTGAACATGATTCAATGGAAACTAAGATTCCTTTTTTTTTCTGAGAGTGTACCAATGGAACCAAATGGACCCGCTAGGGTCCATTTGGTTCACATTTGTACACTCTCAGGAAAAAAATGAAAATGGGTGGAATTCCCCTTTTAATGGGAGGTGTTGCCTGTTGCCGTGTGTCTCATCATGTTGCCTGTTGCCGTGTGTCTCATCATGTTGCCTGTTGCCGTGTGTCTCATCATGTTGCCTGTTGCCGTGTGTCTCATCATGTTGCCTGTTGCCGTGTGTCTCATCATGTTGCCTGTTGCCGTGTGTCTCATCATGTTGCCTGTTGCCGTGTGTCTCATCATGTTGCCTGTTGCCGTGTGTCTCATCATGTTGCCTGTTGCCGTGTGTCTCATCATGTTGCCTGTTGCCGTGTGTCTCATCATGTTGCCTGTTGCCGTGTGTCCCATCATGTTGCCTCGTTGATGTTGACATTGCTAGTTGATATTGATCAAAATATTGCTAGTGTAAAAATGAACCTGCATGTTGTGTGTTGTTCCCAGATGTACTTGAAGGAGATCATGAGGGAGATCGGCGTCTACAACACCAAGGGAGCTCACAAGAGCACCTGGGAGATGAAACCAGAGTACAGCCACTACCAGGAGACCAATGAGGACGGAGAGGAGGAGGAGGGGGGCGGGGCGAAGAGCTCCGCCTAGCCACTACCAGGAGACCAATGAGGGAGGAGAGGAAGAGGAGGGGGGCGGGACCAAGAGCTCCGCCTAGCCACTACCAGACAGCCAATGAGGGAGGAGAGGAGGAGGGGGCGGGACCAAGAGCTCCGCCTAGCCACTACCAGCCGGCCAATGAGAGAGGAGAGGAGGGGGAGGGGGCGGGACCAAGAGATTTATATAAGAAAGCTAGATGTCTTGAGGCGGAGCCTCTGACGTCGTTCACGGCGGCCATCTTGTGAGAGGACTAAATACACTAATGCTCTATGGCAGCCCAAACAAAATCAGCTAGAACTCGCTCAAAACTTGACGGATTTACAAACGGATTGCATTACTATGAACGTTATCAACGTGGCTCCGTTTTTTGCTGAATGTTTTTTTTTTTCTCTGAAAAATATCATATAACGTCTCTGTATGCAGGGGTCTCTCACGTTTACAACAAACCAATCCGTTTGAAAATCGGTTGAAAAATAAGCGAGTTATCGTCAGGGGGGCGGGGCGAAGAGCTCTTCCTAGACCACCAGGATTAGAGAATGTTTCCAGGCAAGCATCTAGCGCATTCTAGTGCCTTTTAGGATTTTGGGAGTTGGCAACACTGTCCAGGATGACTATAGACAGGGCCGTTCACACAGGGAGCGATAATAAAGCCTTCATTTCTGTTTTTGTTTACGGAGAAGACTCCGTAAACGTGATAAAGCGCGTTGCGTCATCGCACGGAGCCCCGTGTTTTTTTGTTGTGCTCGTGCACATGCCCTGTGTCTTATTTTATACCTCGATTCTGGTTATTTTTATTTATTTTTTTTGTTTTTATGCGGCGCACAGTGGAATCTGGTGGAACATGGTCCTAAGTACATATTTGTTTACACTTTTTTAAAGTTATGTATTTTTTTATTACCTACTACACTCCTAATGAACGCCAGGAAATTATAACTGGCCGCAGGAGGTTCATTTGTGACCAGTGTTGTGAATAACGCCCTTACAAGTAACGCCCTTACAGTAAGGGATTACTTTTTTCAGTAACTTCTAACGTAACTCCTTACATTTCTCAAATTCATAACGGCATTATGATTAGTGTACCATCATTACTATCATTACTCTGGCGGCGGCGGCAGGACTCGCTGCACTGTGTGCTGTCTGTCTTCTTCAGCTCGCTTCTTCACAGTCTAACAGAGTATATTGAATAGAGAAGGCACCGAAGGAAAGTTCCCCTCTCGTCCACTTGCATTGTTTCCCTCCGATGCCTGATCTAGTTTTAATATATCTATGTGTGTAACGTGACAAGTATAAGCCAATCAGAGCCAGTCTTATTCGTCGAGCAGAGCAGAGCCATCTAGTAGAACAGCTGCGACATTGAGGGGGCAGAAAAAATGCTTATGATCCCATAGACTTAAATGCATCCGGTAACCTCGGTTGTCCCAATTCAATAGAAGTGTATATAGATGAGCCGCCATTGAAGTGGCCCCATGAAGTGAACAGAGTTTTCGCGTAACTAAAGGCTCTGGCCTCTAGCACATAGACACAACCAGCTGTGCTGCGCACACACTAGCATTTGAGCTGCGGTAAAATATGCTCTCAGACGCAATGATACGAGGACAACAGCGTGACTGGAGCCTTTGCAGCGTGGAAATATAAACACTATTTTACATTCTTGCTGGTAAAGCAGGGGTTTTCAACAGGTGGTCCGGGAGGATTCCAGGTGGTCCTCACACTAAATGATGGAAAGTTGGTTAACCAGATGCAATACTTGTAGTGTAAACATGAAACCAAACGGACCCTTGCGGGTCCATTTGGTTTCCATTTCTAGTAAACACAGAATGGGGAGATCTTTATCTTGTCCACACAACATCTCTAAGGCATATTAATGTCAGTAAAATGTTGAAAATGGGAAGAATTTCACTTTAAACTTGTAAGCACGAATACTACAGAAAAACACCCCTTTTTTGTATGTTTAAAAAAAAAGTAAAGTAAAGTAAAGTAACGCCCTTACTTTCATAATTTAGTAAGGAATAAAGTAACTAGTTACTTTTTCAGGGAAGTAACTATAACTATAATTCCCTTACTTTTTAAAAGTAACTTCCCCAACACTGTTTGTGACCAGATGTAATTTCTTGCAGTTTACTCGGACTGTAGTAGAGAATAAAGAATAAAGAGAGAGTAAAGAATAAAAGACATTGCTTTAAAATGGTATGGATATACCTCACCTTATTGTGAATAGTAGAAGTGACCCAAACGTATTCATGTTTCTGTTGTGTTTCTAGAGGGAGGTTGTATTTAATTTGTAACATTAAACTAAATCTCCACCAAGCTCTGTGTTTCATGTTTGTTTTTTATGTTCCTGCAGACCACCAGTCAGAAACCACTGATTTATGAGGATGCTTCTTTCTTTTTTTTTTTACAAGATATCGGGCTCCATTTTCGTTACCATCTAAACCCCTTATCCCAGTGGTTTTCAACCTTTTGGCCACCAGGGACCACCATTTATTCAGCATTTGAGCCACGGACCGCCATTTGATTACATTTTCACCCTAAAGACCTAAAACTAAAGAATCCTTTTGGTTTTGTCCACAATTCCAGGCTGTATTTGGGAAACAAAACAGTGTAGACTTCTTAATTAAGTGGCGCTAATTCAGATGATGAATATTTTAACTCTTGAGGGCGTGAAAATGAAACCAAATGGACCCGCTAGGGTCCATTTGGTTTCATTTTTACATTCTCAAGAGTTACATCTGGTTAACCAGCTTTCCATCATTTAGCCTGGGGACCACCTGGAACCCTCTCATGGACCACTGGTGGTCCCCGGACCACCTGTTGAAAACCCCTTATCATTTGTTTTACTATTTTGAAATACCTTTTGGAATAGTTCAACGTGTCAATCTATTGACACATTGTGAGCTTGTAGACTGGCCATTTGAACTATTGAAAAATGTTATTTTTTTAATAGTTTAAAAAGGCAAAGAAATTGAGGGATAAGGGATTTAGAGACTTACAGATATTCACTTCTGTGAAGCCAGAAGCAGGGAAAAGCGAAGGCTCCAGCTGCAGACCTAGCCTAGGAGTGGACCCTGGTGCCTCACAGTTGATGTGATGACGTCACATCAACCCACAGGCCCCTGTTGTTGTAGCACAAAACCCCTAGACCCCTCCAACCGTAACCCTAAGGGTGTAGCAATGTTTGTAGCAAAACCCTAGACCCTAGATCCAGGTGTCTAGGTGTAACAGTGGATGGATTATATAAAACGTTTGAAAAGGGAATGGTGATGCTGTTTAATTCAAAGCATTTTTTTGATAAAAATCCACCATAGACATGATATGACCTACTGAAACCCCCAAAACACACACAGGTGTCCCTTACTGCTCAGAAGTGGAAACAATAGATGTGTTGAGTTGACTTCATCTGGTTAATAAACATTTATTTATAGGTTTATATAAACACTAAAAGCAAGACAAAATGAGTTTGAGTTCACCAGATGCAGCATTATATTAACCCTTAGTGTCCTGAACGCGTTTTTGGTGTTTTATCTGTTGAAAAATAGCAGATCAACAAGCTCATGTCGCGCCACCGAGTGGCGCGACATGAGCTTGTTGTTCTGCTATTTTTGAAAAATTGTGAAAATGTGCTGCAAATCTCTGAATACATTTTATCTCAATTTTTCGCTTCTGGGGAACCCCGAGAACAACATGTTTTCAGATGGCGGTCTGCAGCCAAATATGGATGATTCTGGTGGTCCTTGGCTAGAAATATGTTAGCATCACTGACACAGGAGCACAGATTTTTCAGAAAAACTAAAATCTAGTGTCAGAAACTATAGAATCTAGTGTCAAAAACTCGATTCTAGCGTCAGAAAGTAGATTCTAGTGTCAAAAAGGAGATCCTAGCATCAGAAACTATCATTTAGTATCAAGAACTATAGAGTCTAGTGTCGGAAACTACAGTAGAATCTAGCGTCAAAAGCTAGAATGTTGCTGCAGCTATAATCTGGTGTCAGGAACTACTGTATAATCTGGTGTCAGAAACTCGAATCGAGGGTCAGGACACAATGGGTTAAAGGACTACTTCATTTTATTTTGTTGTTGTTGTTGTTTCAACCAAGGTTCATGTTTTAGGTTGTTATTAAAGAAAGTAAAAGAAAGATGGGTGTTATTTGTTTTATATTCCCTGCTTTTAGTTTCAGGGATTGTAGTAATGGGAGGGGGTCATGGTCCTAAATACATATTTGTTTACAAAATTTTAGTGTTTTTTTTTTATTTATCTACTATACAGTCCTAATAAACCCCAGGAATGTAAAACAGTTAACACACATCTTTTACTTTCTCTACCTAAAATATAAACCTTGGGTGGAAAAAGAAAAGATTCCCTTTCATTAACACCATTACAGTTACTGTTTACATTGTGTTAGAAGTTACCTGTTATATCATATCATTAGTCTGGACATGGTCTGTGAATTTGTATATTCACAGACAATTTGTAATATAGTTGTATATACTGTAGGTAGTGTTACTGTTTTTATGTATTGTCAAGTAGAGCTTAACCCATTGTGTCCTGTCTAGATTTCTAGTTTCTGAATAACATAATATTCAAAGGTTTGCACCACGTTTTCACGATTTTTTTAAAAAATAGCAGAGATACAAGCTCATAGCGCGCCACTCGGTGGCGCGCTATGAGCTTGTAGATCTGCTATTTTTCAATAGTTAAAACATAATGCTGAGAACACCAAAACGCGTTCAATAGGTAACTTTTCCATTCACAAATCTTAAATTTGACATCCATTATGACTGTCATTTTTGTCACATACCGGTAAAGGGTCTTACAGACGGCGGGTAATAAATCACACATTCTAATTAATTTTCGACGGGACCGGCATTTTGTGCTCAGAAAAAGACCCGCGATAAAGAGAGTGTGTAACGCCGGTCGTTTATGGCGCAGCGGTAGTCCAGTGATGTGTGTTGCGTGCTGTGTTGCTCGTTTCGTGCACACGCGCGCAATGTTTTTGAAAGCTCAATCCAGTGAGCTTTTTAAAACGCCTGGCGTTAATCGACGGGAGATTTCCTTTATGTCGGCACTGCAGAGAGAATCCAGAATCACCGCGTTTATGCGGGCGTTTATAGAGATGCGCAGTGACGTCACCGCCCCGGTTCCGGAAGTCTTTTCCCCATTCATTTTTTCTCATAGACTTTTCGAAAATAATTTATATCAAGACGATTACGCCGCGGCCAAATCCAACTCAGGTCGTGACAAATCATGACAACAAACACAATATCGTCATATAATATATAATTAGGAAGAAGTAGAAAACGGCATGATACAAGACTTTTTGTTTTTCGTTTTTCATCTTAGAAATTATTTTATTGTCCCAAAAGTTTGTGTGTGTCATCGTGATTCGTCACGACTCGAGTTGGCTTTGTCCGACCGTGGCGTAATCGTCTTGATATAAATTATTTTCGAAAAGTCTATGAGAAAAATGAATTGGGGAAAAGACTTCCGGAACAGGGGCGGTGACGTCACTGCGCATCTCTATCGTTGCCGTCTGGAAAGCCCTTAAGACATTCCCTGATTTTCAGCCTCAAAGCCTTTTCTCAATGTTTTCTATGGGAGAATGACGTCCCACACATTAGCGGTGGGACGATTCTCTTACCTCACGATGCGATAAATATCGATATTTAGTGTTCTGTATCGATTCATATTGCGATTCTAAATTATGCTGTGATTCGATTCAATATATTGCATTTTTTGCCACGAATGACTGTGCTTTTATTATACACTAGAACATTTTAAAGGGGATTTTCAGGCATTGTCAAGATTTCTTTTTTTCTCAGAAAAAAGGTCCTAAAAGAAAAATCATTAACCAACACAACACAAACACACCTTGATGTCATTGTCATCATGTTGTGTTTCACCATGTTAATGATTTCTTTCACACAACACCTCTGTGCAGTAAAATGTTGAAAATGGGTGGATTTCCCCTTTAAAACACATGACAAGTTCAATCAACTAGAACTTTTGAAAGCAATTCTAAATATTATTAAAAATAAAAAGTTCAATCATACATACATACATACATACATACATACATACATACATACATACATACATACATACATACATACATACATACATACATAATGAGTGCAGCCTGATAACATCAGTCAGTCTTTTTGACATGAACACATTAATGAATAGGACCTACATAAATATATATTTTTTTTTAAATGATTTTGAATCTGGCGATTCGATATTGATATCATGGCATTAAGAATTACGATATATTGGCAAATCGATTTTTTTTTTTTGCCCACCCCTAACACACATCATAAATCATCTAGGAACATAATCAATAATCAACCAATCGACCAGTCAATATACAAATACACCACAACATTGACATTAGGGAATATTCTTTCTTTGGAAATAATCTCTTAATTATTATTATTATTCTTAATTATTATGGTATTGTATCTATATTTTCTCTTAAACCATTATTTTTATAGAGTAGTAAATAACCACTGTAGTAACTACTTTCATAATGTAGTAGCTAGTAAAGTAATAGGTTATTTTTTCATTAATGTAATGACAACTGTAAAGATTTCCTTTTTAAAAGCAGCTTCTGTCTCCACTCTGTTCTATGTGGACACACTGCCACCTGCTGGCTGTGTGTTGTCATTGTTGTCATGTCAACATGCTGTACAATCACCTTGCTGTCTTATTGTTCAACATGAAGTCCTTCCTGTTGTGCAACTATATATATAGTCCTTCCTGTTGTGCACCGGTATATCAGGTCCTTCCTGTTGTTACAGTTCGTCTCACACGGACAGTTCCCACTCTTTCATTAATCCATTTTGACATAAGAAATGATTCTCTAAATCCTGGCAGTTTTCTGGGGGGAAAAAACAAACAAGTCGTTGATGAGTAGAGTGTCGTTGATGCAACGACACTCTACGTCAATAACATGCGCTGCACATTGGGCTCATATTAGAAGAGTTGTGACATTGAGGGGTCAGAAACTGAGCGCTCTGAACATGCGCTGGAAATCCACTATCAGCTGCGACGTGCTTGCGGTTAGGTATAGGGGTAGGTTTAGAGAAGGGTGTAGCAATGTTTGTAGCAAAACCCTAGACCCCTCCAACCGTAACCCTAATCCTAAACCCCTGACCCTCAACCTAACCTCACAGACCGCCAGGTCCGCCAGGTCTCGTAAATTCGGAACAATGGGAGGGCGCAACAATGGCAGTTCGGAATTGTGGAATGGCACCGGGCCGGCGCATGTTACTGACGTAGAGTGTCGTTGCGACCGTCATTTTCTCCACTGCAAAAAAAGTCTCCCGTGGAGAACGTCAGCTCGCTCGGGTGAGGTGGACGGGTTAAGGTTTTTGGCACAATTAGCGAGCTGCGGGTGGGCCGGGCCGCCTCCAAAAAAAGGACGAGATAAAAAAAAATATTCTGGTACTCTTGCTGAAACCATAACCTTGTTCTATTGTTCATCAATGTGTTGTTTATGAAAGGAGATTTAGCTCCTGCCTTTTGACTAAAGCATACCTGGGCATCATGCGGCCCAGGGGCCAAATGTGGCCCTTTGGCTGACTCTGACCGGCCTGTGAAAGGGTACTGTGGTTTTCAACCAGTGGCCTGGGCAAGGGCGAAACTTTAGGACACATTGGTGGGGTCCTAAAGTTTCGCCCTTGGCAGTGACATCCCATGAGCATTCACTTTATGCACTCAAAGACAGAAATGAACCATCATCAGCCTATCATTGTTTATAATGGTAAATTACAGGAATGGGCCATAATGGGCCATAATGGGCATGAATGCCAGTTGATTTAAAAATGGATAGGTTAGCTATAGCTTTTTTTGTCTGACTGTCACTATGCTAACACCCACGTTTTACGAAGGCACCCTCGTGATAAATGATGAATCTGTCTCATGCTATGTATGATGAGGAGTGATTGTGTCACTGTCACAAAATTTCTATCATTAGTAGGAGGACATGTGCCTATCGTTTTGACAGCCATCATTGGATGATTTTCAACTACAGTCTCTGCAGTTAGTCGTGCGTGTCACCATAAACAACTTGTCTTGATTAATTGATTTAGCAGGGCACGATTTTGCCCTGCTAAGTGATGTGTTCCAAACGTGATTTCATTATCGAGTGATAGCGTAAACATAAAACCAAATGGACCCTTGCGGGTCCATTTGGTTTTATGTTTAAGCTCTCAAAGAGTTACATCTGGTTAACCAACTTTCCATATTTAACCGAAACACTTTCCAGGGCCACTGGTTGAAAACCACAGTACCCTTTCACAGGCCAGTCAGAGTCAGCCAAAGGGCCACATTTGGGCCGCATAATGCCAAGGGGCCGCATGATGCCCAGGTATGTTGTAGAGCCTATTTCAGGACAGCTATGTGGCTGCAGCACGATACACACACCCAAGTGAAGTGACCCAACAGAATGTGGTGTCAAGATTCAAGTAAAATTACTTATTAAACTACAACATCGATGTCACCTCTCTCTCTCTCTCTCTCTCTCTCTCTCTCTCTCTCTCTCTCTCTCTCTCTCTCTCTCTCTCTCTCTCTCTCTCTCTCTCTCTCGCTTGAAGTCTATCTCTCTCTCTCGATCTATTTCTCTTTTTCTCTCTCTTGATTATGTAGACATTATTCCAATGGCCATTTTACCTTGATAACCAGATAATTTGGGCTGCATGGAAGACTGCAGGTTGGGTCATTTCATATGTGTTTAAAGGGGAATTCCACCCATTTTCAACATTTTTTTTTACTGAAACCCCTGTTATAAATTTTACTGAAACCCCTGTTATAAGTAATTAAGTATAATGTATTTATCCATAGGAGGCTTGTTAGCCTCCTAAACTCCCCCCGCTACCCCTCCCCCCGCTCCCCTCATGGCGCCCCAGGCAGCTGCCTAGTCCGACGAAGGCAAAAACGCCCCTGAACGACCCCCTCCGTATCCACGGTGACTGTCAGACGTAGTCGCTGAGCCTGTACCCGCTGCTGGAGGCAGAGAGCCGCGAGGCCGAGCGCGTGCCGCTGCGGTGGTTGTCCTTCAGCGCCTGCGGGGGGCGGTACGGCGGAGCCTGCATGGCGTCGAACGGAGGAGGGGACGGAGGGCGGTAGGTTGGGGCGCGGGGGCGTGGCCCGGGGGCGTGGTCCATCATGGCCCCGCCCCCTCCGTGGTGGTGGTGGTGGGCGGAGCCTGGTCCGCCGTGGCAGCTCCAGCACAGCGCGGCGCCACCGCACATGCTCAGAAAGGAGGAGGCGTAGCCCAGGTAGACCGCCGTGCCGATCTCGTACTTCATACCACTGAGGAGGAAGATAGAGACACAAACTGACCACAGGATTCACTTATTCCTCACCATATACAGTACATACAATTAAAGCTGTTGAAAATAGTTAATTAATGGGATTAAATTAATTTTGTTGATTAATCTGATTAAAAATTTTAACCCAATTAAGTCATGTGCAAACTCACTCAACCCACTGAGCATTTTCTCATTGAAAGAAATGGGTAGAGCACAGATTTACGGAGACATATAGCCGTGTGTCTCCCTGTAACCGGAGCCATAGAGTATAGCTGGAGGATCTACAAGCATTGAGGGCTTGTAGATCACCTATTTTGATAAATATTTTAAAGATAAATGTTTTTTTTTTTTTTTTTTTTTTACAGATTCGGTTTCCTTTTTAAATTTTGAAATCCTGTACAGGAAAACATGCATATTTTGGACATAGTTCGAATGATGATTAATCATGATTAAATTAATTTTGAAGCTGTGATTAATTTGATTAAAATTTTTAATCATTCAACATCCCTACATACAATACATACAATCAGGGGTGTAGTGGAGGGGGGGCGAGGGGGGACGGCGTCTCCCCACTTCTCACATTTAAAATATTTTTGGGTCTAAAAAAAAAAAAAAAAAAACATTAGCATGGTGAAATACATCTTGATGACATCATCGAGATGTGTTTCACCATGTTAATGAGTTTCCTTTTTTCTGAGAGCGTACAAATGTGAACCAAATGGACCCGCTAGGGTCCATTTGGTTCACATTTGTACACTCTCAGAAAAAAAAGAAAATGGGTGGAATTCCCCTTTAATGATGATGACATCATCATCATCAACTAAAATAAAGTACAGAAAAATGTTGAAAATGGGCGGAATGCTGAACAATATGGACCCTGACGAGCTCAATCAACTAGAGCATTTTAAAGCAATTTTAAACAATATAAATAAATGCTATATATTGGCACATCATTTTTCCCCCCACCCCTACTGGGGATGCATTTTAACTCCTCGACAGATTTACCAGGACTTTTGGAGTGATTGACTATTCTGTTGTATCTGCTCATCACTCCAAAAGTTGTTTTAGGTTTTGTTTTGTTAACAAACTCATTAACTCACTGCACACAATCACCTCATGTAGTCCTTTTTTAAGTGGTGATTGGACTACAGACCCCAGAAAACACCTCACACACTTTACAACTATCATTGATAAATGATATAACTTTAAATGTTGGAAACAGTGAAATGTGAAATGATGGTTTATGACTATGGGGGTTATTTTATTTTATTTTATTTTATTTTATTTTATTTTATTTTATTTTATTTTATTTTATTTTATTTTATTTTATTTTATTCCTAGAAGTCCTATAATAATAATAATCTGACCTGGGTAGGAAGGGTCCTAGAAGTCCTATAATAATAATCCGACCTGGGTAGGAAGGGTCCTAGAAGTCCGATAATAATAGTTCATTGACACACTTCGGCTCAGAATCAGATTGACCATAGACCATTTATTGCAAAGCTTTTGCATGTTTGTATGGCGGCATGGCTCTTGCTCATGTGATATCAGACGATCTATGAACTGAGTCATAGGTCTGATATCACATTTGATATCTCCGATTATCTGTGCATCAAGACACAGCTTGAGATATCAACAACCCCCCTGAGCAGAGCCAAGGTACAGTAAAATACAAGACATTAACACGTGAGCATTGTATCCAGTGCAGGCTGACATGAGACATTACAACATTTATCCAAAAATGCATGAACTACATGGATACAGAAATATCATAGTCCACAGTAAACACGGATACCATAACAGAATTAGATACCACAATAGTTACAACCCTTAAATCATGATTAATCAGAGACTCATGTACTCGGAACTGGTGCCACAGGGAGGAGGCCGGGGAGGTGGAGGAAATTTGAACACATATCTGATCAACAGGACAGAGTCAGCTTAGCAGGAAGAGAGAGAGAGAGAGAGAGAGAGAGAGAGAGAGAGGAGAGAAACTGCTTATATAGAGCACATGATTGAATGTGGGTGTGACTGACTAGCTGACAGCCAATGACAGTGAGGGGAGTTGACATGGGGACAGCCAATGAGAGTGAGGGGAGTAGACATGGAGAGACTGCAGATTTAAAGGAACAGAATGAATTACTGATTGAAAATAAGGGGAATTAAATAAACCTTCTGCCCTCCGTGCCTCAATGAACTAACGCTTCGCTGGATTTTGACCTGGGTAGGAAGGGTCCTAGAAGTCCTGTAATAATAATCTGACCTGGGTAGGAAGGGTCCTAGAAGTCCTATAATAATAATCTGACCTGGGTAGGAAGGGTCCTAGAAGTCCTATAACAGGGGTTTCCAACCTTTTTCATCTCCACCATTTATCCTAATCCTAGACCACCATTTATTCAGGATTTGAACCACCATTTGAGGACATTTTAGCCCCACAGACCCCAAATCTAAAGATTTATTTTGCTTTTTGTCCACAATTCCAGGCTGGATTTGGGGAAATAAAAAAAGCAAAACATACATTCCAAAATGGCTCATTCAGATGAATATTTTAACTCTTGAGAGCGTAAAAATGAAACCAAATGGACCCGCAAGGGTCCATTTGGTTTCATTTTTACGTTCTCAAGAGTTACATCTGGCTAACCGACTTAGCTGAGGACCACCTGGAACCCTCTCAAGGACCACTGATTGAAAACCCCTGTCCTATGATAATCATTGTTGGGACATGTGCACTATGTAACTTAATATATTACATAATATTTTACCAAAATGCAGTAACTTGTAATATAAATATATTACTAAACAAAAACAATCTAATATATTATACTTTTCTTTCTGCATTACTGCATTACTTTCAATGTTACTTTCTGTCAATCTGTCTCGTTGCAAGTGTTCTTGTGAAATTATCTTGACAACTGCAGAAGTTAAATAATTACTTATTTTCTATAATTTGTCATCAACTTATTTACTGGCTTCCATGAATTCAAGGAATACATTTAACTCCTGTGTTAAGGAGTGACGTTTTTTCAAGTTGATTTCAAATGGATTTGACCAGAAAGCCAAGCTTTATTGTACACATGCCACTGGCCTACACAATATTTGATTAATAGTGATACTAAATATTTAATTATATATTTTGTAAAAAGTAATATGTAATAGTAATATTAATATATTACACTTGCTCAGACAGTAATATTGTAATATAATATATTGCTTTAAAATGATGGTAATAATTAATAAGTAATATATTAACAAGGTAAAGTAATATTCCCAACACTGATGAACTGACCTGGGTAAGAAGGGGTCCTAGAAGTCCTATAATAAACTGACCTGGGTAGGAAGGGGTCGTAGAACTCCAGGACCACATCGTGGGTGGTCCAGCAGACGGTGATCAGGCTCAGCAGTCCGGCAGCGATCAGACACACTCCCCCGCTCAGCGCCAGCGCCGGTTTGACGGGCGAACCGCGGGCGAACCGCGTGCACTTCATCCCCGACACGGAGACGGTGAGAGCCAGAGCCGAGGTGATGCACGACAGGACCATGAGAGCACGGGCCGCCTGGCAAAAACACAATGTTTACCATGAGAGCACGGGCCGCCTGGCAAAAACACAATGTTTACCATGAGAGCACGGGCCGCCTGGCAAAAACACAATGTTTACCATGAGAGCACGGGCCGCCTGGTAAAAACACAATGTTTACCATGAGAGCACGGGCCGCCTGGCAAAAAACACAATGTTTACCATGAGAGCACGGGCCGCCTGGTAAAAACACAATGTTTACCATGAGAGCACGGGCCGCCTGGTAAAAACACAATGTTTACCATGAGAGCATGGGCCGCCTGGTAAAAACACAATGTTTACCATGAGAGCACGGGCCGCCTGGTAAAAACACAATGTTTACCATGAGAGCACGGGCCGCCTGGTAAAAAACACAATGTTTACCATGAGAGCACGGGCCGCCTGGTAAAAACACAATGTTTACCATGAGAGCACGGGCCGCCTGGTAAAAACACAATGTTTACCATGAGAGCACGGGCCGCCTGGTAAAAACACAATGTTTACCATGAGAGCACGGGCCGCCTGGTAAAAACACAATGTTTACCATGAGAGCACGGGCCGCCTGGCAAAAACACAATGTTTAATGTTTACCATGAGAGCACGGGCCGCCTGGCAAAAACACAATGTTTAATGTTTACCATGAGAGCACGGGCCGCCTGGCAAAAACACAATGTTTAATGTTTACCATGAGAGCACGGCTGCCTGGTAAAAACAACAAGTTTACTACGGGTGGGACCATTCACTTATAGAATACTGATATGTAGGGTTCTGAATCAATTTATATTGTGATTATTAGCTATTGATAGGTCGATTTGATATCTCGATATACAGTATCACATTTTTTCCCCACAAATTATCATACTAGAACAAGGGAGATTCCACCCATTTTCTGAGAGCGTACAAATGGGCAGGGGCAGTAGGGTACATACCTGTAGATTCGGGGGGCAGTGCCAACAGCGATCGGTGCAGTTTACACTGGTAGATACCAGTACTGTGGGGGGCAGTAGGGGCAGTAGGGGGCAATAGGGGGCAATAGGGTACATACCTGTAGATCCGGGGGCAGTGCCAGCAGTGACTGGTGCAGTTTACAGTGGTAGATACCAGTACTGTGGGGGGCAGTAGGGGCAGTAGGGGCAGTAGGGGCAGTAGGGTACACACCTGTAGATCTGGGGGCAGTGCCAGCAGTGAACGGTGCAGTTCACAGTTCATACTGGTAGATACCAGTGCTGTGGGGGCAGTAGGGGCAGTAGGGGGCAGTAGAGGCAGTAGAGTACTAGGGTATTACCTGTAGGTCCGGGGGCAGTGCCAGTAGTGACCGGTGCAGTTCACACTGGTAGATACCAGTACTGTGGGGGCAGTAGGGGGCAGTAGGGTATTACCTGTAGATCGGGGGGCAGTAGGGGCAGTAGGGGGCAGTAGGGTATTACCTGTAAATCGGGGGCAGTAGGGGCGTAGGGTATTACCTGTAGGTCCGGGGGCAGTAGGGTATTACCTGTAGGTCCGGGGGCAGTAGGGTATTACCTGTAGGTCCGGGGGCAGTAGGGTATTACCTGTAGGTCCGGGGGCAGTAGGGTATTACCTGTAGGTCCGGGGGCAGTAGGGTACTAGGGTATTACCTGTAGGTCCGGGGGCAGTAGGGTATTACCTGTAGGTCCGGGGGCAGTAGGGTATTACCTGTAGGTCCGGGGGCAGTAGGGTATTACCTGTAGGTCCGGGGGCAGTAGGGTACTAGGGTATTACCTGTAGGTCCGGGGGCAGTAGGGTATTACCTGTAGGTCCGGGGGCAGTAGGGTATTACCTGTAGGTCCGGGGGCAGTAGGGTATTACCTGTAGGTCCGGGGGCAGTAGGGTATTACCTGTAGGTCCGGGGGCAGTAGGGTATTACCTGTAGGTCCGGGGGCAGTAGGGTACTAGGGTATTACCTGTAGGTCCGGGGGCAGTAGGGTATTACCTGTAGGTCCGGGGGCAGTAGGGTATTACCTGTAGGTCCGGGGGCAGTAGGGTATTACCTGTAGGTCCGGGGGCAGTAGGGTATTACCTGTAGGTCCGGGGGCAGTAGGGTATTACCTGTAGGTCCGGGGGCAGTAGGGTATTACCTGTAGGTCCGGGGGCAGTAGGGTATTACCTGTAGGTCCGGGGGCAGTAGGGTATTACCTGTAGGTCCGGGGGCAGTAGGGTACTAGGGTATTACCTGTAGGTCCGGGGGCAGTAGGGTACTAGGGTATTACCTGTAGGTCCGGGGCAGTAGGGTATTACCTGTAGGTCCGGGGGCAGTAGGGTACTAGGGTATTACCTGTAGGTCCGGGGGCAGTGCCAGCAGCGATCGGTGCAGTTCACACTGGTAGATACCAGTGATGTGGGGCAGTAGGGTATTACCCGTAGATCGGGGGGCAGTAGGGTATTAGGGTATTACCTGTAGGTCCGGGGTCAGTAGGGTATTACCTGTAGGTCCGGGGCAGTAGGGTATTACCTGTAGGTCCGGGGGCAGTAGGGTATTACCTGTAGGTCCGGGGGCAGTAGGGTGTTACCTGTAGGTCCGGGGGCAGTAGGGTATTACCTGTAGGTCCGGGGGCAGTAGGGTATTACCTGTAGGTCCGGGGGCAGTAGGGTACTAGGGTGTTACCTGTAGGTCGGGGGGCAGTAGGGTACTAGGGTATTACCTGTAGGTCCGGGGGCAGTAGGGTATTACCTGTAGGTCCGGGGGCAGTAGGGTACTAGGGTATTACCTGTAGGTCCGGGGCAGTGCCAGCAGCGATCGGTGCAGTTCACACTGGTAGATACCAGTGATGTGGGGGCAGTAGGGTATTACCCGTAGATCGGGGGGCAGTAGGGTATTAGGGTATTACCTGTAGGTCCGGGGTCAGTAGGGTATTACCTGTAGGTCCGGGGGCAGTAGGGTATTACCTGTAGGTCCGGGGGCAGTAGGGTGTTACCTGTAGGTCCGGGGGCAGTAGGGTATTACCTGTAGGTCCGGGGCAGTAGGGTATTACCTGTAGGTCCGGGGGCAGTAGGGTATTACCTGTAGGTCTGGGGGCAGTAGGGTATTACCTGTAGGTCCGGGGGCAGTAGGGTACTAGGGTATTACCTGTAGGTCCGGGGGCAGTAGGGTACTAGGGTATTACCTGTAGGTCCGGGGCAGTAGGGTATTACCTGTAGGTCCGGGGGCAGTAGGGTACTAGGGTATTACCTGTAGGTCCGGGGGCAGTGCCAGCAGCGATCGGTGCAGTTCACACTGGTAGATACCAGTGATGTGGGGGCAGTAGGGTATTACCCGTAGATCGGGGGGCAGTAGGGTATTAGGGTATTACCTGTAGGTCCGGGGTCAGTAGGGTATTACCTGTAGGTCCGGGGCAGTAGGGTATTACCTGTAGGTCCGGGGGCAGTAGGGTATTACCTGTAGGTCCGGGGGCAGTAGGGTGTTACCTGTAGGTCCGGGGGCAGTAGGGTATTACCTGTAGGTCCGGGGGCAGTAGGGTACTAGGGTGTTACCTGTAGGTCGGGGGGCAGTAGGGTACTAGGGTATTACCTGTAGGTCCGGGGGCAGTAGGGTATTACCTGTAGGTCCGGGGGCAGTAGGGTATTACCTGTAGGTCCGGGGGCAGTAGGGTACTAGGGTGTTACCTGTAGGTCGGGGGGCAGTAGGGTACTAGGGTATTACCTGTAGGTCCGGGGGCAGTAGGGTATTACCTGTAGGTCCGGGGGCAGTAGGGTACTAGGGTATTACCTGTAGGTCCGGGGGCAGTAGGGTATTACCTGTAGGTCCGGGGGCAGTAGGGTACTAGGGTATTACCTGTAGGTCCGGGGGCAGTGCCAGCAGCGATCGGTGCAGTTCACACTGGTAGATACCAGTGATGTGGGGGCAGTAGGGTATTACCCGTAGATCGGGGGGCAGTAGGGTATTAGGGTATTACCTGTAGGTCCGGGGTCAGTAGGGTATTACCTGTAGGTCCGGGGGCAGTAGGGTATTACCTGTAGGTCCGGGGGCAGTAGGGTGTTACCTGTAGGTCCGGGGCAGTAGGGTATTACCTGTAGGTCCGGGGCAGTAGGGTATTACCTGTAGGTCCGGGGGCAGTAGGGTACTAGGGTGTTACCTGTAGGTCGGGGGGCAGTAGGGTACTAGGGTATTACCTGTAGGTCCGGGGGCAGTAGGGTATTACCTGTAGGTCCGGGGCAGTAGGGTATTACCTGTAGGTCCGGGGGCAGTAGGGTATTACCTGTAGGTCCGGGGGCAGTAGGGTATTACCTGTAGGTCCGGGGGCAGTAGGGTACTAGGGTATTACCTGTAGGTCCGGGGGCAGTGCCAGCAGCGATCGGTGCAGTTCACACTGGTAGATACCAGTGATGTGGGGGCAGTAGGGTATTACCCGTAGATCGGGGGGCAGTAGGGTACTAGGGTATTACCTGTAGGTCCGGGGTCAGTAGGGTATTACCTGTAGGTCCGGGGCAGTAGGTTTATTACCTGTAGGTCCGGGGGCAGTAGGGTGTTACCTGTAGGTCCGGGGGCAGTAGGGTACTAGGGTGTTACCTGTAGGTCCGGGGGCAGTAGGGTACTAGGGTATTACCTGTAGGTCCGGGGGCAGTAGGGTACTAGGGTATTACCTGTAGGTCCGGGGGCAGTAGGGTACTAGGGTATTACCTGTAGGTCCGGGGGCAGTAGGGTACTAGGGTATTACCTGTAGGTCCGGGGGCAGTAGGGTACTAGGGTATTACCTGTAGGTCCGGGGGCAGTGCCAGCAGCGATCGGTGCAGCTCACACTGGTAGATCCCAGTACTGTGCCACACACACTCCATCCAAAGACCCTTCATGTACTCTGAGGCAGTGATGATGTTGGATCCGACGTACGCGCTGCGTCTCCACTCCGGGAGGCAGGTGGACACCAGGGTGGACAGGAGACCCAGCAGACCCAGGAAGAAGCCTAGGAGCTGGACCGCCATGCCTGCCGCCATGGGGCTGGGCTCTGGGCTCTGGGCACACCAGTGTTGTTTGTTTGAGAATATTTTGACTTAGTCTCAGTCTTAGTCTTTTTTAGTCTTAGTCATTTTCGTTACCGCTATACCCCTTATCCCTTAACTTCTTTGCCTTTTTAAACTATTAAAAAAAAACATTTCTCAGTAGTTCAAATGGCCAGTCTACTAGCTCACAACGTGTTAATAGATTGACATGTTGAAATAGTCCAAAAAAGTTTTTCAAAATAGTGAAAATGAAATAAGGGATATGGCATAAGGGGTTTAGCATGTAACGAAAATGGAGCCCTTAGTCTTTTTTTAGTCTTAGTCTTGGTAGTTTAATCTTACATGCAATGCACTGTAGGTTTATATATGTTATACAGATTTATAGTTTTTAGTATGAAAGATGTCTCGTTTTATTTCTTTGTATAAAACTACTGCATTAGTCCCTTTCCTGAAAACGTATATGCAATCTATACTGCAGGTATGTTCACATACTTAAAAAGAACGAAAAAGAAAAAAAAAAGTTAAAAATGTTTCCTATTTCCATTAGTCTTAGGTTATGATTTAGTCTTCGTCTTAGTCTTAGTCTTTTGAAAACACACATCTTTTAGTCCCAATTAGTCTTCTGAAATTCATTTTTGTTAGTCTACTCTTAGTCGACTAAATATCAAAAACCTTAGTCGACTTTAGTCTTAGTCTTAGTCAACAAAAACAACACTGGGGCACACGATGTACTGGATGATGGAGAGACGTCTGGAGCCTCCCCAAAAAGGATCTGTTCAGCTCTGTAGTGTCTGGACAGAGCTCTGGTCTTGGTACCACAAGGTCATGGGTTCAATCCGGGCCTGCAGCGATTAATCCATGAATTGTAATCAAATATAATAATTGATTAGTCAGATCACAGGAGGAAAGTTTACAGAATCCAGGCCTCCATCTTCAACTGCTTATCCGTAGTGGGGTCACAGGGAGAGAGGGAGGGGGCAGCCAGTGACAAGCTCCAGCAGAGAATCTCCAGAATTCCTCACAAAATCGTGAAGTCATTC
Organism: Benthosema pterotum; assembly: GCA_039105355.1. Lineage (NCBI taxonomy): Eukaryota > Metazoa > Chordata > Actinopteri > Myctophiformes > Myctophidae > Benthosema > Benthosema pterotum. The sequence goes on from CM076978.1 coordinate 51,206,817, forward strand.
AATAAAAAGAAAGATGAATAAAGACAAATAAAAAATGAAATCAAAGAGCAGCAGAATCCACAGCAGTGTGAAGTCCATTTGGTTTGGAGGAAGACTGTTGTCTTGTAAGGTCTCTCTCTCTCTCTCTCTCTCTCTCTGTCTCTCTCTCTCTCTCTCTCTCTCTCTCTCTCTCTCTCTCTCTCTCTCTCTCTCTCTCTCTCTCTCTCTCTCTCTCTCTCT
>CM076978.1:51212035-51287035 GCA_039105355.1 Benthosema pterotum
ACTGAGTGGCACACACCTGTGACTGAGTGGTACACACACCTGTGACTGAGTGGCACACACACCTGTGACTGAGTGGCACACACACACACCTGTGACTGAGTGGCACACACACCTGTGACTGAGTGGCACACACACCTGTGACTGAGTGGTACACACACCTGTGACTGAGTGGCACACACACCTGTGACTGAGTGGCACACACACCTGTGACTGAGTGGCACACACACCTGTGACTGAGTGGCACACACCTGTGACTGAGTGGCACACACCTGTGACTGAGTGGCACACACCTGTGACTGAGTGGCACACACACCTGTGACTGAGTGGCACACACCTGTGACTGAGTGGCACACACCTGTGACTGAGTGGCACACACACCTGTGACTGAGTGGCACACACACCTGTGACTGAGTGGCACACACACCTGTGACTGAGTGGCACACACACCTGTGACTGAGTGGCACACACACCTGTGACTGAGTGGCACACACCTGTGACTGAGTGGCACACACACCTGTGACTGAGTGGCACACACACCTGTGACTGAGTGGCACACACACACACCTGTGACTGAGTGGCACACACACCTGTGACTGAGTGGCACACACACCTGTGACTGAGTGGCACACACACCTGTGACTGAGTGGCACACACCTGTGACTGAGTGGCACACACACCTGTGACTGAGTGGCACACACCTGTGACTGAGTGGCACACACCTGTGACTGAGTGGCACACACCTGCCAGCAATTGAACTTCAAAACTACAGAACAACATTTCGTTTTTCCACATTTTCTGAGGATCCATCCCACATGTTTATCAGTGTTCCTCATTCCATGAATGTCTGATCTCTACCAGTCAAACCTTGTTTTAAAGGTGAATAATCAATGATTAAAACGATTAAGATACAGTATACAAGTTGGTATTATTAAAGGTAGGGGAAGTGATTTCACTTTTGTCAGATATCACCCAAAAAAAATTTTTTTCTGTTAAAATGCTCTATTATAAGGTGTGGAAACCACATATGGAGTTTCCCCCTCCCCCACGTTAGCAGAGGAGCTAATAAAAGTTCCCCAGGTTGCCACCAATTCTCCTCCAATCAGGAGAGAGCAGCAGGTTCACATAGTGTAGCTACTGTTGGGGGCCCCTAGTGCACCAGGCTGGTACTACACCATGAATTTCAAATCACTTCCCCTACCTTTAAGGTGGAGAAAATGATTTGCAAAGTCAGGTAAGTCAGAACTTAAGTGTGGACCTCTATGTGCAAATTTAAATGTGGAATTCAAACAAAGGAATACACCAGGGGTTTTCAACCCTTTTCATCTCAGGGACAACCATTTATTCAGCATTTGAGCCACGGACCACCATTTGATGACATTTTAACCCCAAAGACCTAAAACTAAAGAATTATTTTGATTTTGTTCACAATTCCAGACTGTATTTTGCCAACAAAACAGTGTACACTTTTTAATTAAGTGGTGCTAATTCACAAGGGTCCATTTGGTTCGCAAGGGTCCATTTGGTTTCATTTTTACATTCTCAAGAGTTACATCTGGTTAACCAACTTTCCATCATTTAACCTGGGGACCACCTGGAACCTTCTCAGGGACCACTGGTGGTCCCCGGATCACCTGTTGAAAACCCCTGCTATAAATGCATAAACAGAGCATGTGTTAGTTATACATCCATACTGTAGACCTTTTTGACACCAGGGCCCACTATTTATTCAGCATTTGAGACACGGAGGACCACCATTTGATTACATTTTAGCCCCACAGACCCTAAAACTAAAGATTTATTTTGCTTTTGTCCACAATTACAGGCTTTGGGTAGGGTCAGGTTTTGGGGAAACCAAACAGTCCAACATACAGATCAAAATGGCCATTAATCTTCTACATTCTCTAGATTTGTAGACTTGGGATAATTCACATGATGAATATATTAACTCTTGAGAGCGTAAACGTGAAACCAAATGGACCCGCAAGGGTCCATTTGGTTTCACGTTTACGCTCTCAAAGAGTTAGCCTACATCTGGTAAAACCAACTTCCCACCATATTTAGCCTGGGAGGCGGGGACCACCTGGAATCCTCTCAGGGACCACTGGTGGTCCCCGGACCACCTGCTATTGAAAACGGTAGTTAGAGGTTAACCTTTGACTAAAGTTGTCAGAAAAGGGTTTAGCATTGACTCACCACGTGTTAATATTCTCCATGTTCACCAACATCCAGTCCTGTTTATCCAAGCAGAGACATTATACCACTACTATCATCCTAAAACTAGCTGTAAAGACTGAATTACAATACATGATAATGTACAAATAACTGTACCATAACTGTACAACCCTCTATACACAAACATACTGGCTGTACCGTCTCTGTCAGTGCGATGTCATCCTGCCAGTGTTGCCAACTGCCAGAATCCAAAATGCAGTAGTGGCACTTCCAAAATGCACCAGAATGCGCTAGAGCAGTGGGTTTTCAACCATTTTCATACCAGGGACCACTATTTATTCAGGATTTGAGCCACGGACCACCATTTGACGACATTTTAACCCCACAGACCCCAAGTCTAAAGATTTATTTTGCTTTTGTCCACAATTTCAGACTGGATTTTGGAAAGAAAGCAAGCAAACCATGCATTCCAAAATGGCTAATTCAGATGATGATTTTTTTTTTTAACTCTTGAGAGTGTAAAAATGAAACCAAATGGACCCGCCAGGGTCCATTTGGTTTCATTTTTACATTCTCCAGAGTTACATCTGGTTAACCAACTTAGCTGGGGACCACCTGGAACCCTCTCAAGGTGGTCCCCGGACCACTGGTTGAAAACCCCTGCGCTAGAGCAGTGTGTGGGTTTTCAACCATTTTCATACCAGGGACCACTGTTTATTCCACGGCACGGACCACCGTTTGATTTTGAGTTTAGTCTCTCTGACTAATTTAGGAGAGATAACTGGCAAAATGTTGGTCAAAATAGGAATTATTCTACATTTTCTAAATGTGTTGATTATTGAGAATTAGGTAGTTCAGGTTTAATTAAATATAATTTAACTCTTGAGAGCGTAAAATGAAACCAAATGGACCCGTAAGGGTCCATTTGGTTTCATTTTACGCTCTCAAGAGTTACAGATCTATAAGGGTCCATTTGGTTACCAATGGTCCTTTCTATAGGAAGGAAGGAGGACTCTATCATAGGAGGGAAAATGGTGAAAAACAAGGTTTTTATCTCTGGCGCCTGTCAACCAATTTCCCCCCAACTCACCAGCCAAAAAAAGCACTAGATTTTCCACCAGGAGTTTTTCACTAATTTTATTGGCGCTAGAGGAGTCTGGAAAAGAGCTAAATATAGAGGCAAATGCGCCAAGTTGGCAACACTGCATCATGCTCAATGCGACTGCCAGCACCTCTCTCTGTGTGTGTGTGTGTGTGTGTGTGTGTGTGTGTGTGTGTGTGTGTGTGTGTGTGTGTGTGTGTGTGTGTGTGTGTGTGTGTGTGTGTGTGTGTGTGTGTGTGTGTGTGTGTGTGTGTGTGTGTGTGTGTGTGTGGATTACACCCTCCATGGCCTTCCAGTTATTATAGATTACTAGATTAACACACTGTAAGCCTATAATGATCAGTGGGTGAACAACATGCATCACATTCATATGTGGACACGTTGTGTTTGTTGTGAGCTTGGAGATCTGCTATCTGCTCTGGTCTTCAACCAGTGGTCCGGGGACCACCAGTGGTCCCTGAGAGGGTTCCAGGTGGTCCCCATGGCTAGTTGGTTAACCAGATGTAACTCTTTGAGAGCGTAAAAAATGAAACCACAAAGGGTCCATTTGGTTTCATGTTTACACTCTCAAGAGTTAAAATATTTATCATGTGAATTAGCCCAAGTCTACACAACTAGAGAATGTAGAATAAAGGGGAACTCAATATTTTAATATGTCATTAATATAGCCTACCTTAGAGATGTTGTGTGGACATGATAAAAAAGTTCCCCTTTAAAAGTTCTGTATTTCCTAAAAATGGAGGTCTGAAAAAAACATTAACATGGTGAAACACATCTGATGACATTATCAAGATGTACAGTATTTCACCAAGTTAATGTTTTTCCAGAGAGGGTACAAATGGAACCAAATGAACCCTAGGGAAAGGGGATTTTTTTTTTTTTTTTTTTTTTTGAAAATGGATGGAATTCCCCTTTAATGGTCGTTTTTATCTGTATGTTAGAAATCTGGTCTATGGCAGAGGTTTTCAACAGGTGGTCCGGGGACCACCAGTGGTCCTTGAGAGGGTTCCAGGTGGTCCCCAGGCTAAAGTTGGTTAACCAGATGTAACTCTTGAGAATGTAATGAAACCAAATGGACCCTTGCGCTTGCGGGTCCATTTGGGTTTATTTTCACACTCTCAAGAGTTAAAATATTCATCATCTGAATTAGCATTAAGAAGTTTACACTGTTTTGTTTGCAAAATCCAGGTTGGAATTGTGAACAAAACCAAAATAATTCTTTAATTTTAGCTCTTTGGGGCTAAAATGTCATCAAATGGTGGTCCGTGGCTCAAATGCTGAATAAATGGTGGTCACTGGAATGAAAAAGGTTGAAAACCACTGGTCTATGAGACAGTTCATTTCAACTACAGCAGAGGTGAAAGTCTTTGCTGCCATCTAGTGTTCAACAGCAGACACTGCAGGCGGTGCAACTCTGGCTCATCACCAGGGGCGGCTTCATCGCCCGTGGCGCGAAGCGTCACGGGCGATGAAGCCGCACCCATACCATTTTCTCCAGGACTTTTATTAGGCAAGTAAAGCATCAATAATAACATCAGTTGTTGTTGAAGTTGCAACAGACACGCAGCATGCATAAAGCTAAAGGTCTGACTCAGAGAGTTTTCTGTTTTCAATGATGAAATGCTGTTGGTTTAGTGGTGACACAGCTGTAGTTAGTTAGTAGCAGTAGTAGTGTTTCACATCATTTTAAATAGAACTTTAATTTGAAATATCTTGGGTTGTTTTGCATGGCATCGTGTTTGATGGAGCAGTCTGGGCATTTAGGGGGGCATTGCCCACCCCATGCCCATGCCTAGATCCGCCCCTGCTCATCACGTGACGCAGAGACCCAATCCAGTGGGCGGGGCTTCGGGTTTAAATAGGGACGCACATGCGCACAGCACAGCAACCTGTTTGTCCACCATGTGCTGCTGCTCCAAGGTAGTTGAAATGTTTGGATTTACCTTTGACTCTCTTACTGTTTAAACCAAGGGTTTTCAACCTTTTTCATCCCAGGGACCACCATTTATTCAGTATTTGTGCCATGGACCACCATTTGATGACATTTTAGCCCCAATTCTTTTGGTTTTGTTCACAAATCCAGGCAGGATTTTGTAAACAAAACAGTGTCAGACCTCTTAACTAAATAGTGCTATAATTCAGATGAATATTTTAACTCTTGAGAGTGTATTTTACATTCTCAAGAGTTACATCTGGTTAACCAACCTTCCATCATTTAGCCTGGGGACCACCTGGAACCCTCTCAAGGACCACAGGTGGTCCCTGTTGAAAACCCCTGGTTTAAACATTAGTGTTTATATGCACTGAGAGATGATTGTTTGTTGATTCTTGTTTTTTGGAGACTAAATGGACAACAATATGAGGAATGTTTGAGAAGCAAACAAACAAATCATTTTCAATTCAAACGTCTTTTACTGGTGTGGAATAAAAAAAACATGCTTTTACTTTTACTTTTACTATCATGAAATTGATGTAATTATGCTTCCAGTAACTAATGCTAGTGTGTTCAAAGAGTAATGCTCTCAGTAACTAAAGGAGAAGTTAATACTAGCTTTTGCTTAAAGGAGAATTCCACCCATTTTCACGGGTGGAATTCCACCCATTTTCATGGGTGGAACTCTGTTTCCTAGAAATGGAGGTCTGAAGAAAAAAAAACATTAACATGGTCAAACACAACTTGATGACATCATAAAGCTGTTATTTACAACTATTCTAAACTATTGTACTGTTGTAAATAGCATTAGCATGTTGCCATGCTTCCATTGGCATGCTAGAATGGTACCCTTACCAGGTTAGCATTAATGTGTTAGCATCTGCATGTTACCATGCTGCCATTAGCATGCTAGCATTCTACCACTAGCAAGTTGGCATTGTCATGTTAGCATTAGCATGTCACCATGCTGCCATTAGCATGCTAGCATTCTACCATTAGCAAGTTGGCATTATCATGTTAGCATTAGCATGTCACCATGCTGCCATTAGCATGCTAGAATGTTGCCATTAGCTGTTAGCATTAACATGTTAGCATTGTTAGCATTAGCATGTTGGTATGCTGTTCTGTTTGCTGTATATTGGCATGCTAGTGTTTAATAGTTATTTAAAGGGGAATTCCACCCTGGAATATCTTTTCATATCTCCTATGGGAGGAGGTCTGCAGGTCAATGTTCTACATCAGGGGTTTTCAACCTTTTTTTATCCCAGGGACCACCATTTATTCAGGATTTGAGCCACGGACCACCATTTGATAACATGTTCACACGAAAGACCTAAAATTAAAGAATTCTTTTGGTTTTGTCCACAATTCCAGGCTGGATTTTGCCAACAAAACAGTGTAAACTTCTTAAGTGGTGCTGATTCAGATGATGAATATTTTAACTCTTGAGAGTGTAAAAATGAAACCAAATGGACCCTTGCGGGTCCATTTGGTTTCATTTTTACACTCAAGAGTTACATCTGGTTAACCAGCTTTCCATCATTTAGCCTGGGGACCACCTGGAACCTTCTCAAGGACCACTGGTGGTCCCCGGACCACTGGTTGAAAACCATTGTTCTACATGTATAAAACCAGGATAAAGAGTGTAATGTTTTATGTTCTGTCTTCCAGGTTGAACATGTGACCTTGGATGGGCCAATCGGGACAGCCTGCCCTGTTCTCCACAGATGCCTTCACCCCAGTGACGGTACGTACCTGGATTACATGTGACTTTAGTAGAAACCATACCTGAAGGCTCTGCCCAAATAATACTCTGACCTGCCAGAATGTGGCGACAATGAGGGGTCAGAAAACTGAGCCCTCGGGAGGGTTTGTTTGTAGCCTGAAAGAGGGACAAACTGATGTGACAGATGTGACAATAAATGCATTTATACAAAACAAGAATGCAATACTCGCCTCTTTTGCAACCAGATCCTAATTAATGATGTTTTTAGATATTGTGTCAAAGTGTCCATGATGTCACTGACAATGGCCTCACTTCCTTCACACAATATAATTCCCATAATGCTGTTTTTAAACTATCCAGACTTGGCTTGTGTAGCGCTTGTGTTTTCAGTTCAGCTGTGATGTTACAGCTGAACTGAAAAGACAAGCTGTATACATGCATACTGAGAGCAGCTACACACCTTGTTTGGGCTCTGCCTGTGTTTTCAGCAAGCTGTGACGTCACATCCTGCTTTTTAAAATGGGTGTCAGGGTGCCTCTACACTACATTCCAACTTTCGGCTGGGGGTGTGACATCACATCCTGCTTTTTTTTTGACTGGGTGTCAATGACACTTCCGGCTTGTGCCAGTTTCAGGGGCTACACACTGCACAAGTGCACATTCCAACTTTCGGCTGGGGGTGTGACGTCACATCCTCCTTTTTTGAATGGGTTTCAATGGGAACTTCCGTCTAGTTCCCGTCTGAATTTCGGCCGTGGGCGGGTCTTTCCTGCTGCCTGGCCGCTGTCCGAAATTCAGGCAGGAAGTAGCAGGAAGTGCCCATTGAAACCCATTCAAAAAAGGAGGATGTGACGTCACACTCCGGTCCGAGACTTGGACTGTGCAATATGTACTGTAGAGGCAGCCAGAGTATATTCGGCCGTGGAAGGCTTTTCCTGCAAGCTGGACACTGCCGAAAATACAAAGGGTGGCTCTACACTGGTTTTTGCAGTCTGTGTTTCGGCCTGGGTGTGATGTCACGTCTTCTTTTTTTTTTTTTTTTTTTTAATGGGTTTCAATGGGAATTTCCGGCTAGTTCCTGTCTGACAGTGGTCAGGCAGCAGGAAAGACCCGCCTGTGGCTGAAAATTCAGACAGGAACTAGCCGGAAGTTCCCATTGAAACTAATTCAAAAAAAGAAGGCGTGACGTCACACCCCCGGCCGAAACTTGGAATGTGCAATCTGCAGTCTGTAGGCCCTGAAACTGGAACAATCTGGAAGTGGCCATTGACACCATTCAAAAAATAAAAAATAGGATGTGATGTTACAGCTCTGCCAAAAACGCAGCCAGGGCACACGCAAGGTGTAGAGACAGCCTGAGAGAACATGGAGTCCAGGAAGGAAGTGGACCTAGTGTCTGTCACATCAGAGAGAAATACTAAAATATCTAAAGACACATTATGCACATAAACACCAAGAATGTGTTTCTAGTCACCAAAAATCATGAACCAGAGAACACTGCATGGAGGTGTGACATATGAGCTCTGGTTGCAAAAGGGTGTGAAGTGGCCCTTTAATGGTTTAATCAGTTTGTGTGAACGTTAAATCAAAATGGTGACACAGCCCTGTCTGACTTAATGACTTCCAAAATGTCATTCTGTAGACTGACACAGTCCTGTCTGTGACTTAATGACTTCCAAAATGTCATTCTGTAGACTGACACAGTCCTGTCTGTGACTTAATGACTTCCAAAATGTCATTCTGTAAACTGACACAGCCCTGTCTGACTTAATGACTTCCAAAATGTCATTCTGTAAACTGACACAGCCCTGTCTGACTTAATGACTTCCAAAATGTCATTCTGTAGACTGACACAGCCCTGTCTGACTTAATGACTTCCAAAATGTCATTCTGTAAACTGACACAGTCCTGTCTGTGACTTAATGACTTCCAAAATGTCATTCTGTAAACTGACACAGCCCTGTCTGTGACTTAATGACTTCCAAAATGTCATTCTGTAGACTGACACAGTCCTGTCTGTGACTTAATGACTTCCAAAATGTCATTCTGTAGACTGACACAGTCCTGTCTGTGACTTAATGACTTCCAAAATGTCATTCTGTAGACTGACACAGTCCTGTCTGTGACTTAATGACTTCCAAAATGTCATTCTGTAGACTGACACAGTCCTGTCTGTGACTTAATGACTTCCAAAATGTCATTCTGTAAACTGACACAGTCCTGTCTGTGACTTAATGACTTCCAAAATGTCATTCTGTAAACTGAAAACTAAACGTGTCTGTCTTGGTTTTTCTTCTATCATTTCAGAACCTGAAGCTGAGAGGAAGTCCTTATGAAGGTGCTGTCTGTCTGTCTGTCTGCGCTGCAGGGGGCTGTCTGTCTCCTCTGCTGTCTCCTGTCTCCTCTGCTGTCTCCTGTCTCACTGCTGGGTGCTGCTAACAGTGAAGGTTAGTAATGAACCTTTTGATTCCTGGCTGCTATAAGTGAGACTACATGCTACCATATCTTAGTGTATTGTTACATGTCATTTGTGTGTATAATGCCAGTCAGCATCACATGCTGCATGTGATGCTTCTGGAGCCGTGTGATTTATTCATCGTTTAACGTAATTTCTGAGTAAAACTTAGTCGTATCCACATCACATTTGTACATTCTGTTCTAGTGAAACACTAGAATCTCACAGGATAAACTCAGTACAGAACTGTGTTCACCCTGTGAGGTTCTAGTGTTTCCTTTCTTTGCTTTTAATAAAGTTATTTGTTTTTGTCTCCGACTCATTGATCGCATTTCGCTTTTTTATTTTATTAAACGTCCTCCTACTTTCCTATCCTACTGCCCTAGTTCTCCACTAGTGGTCTTGTGTGTACAGATGTGATTTCTGTCTGGTATCATTATGGTAGCATGTAGTCCTGCTTAACTAACAGAGGAAGGAAATGATGGCTGCTGTGTCATTTGCTTCCTTTGGTTAGTGAAGGTGAGTGAAGTAGTTTATTATTTATCTGTCAGACAGAAACCTTGTACGTCCATAGTTCAACTTTTTTTTTTTTTTTTATGAATTGATTGTTATCATCCTACAGTGTCACACACTGAAGTACCAAATGTTTGATTTACAAGCAATCATCCATTGAATATTCTATTTTTTTTATTTTATTTTTTGCCCAGAAAAGTAACTGTTTAGGATAGGGGTTTTCAACCTTTTTGATACCAGGGCCCACCAATTATTCAGGAGTTGAGCCACCGACCACCATTTGATGACATTTTAGCCCCACAGACCCCAAAACTAAAGATTTATTTTGCTTTTGTCCACAATTCCAGGCTGGATTTGGGGAAACAAAACAGCAAACGTGCAGATCAAAATGACAATTAATCTTCTACATTCTCTACTTGGGCTAATTCAGATGATGAATATTTTAACTCTTTGAGAGCATAAAAATGAAACCAAATGGACCTGCAAGGGTCCATTTGGTTTCCATGATTACGCTAATGCCCTCAAAGAGTTGCACCTGGTCAACCAACTTTGGTTTTGCTGGGGACCACCTGGAGCTCTCTCAAGGACCACTGGTGGTCCCCAGACCACTGGTTTAGGACATACAAGGTTTCTACCCTGACAATCATCTTTCCTCCTCTTTATTCTTTGTTTTTAATAAAGTTATTTGATTTCCTTTTGTCTCAGACTCTGTTGATCGCATTTCATTTATTCGCATTTTTTAGTCATTTCTTCCATCTTTTTGCCTATCAACAGTGTTTGTGGTGCGTGAATCGGGTTGCGTTTTTTATTTTTTGCGTTACCTGTAGAACGTCACGATTACGTGAGTTCACATTAGACATGAACTCAGGCCCGGTGTCTAATGTGCATTTATGTAATTATTTTTATTAATTGCAGACGGATTGTAGTTCACATCAGTTTAATTAGGGTGAAGTTTTTAACGCCGTTAAAGGGGAATTTCTCATCTTTTCTCTCCATTCTTTGCTTTAATAAAGTTATTTGTTTTTGTTTGTCTCAGACTCTTTTGATCGAATTTTATTTATTCGCTTTAATTTCTTCTCTTGCCTATCATTCTAGCTCTTCACTAACATTATATATTAATGATATATAATGTTGGAAATGGGTGGAGTTCCCCTTTAAGATGACTATAGGTAGTGCTGTAGCCGCGTCGTTCATGGCAATTTTTGTATGTTGTGTTCTAATGTCATATCATGTGTACTGATGATCGTAGTGTTGCCGACAAATAATGGAGCATAATTGTGTTTGCGTTGCGTCATTATGTTTGGTAATTGGCTTTGATCTAAAAGGAAATTTTGGGACCATTGGCTTTTGGGGAAAAAGCTCTCCATGCAAACTGCTTGGACAGAGACCAAGAAAATGTATGTATTTAGTTTGTGTTCATAGAGAACTCTAAAGTGCTTAAAGTGAAAAGTGCAGCAGCAAACGTCTAGGTCATAAGACCATTGTCAATGCTATATATTTATATCTAATCTGAGTAAAGTTTCTACTGCGTAATCCCACTTCACATATGAACACAGGCCCGGTATGTGAAGTGTGTTTATGTCGTATCATCTCACATTATGTGAGTAAAGATTCATGTCGTCCAACATCCCATAATGAACACAGGGTTAGGTTAGGGTTAGGTATGTGATGTTGGTTGATGCGTCTCATAATGTCTAAAGTTCTGCATGCTGCCACTTGGCAGCTAAAACTTCATCGCAAGGCGATGGGCCTATGGCCCAAACGTTCTACTGCACTATTCACTTTTTGCACTTTGGAGAACTTTATGAACATGGAAAAAATAATATATTGTCTTATGTCTGAGGAGTCTTTAAGGTATTGGTAGAGTGAGTTCTGGTTTCCAATGTATAACATTGCTATCATTCATGGTCTAATGACTATTAAGGACTTCCCACGGCTTGCCTTGGGAGCTTGGTAAGAATAAGTATTTATCAAATTGAATGTGCAGACTGTAAATTGTAGTCTGTACTTATGTTTTGGATGTGTAAATTCCAACAAAGCATAAGGCACTGGTGTGGACTTCTGGTTTACTGGAACGGGGTTCAACTCCCTGCAGTGCCTTGCTCAATGTGTTGGATTTACATGGTCTATTTATTTTCAGCTCTTGTGTTTCTTTAGATGAAAACCGCTGGATTTATTACAGTTTGTATTCCCTAGTTAGTGTTGGTTATTAAAGAACCGGTGAATTGAATACTTTATTTTTTTTTATCACACATCCATGGTCATGAAAAAATGTAAAATGTTCCACTTGTGTTTTATAAAAACGCCAAATAAACAAGTTGTCATAATATAAATTAAGCTGACCTGTTATCCCATTCCTGAATTGTCCTCCACGAATACAGTTGGCTTTGATTACAGTCATAAATACTCAGACGACAGACGATGGAGGTAGACGACAGACTAACAGACAGGCAGAGAGAGACGATGGAGGTAGACGACAGACAGGCAGAAAGAGACGATGGAGGTAGACGACAGACTAACAGACAGGCAGAGAGACGATGGAGGTAGACGACAGACTAACAGACAGGCAGAGAGACGATGGAGGTAGACGACAGACAGACAGACAGAGAGACGATGGAGGTTGACGACAGACAGGCAGAGAGACGATGGAGGTAGACGACAGACTAACAGACAGGCAGAGAGAGACGATGGAGGTAGACGACAGACAGGCAGACAGGCAGAGAGACGATGGAGGTAGACGACAGACAGACAGACAGAGAGACGATGGAGGTTGACGACAGACAGGCAGAGAGACGATGGAGGTAGACGACAGACTAACAGACAGGCAGAGAGAGACGATGGAGGTAGACGACAGACAGGCAGAAAGAGACGATGGAGGTAGACGACAGACTAACAGACAGGCAGAGAGACGATGGAGGTAGACGACAGACTAACAGACAGGCAGAGAGAGACGATGGAGGTAGACGACAGACAGGCAGACAGGCAGAGAGACGATGGAGGTAGACGACAGACAGGCAGAGAGACGATGGAGGTAGACGACAGACTAACAGACAGCCAGAGAGAGACGATGGAGGTAGACGACAGACAGACAGACAGGCAGAGAGACGATGGAGGTAGACGACAGACTAACAGACAGACAGACAGAGAGACGATGGAGGTAGACGACAGACTAACAGACAGACAGAGAGAGACGATGGAGGTAGACGACAGACTAACAGACAGGCAGAGAGAGACGATGGAGGTAGACGACAGACTAACAGACAGGCAGAGAGACGATGGAGGTAGACGACAGACTAACAGACAGGCAGAGAGACGATGGAGGTAGACGACAGACTAACAGACAGACAGAGAGAGACGATGGAGGTAGACGACAGACTAACAGACAGACAGAGACGATGGAGGTAGACGACAGACTGACAGACAGGCAGAGAGACGATGGAGGTAGACGACAGACTGACAGACAGACAGAGAGAGACGATGGAGGTAGACGACAGACTAACAGACAGGCAGAGAGAGACGATGGAGGTAGACGACAGACTAACAGACAGGCAGAGAGAGACGATGGAGGTAGACGACAGACTAACAGACAGGCAGAGAGAGACGATGGAGGTAGACGACAGACTAACAGACAGGCAGAAAGAGACGATGGAGGTAGACGACAGACTAACAGACAGCCAGAGAGAGACGATGGAGGTAGACGACAGACTAACAGACAGCCAGAGAGAGACGATGGAGGTAGACGACAGACTAACAGACAGCCAGAGAGAGACGATGGAGGTAGACGACAGACAGACAGACAGACAGACAGAGAGACGATGGAGGTAGACGACAGACAGACAGACAGAGAGACGATGGAGGTTGACGACAGACAGGCAGAGAGACGATGGAGGTAGACGACAGACTAACAGACAGCCAGAGAGACGATGGAGGTAGACGACAGACTAACAGACAGCCAGAGAGACGATGGAGGTAGACGACAGACAGGCAGAGAGAGACGATGGAGGTTGACGACAGACTAACAGACAGGCAGAGAGACGATGGAGGTAGACGACAGACTAACAGACAGGCAGAGAGAGATGATGGAGGTAGACGACAGACAGGCAGACAGGCAGAGAGACGATGGAGGTAGACGACAGACTAACAGACAGCCAGAGAGACGATGGAGGTAGACGACAGACTGACTGACAGGCAGAGAGAGACGATGGAGGTAGACGACAGACTGGCAGACAGAGAGAGACGATGGAGGTAGACGACAGACTGACTGACAGGCAGAGAGAGACGATGGAGGTAGACGACAGACTAACAGACAGGCAGAGAGAGACGATGGAGGTAGACGACAGACAGGCAGACAGGCAGAGAGACGATGGAGGTAGACGACAGACAGACAGACAGAGAGACGATGGAGGTTGACGACAGACTAACAGACAGGCAGAGAGACGATGGAGGTAGACGACAGACAGACAGACAGAGAGACGATGGAGGTAGACGACAGACTAACAGACAGGCAGAGAGACGATGGAGGTAGACGACAGACTAACAGACAGGCAGAGAGACGATGGAGGTAGACGACAGACAGACAGACAGACAGGCAGAGAGACGATGGAGGTAGACGACAGACTAACAGACAGGCAGAGAGACGATGGAGGTAGACGACAGACTAACAGACAGGCAGAGAGACGATGGAGGTAGACGACAGACTAACAGACAGGCAGAGAGAGACGATGGAGGTAGATGACAGACTAACGGACAGAGAGACGATGGAGGTAGACGTCAGACAGACAGACAGACAGAGAGACGATGGAGGTAGACGAGAGACTGACAGACAGGCAGAGAGACGATGGAGGTAGACGACAGACAGACAGACAGACAGAGAGACGATGGAGGTAGACGACAGACAGACAGACAGAGAGACGATGGAGGTAGACGACAGACAGGCAGAGAGACGATGGAGGTAGACGACAGACAGACAGACAGACAGACAGGCAGAGAGACGATGGAGGTAGACGACAGACTAACAGACAGGCAGAGAGACGATGGAGGTAGACGACAGACTAACAGACAGGCAGAGAGAGACGATGGAGGTAGATGACAGACTAACGGACAGAGAGACGATGGAGGTAGACGACAGACAGACAGACAGACAGACAGAGAGACGATGGAGGTAGACGAGAGACTGACAGACAGGCAGAGAGACGATGGAGGTAGACGACAGACAGACAGACAGACAGACAGAGAGACGATGGAGGTAGACGACAGACAGACAGACAGACAGAGAGACGATGGAGGTAGACGACAGACAGGCAGAGAGACGATGGAGGTAGACGACAGACTAACAGACAGGCAGAAAGAGACGATGGAGGTAGACGACAGACTAACAGACAGGCAGAGAGACGATGGAGGTAGACGACAGACTAACAGACAGACAGAGAGACGATGGAGGTAGACGACAGACTAACAGACAGGCAGAGAGACGATGGAGGTAGACGACAGACTAACAGACAGGCAGAGAGACGATGGAGGTAGACGACAGACTAACAGACAGACAGAGAGACGATGGAGGTAGACGACAGACTAACAGACAGGCAGAGAGAGACGATGGAGGTAGACGACAGACTAACAGACAGGCAGAGAGAGACGATGGAGGTAGACGACAGACTGACAGACAGGCAGAGAGACGATGGAGGTAGACGACAGACAGACAGACAGACAGACAGAGAGACGATGGAGGTAGACGACAGACTAACAGACAGGCAGAGAGACGATGGAGGTAGACGACAGACAGACAGACAGAGAGACGATGGAGGTAGACGACAGACTAACAGACAGGCAGAGAGACGATGGAGGTAGACGACAGACTAACAGACAGGCAGAGAGACGATGGAGGTAGACGACAGACAGACAGACAGACAGGCAGAGAGACGATGGAGGTAGACGACAGACTGACAGACAGGCAGAGAGACGATGGAGGTAGACGACAGACTAACAGACAGGCAGAGAGAGACGATGGAGGTAGATGACAGACTAACGGACAGAGAGACGATGGAGGTAGACGACAGACAGACAGACAGACAGACAGAGAGACGATGGAGGTAGACGAGAGACTGACAGACAGGCAGAGACGATGGAGGTAGACGACAGACTAACAGACAGGCAGAGAGACGATGGAGGTAGACGACAGACAGACAGACAGACAGAGAGACGATGGAGGTAGACGACAGACTGACAGACAGACAGACAGACAGAGAGACGATGGAGGTAGACGACAGACAGGCAGAGAGACGATGGAGGTAGACGACAGACTAACAGACAGGCAGAAAGAGACGATGGAGGTAGACGACAGACTAACAGACAGGCAGAGAGACGATGGAGGTAGACGACAGACTAACAGACAGACAGAGAGACGATGGAGGTAGACGACAGACTAACAGACAGGCAGAGAGACGATGGAGGTAGACGACAGACTAACAGACAGGCAGAGAGACGATGGAGGTAGACGACAGACTAACAGACAGACAGAGAGACGATGGAGGTAGACGACAGACTAACAGACAGGCAGAGAGAGACGATGGAGGTAGACGACAGACTGACAGACAGAGAGACGATGGAGGTAGACGACAGACAGACAGACAGACAGACAGACAGAGAGACGATGGAGGTAGACGACAGACTGACAGACAGGCAGAGACGATGGAGGTAGACGACAGACTAACAGACAGACAGAGAGACGATGGAGGTAGACGACAGACAGACAGACAGACAGACAGAGAGACGATGGAGGTAGACGACAGACAGACAGACAGACAGAGAGACGATGGAGGTAGACGACAGACTGACAGACAGACAGAGAGACGATGGAGGTAGACGACAGACTAACAGACAGGCAGAGAGAGACGATGGAGGTAGACGACAGACTAACAGACAGCCAGAGAGAGACCTTCCCACTTCATAGAATTGACAGATATTAAGCACTCAGATTAGAATGTTAATCTAATTCTCAATCTTCCTGGGTTTGGTTTCTGTAAATGATGTCTTAACGCACCAGTTGCCATTTCATAATCTCAAATCTATCCCCAGTGCCACATTGTAAATTTTCATTTTGAAGCTCCAAAATGTGTGTGGTCTTCCATAGTATCCATAGAGCAACCACACTTTGACAGCTCTTGGGTCATTTGGCACGCTACACTCCCAGCTGCCTATAGACCTGCGCAGTGACGTCACCGCCCCGGTTCCGGAAGTGTTTTCCCCATTCGTTTTTCTCATAGACTATTCGAAAACAATTTATATGAAGACAATTTCACCGCGGACAAGGCCAACTCGGGTCGCGACAAATCATGATGACACGCACTATTACCATAATATCGAATTAGCAAGACATAGAAAACGCAGGATAACACTTTTTGTTTTGTTTTTCATCTTAGAAATTATTTGATCGTCCCAAAAGATTGTCATCATGATTTGTCACGACCCGAGTTGGCTTTGTCGGCGTTGTAATCGTCTTTATATAAATTATTTTCGAAAAGTCTGAGAAGAATGAATGGGGAAAACACTTCTGGAACCGGGCGGTGACGGAGGATTTTCGAAAAATGTCGAAAAAACGCAAGGCTATAGCCTAACGTCTTTTCATCGTTTTGAGGATTTTCGAAAAATGACAAAAAATGACAAAACCTGGCAAAAACGCAATTTTTTGAGCATTTTTGAGCATTTTTGAAAAAATGTCAATTTCTAAAAAAAAACGCAGGGCTATAGCCTTACGTTTTTTCATCGTTTTGAGGATTTTCGAAAAATGACAAAAAATGACAAAAAATGACGAAGCTTGGCAAAAACGCAAGCCTATAATGTTACGGTCTTGCACAGCATGCCGTTTTTTACCATTTTGAGGATTTTTGAGCATTTTCAAAAAATGACAAAACCTGGCAAAAACGCAAGAGTATAGCCTTACAGTTTTGCTCAGCATGCTGTTTTTCACCGTTTTGAGCATTTTTTCGAAAAAATGTCAATTTCGAGGAAAAAAAACGCAAGGCTATAGCCTTACATTTTTTCATCATTTTGAAGATTTTTGAAAAATGACGAAACCTGGCAAAAACGCAAGGGTATAGCATTACAGTCTTGCTCAGCATGCCGTTTTTCACCATTTTGAGCATTTTTGAGCATTTTCGAAAACATGTCGAAATTTCGAGAAAAAAAACGCAAGGCTATAGCCTTACGTTTTTTCATCATTTTGAAGATTTTCGAAAAATGACAAAATCTGGCAAAAGCGCAAGGGTATAGCATTACAGTCTTGCTCAGCATGCCGTTTTTCACCATTTTGAGCATTTTTGAGCATTTTCGAAAAAATGTCAAAATTTCGAGAAAAAAAACGCAAGGCTATAGCCTTACGTTTTTTCATCATTTTGAAGACCATGGGCTATAGTACATGGTCTCGGAGCGTTTTTGAGCGTTTTGAAAAAATGTCGAAATCGAAGAAAAACCATGGGCTATAGTACACGGTCTCGGACGCCATGCTATAGTATGGCGTTTTTTGTTGTATTTGAGCGTTTTTGAAAAAATGTCGAAATCGAAGAAAAACCATGGGCTATAGTACATGGTCTCGGAGCGTTTTTGAGCGTTTTGAAAAAATGTCGAAATCGAAGAAAAACCATGGGCTATAGTACACGGTCTCGGAGCGTTTTTGAGCGTTTTGAAAAAATGTCGAAATCGAAGAAAAACCATGGGCTATAGTACATGATGTTGGAGCGTTTTTGAGCGTTTTGAAAAAATGTCGAAATCGAAGAAAAACCATGGGCTATAGTACACGGTCTCGGAGCGTTTTTGAGCGTTTTGAAAAAATGTCGAAATCGAAGAAAAACCATGGGCTATAGTACATGGTGTCGGAGCGTTTTTGAGCGTTTTGAAAAAATGTCGAAATTGAAGAAAAATCATGGGCTATAGTACACGGTCTCGGACGCCATGCTATAGTATGGCGTTTTTCGTTGTTTTTGAGCGTTTTGAAAAAATGTTGAAATCGAAGAAAAACCATGGGCTATAGTAGGCCTACATGGTCTCGGAGCGTTTTTGAGCGTTTTGAAAAAATGTCGAAATCGAAGAAAAACCATGGGCTATAGTACACGGTCTCGGACGCCATGCTATAGTATACATCGACACCGCTTAAGACAGGAACGCACTTCCGGTTTCTGGCGTGGGGTAAACTTTGGCTTCGTCTCCATTAGATATCAATGCGCGATGATGCAGATAGTGCAATGCCGACTGCTGTTTTACTTTTTGCAAAACCAATAACAAAAAAAATCCCGAATTAATATTTATACGTTTGCCATCAAAAGTAACATACAGTTAGAAGGACAAAATAGCTTCAAACCATCCGCCAAGAGGATGAATTCGGAAGGCTGTGGAGCCCTACTACAAAGCCTGTTTACATCTGCAGTCTCCACTTTGTTACTGGTAAGTTAGTGAACGCAAATATTGAAGGTTACCAAGTTGTTGTAACTATAACAATGTGGAAAATATAGCGTTATTGATCTCGTGATTATTAATACATAGATCTTATAGTTAAAGTGCCGTTTGTTTATATTTAGCTCAGCTTTACCCACAACGCAACATATCGTCTTCAACAGAGGACTTAAAGGGGAATTCTACACATTTTCAAAAGTTTCCTGAGAGGATACAAATGTGTACCATTTGCACCCTCTCAGGAAAAAAATCATTAACATGATGAAATACATCTTGATGATGGATGTCATCAGATGTATTTCACCATGTAAATGATTTCTTTCAGACCTCCATTTTTAGAATTGGGGGAACTTTTTCTTTATCATGTCCACACAACATCTGTAATGTATATTAATGACAATACAATGTTGAAAATGGGGTTTCCCCTTTAACAATGGCTTAAATCAGTGGTCCCCAAACTTTTTTCACAACAAGGACCCCCAGCCTGACATGCATTAGTCTATTTAAGTGAACCCTGGGACCAGCAAGTTATACTGTAAAATCGGTGCCAATCAGAGGGTGTACAAATGGGACCAAATGGACTCAGACCAAATGTCAAGTCATATAATTTTGTTATATTATTCACACAGGAAGTCAAAAAGCTTTTTAATACTAAGAACATTTTGGAACTAATAATGGCATTTCTTTCTCAAGCACGTTTAAATGTAAAATAATTTGGATTTGAGATGTGTTTAAATTTAGCTTGTGTAGTAGTATAGAAGTATTAATTACCACCATGTCTTTCTGTAGGGTTGAACATGAGGACGAAACACATCCAGACTACATACCCCTCATGTTTCCTGAAAAATCTCCCAAAATCACAATCATCAGCTGCATCAAATGTTTAAGGGTGAACCACAAGAAGACACAGCAGTCTCAACAATCTCAGCCTAAAGCTGTCACTCCAGTAGCCCAGGAAGCAACACCAGTGCCTTCTCCAGAGCATCAAGCACAACCTGAAGAATTAGCCCCAGTCAGTCTTCAAGATGGTGTAATATTGAGACGTTGTTGAAACAGCTTCATGAGGAGATCCAGTCTAATACAAGCCTCTACTTTGCATAGTACCGCAGCTGCATGGGAGCATGATTCACCAACGTTTTTAAAAACACAAATCATCAAATGCATAATGCAACAATGCGTATTGTATTCATTATTGAGATATGTGGTTTCATAGTTTTGACTATTTTAACCACTGTCAGCCTGACCTTCCTATGTTGAGTATGTCATTATACAATAGAGATACATTTTCATATCACTAAATATATAATCATACTATTTTATAATGTTTTTTATTTAATAAAACATGATCTCTGTATTAACTGCATCCAAGTTCATCCCGTCTTGCAGTCACAATGTACTGTAAGTATGCACAGCAAGCCAGAAACCCAGGTGCAGTGGGGGCTTCTAGTGGTTCTCCATGATGGTTTGACTTTACAATGCATTAAAACGTTTTCAGTGCCTGGTGTTAGTTTATGGAAAACAACAAAAGTTTACAATTTAAGCAGAATTTACAATATACTGTACAATGTAAGCACTAAAACATGGTTAATACATTAGACTTTGTATATAAGTCACTGCTGCAAGTACTGTGGGTTGATATGTATTACAAGTGCTATGGGCTGAGATGGAGTCTGCGAGGTGGGTATTCAACCCCCACATATCCACTCATCGTCATCCAGGGACCTCCGTCATCCAGGGACCTCCAGTTCTTCATAGGGCCTTTTGAATAGACACCTGCATGATAATATGGCACATATTCATAATTCTAACCCTTTTATTCAGCAGTATATCGTCACATCACAGTACAATTAAGGTAGGTGGAGAAACTTAGTTGTGCATGCTCATTATTGCAGTTAAAAAGTATATAGAAAGAGATGAGCATAAATTGCATATGACAAACAACCCATTTCTGGGCATATTATGATCTTCCAGCAGTCTACTGTAATTAAAA
Organism: Benthosema pterotum; assembly: GCA_039105355.1. NCBI lineage: Eukaryota > Metazoa > Chordata > Actinopteri > Myctophiformes > Myctophidae > Benthosema > Benthosema pterotum. Next base: position 51,233,371 of record CM076978.1, read on the forward strand.
ATTAATTGAGGTGGTGACACAGGTACACATGGCCACAAAACAGTAGACTATAGTATAATAAGATAATGACACCAATAAACAAAGCCATGTGGGTAAAAAAATACTCTACATTAAAATACCAACAGTGTTCATATAGTGTGTAGAACATGGTGCTTGTAATTTATTAAAGATGAGTTCTATGAACAAAACTAAGTCAGTACTGGCCCTTGGTGTTTAACATTATGGTAACTTTAATTCATCATAGATATAGAAAATTTAGCCTAAAGTTGTTTCTCACCAGGCAACTCGACCAGATAAATGTCCAGTCCAGTCCTTAACACATATTAACAACATAGTTCAGTGTTGAAAATCAGTGGTCTTCCCCTTTAATAACATACGGACAGCTATCTATTCCGATGTTGTTTAACTTGTTAAGATATTGTGCCATGTCCACGAGCAGTAGTGGATCAAGATAAGACATCGTAAACAGTTTAAAACATCATATTGTGTGAAATATTCCATTTTGAAATCGCCGTGCATAACACTGCAGTCAACGAGAGCAACATTTTCTTTACCCTACGGGGCGGAGCCAAGGTTTGATGACACCACGCGGTGTCAGTGTATGGCGTTTTTCGTTGTTTTTGAGCGTTTTTGAAAAAATGTCGAAATCGAAGAAAAACCATGGGCTATAGTACATGGTCTCGGAGCGTTTTGAAAAAATGTCGAAATCGAAGAAAAACCATGGGCTATAGTACACGGTCTCGGAGCGTTTTTGAGCGTTTTGAAAAAATGTCGAAATCGAAGAAAAACCATGGGCTATAGTACACGGTCTCGGACGCCATGCTATAGTATGGCGTTTTTCGTTGTATTTGAGCGTTTTTGAAAAAATGTCGAAATCGAAGAAAAACCATGGGCTATAGTACATGGTCTCGGAGCGTTTTTGAGCGTTTTGAAAAAATGTCGAAATCGAAGAAAAACCATGGGCTATAGTAGACGGTCTCGGAGCGTTTTTGAGCGTTTTGAAAAAATGTCGAAATCGAAGAAAAACCATGGGCTATAGTACACGGTCTCGGACGCCATGCTATAGTATGGCGTTTTTCGTTGTTTTTGAGCGTTTTGAAAAAATGTCGAAATCGAAGAAAAACCATGGGCTATAGTACATGGTCTCGGAGCGTTTTTGAGCGTTTTGAAAAAATGTCGAAATCGAAGAAAAACCATGGGCTATAGTAGACGGTCTCGGACGCCATGCTATAGTATGGCGTTTGTCGTTGTTTTTGAGCGTTTTTGAAAAAATGTCGAAATCGAAGAAAAACCATGGGCTATAGTACACGGTCTCGGACGCCATGCTATAGTATGGCCTTTTTCGTCGTTTTCTGGCGTTTTTGAAAAAATGTCGAAATCGAAGAAAAACCATGGGCTATAGTACATGGTCTCGGAGCGTTTTGAAAAAATGTCGAAATTGAAGAAAAACCATGGGCTATATATAGTACACGGTCTCGGACGCCATGCTATAGTATGGCGTTTTTCGTTGTTTTTGAGCGTTTTTGAAAAAATGTCGAAATCGAAGAAAAACCATGGGCTATAGTACATGGTCTCGGAGCGTTTTTGAGCGTTTTGAAAAAATGTCGAAATCGAAGAAAAACCATGGGCTATAGTACACGGTCTCGGAGCGTTTTTGAGCGTTTTGAAAAAATGTCGAAATCGAAGAAAAACCATGGGCTATAGTACACGGTCTCGGACGCCATGCTATAGTATGGCGTTTTTCGTTGTTTTTAAACGTTTTTGAAAAAATGTCGAAATCGAAGAAAAACCATGGGCTATAGTACACGGTCTCGGAGCGTTTTTGAGCGTTTTGAAAAAATGTCGAAATCGAAGAAAAACCATGGGCTATAGTACACGGTCTCGGACGCCATGCTATAGTATGGCGTTTTTTGTCGTTTTCTGGCGTTTTTGAAAAAATGTCGAAATCGAAGAAAAACCATGGGCTATAGTACATGGTCTCGGAGCGTTTTTGAGCGTTTTGAAAAAATGTCGAAATCGAAGAAAAACCATGGGCTATAGTACACGGTCTCGGAGCGTTTTTGAGCGTTTTGAAAAAATGTCGAAATCGAAGAAAAACCATGGGCTATAGTACACGGTCTTGGAGCGTTTTTGAGCGTTTTTGAAAAAATGTCGAAATCGAAGAAAAACCATGGGCTATAGTACATGGTCTCGGAGCGTTTTTGAGCGTTTTGAAAAAATGTCGAAATCGAAGAAAAACCATGGGCTATAGTAGACGGTCTCGGACGCCATGCTATAGTATGGCGTTTTTCGTTGTTTTTGAGCGTTTTTGAAAAAATGTCGAAATCGAAGAAAAACCATGGGCTATAGTACATGGTCTCGGAGCGTTTTTGAGCGTTTTGAAAAAATGTCGAAATCGATGAAAAACCATGGGCTATAGTACACGGTCTCGGACGCCATGCTATAGTAAGGCGTTTTTCGTTGTTTTTGAGCGTTTTTGAAAAAATGTTGAAATCGAAGAAAAACCATGGGCTATAGTACATGGTCTCAGAACGTTTTTGAGCGTTTTGAAAAAATGTCGAAATCGAAGAAAAACCATGGGCTATAGTACATGGTCTCGGAGCGTTTTTGAGCGTTTTGAAAAAATGTCGAAATCGAAGAAAAACCATGGGCTATAGTACATGGTCTCGGAGCGTTTTTGAGCGATTTGAAAAAATGTCGAAATCGAAGAAAAACCATGGGCTATAGTACACGGTCTCGGACGCCATGCTATAGTATGGCGTTTTTCGTTGTCTTTGAGCGTTTTTTAAAGAATGTTGAAATCGAAGAAAAACCATGGGCTATAGTACACGGTCTCGGACGCCATGCTATAGTATGGCCTTTTTCGTCGTTTTCTGGCGTTTTTGAAAAAATGTCGAAATCGAAGAAAAACCATGGGCTATAGTACATGGTCTCGGAGCGTTTTGAAAAAATGTCGAAATCGAAGAAAAACCATGGGCTATATATAGTACACGGTCTCGGACGCCATGCTATAGTATGGCGTTTTTCGTTGTATTTGAGCGTTTTTGAAAAAATGTCGAAATCCAAGAACAACCATGGGCTATAGTACATGTTGTCGCAGCGTTTTTGAGCGTTTTGAAAAAATGTCGAAATCGAAGAAAAACCATGGGCTATAGTACACGGTCTCGGAGCGTTTTTGAGCGTTTTGAAAAACTGTCGAAATCGAAGAAAAACCATGGGCTATAGTACACGGTCTCTGAGCGTTTTTGAGCGTTTTGAAAAAATGTCGAAATCGAAGAAAAACCATGGGCTATAGTACACGGTCTTGGAGCGTTTTTGAGCGTTTTTGAAAAAATGTCGAAATCGAAGAAAAACCATGGGCTATAGTACATGGTCTCGGAGCGTTTTTGAGCGTTTTGAAAAAATGTCGAAATCGAAGAAAAACCATGGGCTATAGTAGACGGTCTCGGACGCCATGCTATAGTATGGCGTTTTTCGTTGTTTTTGAGCGTTTTTGAAAAAATGTCGAAATCGAAGAAAAACCATGGGCTATAGTACATGGTCTCGGAGCGTTTTTGAGCGTTTTGAAAAAATGCCGAAATCGATGAAAAACCATGGGCTATAGTACACGGTCTCGGACGCCATGCTATAGTAAGGCGTTTTTCGTTGTTTTTGAGCGTTTTTGAAAAAATGTTGAAATCGAAGAAAAACCATGGGCTATAGTACATGGTCTCAGAACGTTTTTGAGCGTTTTGAAAAAATGTCGAAATCGAAGAAAAACCATGGGCTATAGTACATGGTCTCGGAGCGTTTTCGAGCGTTTTGAAAAAATGTCGAAATCGAAGAAAAACCATGGGCTATAGTACACGGTCTCGGAGCGTTTTTGAGCGTTTTGAAAAAATGTCGAAATCGAAGAAAAACCATGGGCTATAGTACATGGTCTCGGAGCGCTTTTGAGCGTTTTGAAAAAATGTCGAAATCGAAGAAAAACCATGGGCTATAGTACACGGTCTCGGACGCCATGCTATAGTATGGCGTTTTTCGTTGTTTTTGAGCGTTTTTGAAAAAATGTCGAAATCGAAGAAAAACCATGGGCTATAGTACACGGTCTCGGACGCCATGCTATAGTATGGCGTTTTTCGTCGTTTTCTGGCGTTTTTGAAAAAATGTCGAAATCGAAGAAAAACCATGGGCTATAGTACATGGTCTCGGAGCGTTTTGAAAAAATGTCGAAATCGAAGAAAAACCATGGGCTATATATAGTACACGGTCTCGGACGCCATGCTATAGTATGGCGTTTTTCGTTGTATTTGAGCGTTTTTGAAAAAATGTCGAAATCGAAGAAAAACCATGGGCTATAGTACATGGTCTCGGAGCGTTTTTGAGCGTTTTGAAAAAATGTCGAAATCGAAGAAAAAACATGGGCTATAGTACACGGTCTCGGAGCGTTTTTGAGCGTTTTGAAAAAATGTCGAAATCGAAGAAAAACCATGGGCTATAGTACACGGTCTCGGACGCCATGCTATAGTATGGCGTTTTTCGTTGTTTTTGAGCATTTTTGAAAAAATGTCGAAATCGAAGAAAAACCATGGGCTGTAGTACACGGTCTCGGAGCGTTTTTGAGCGTTTTTGAAAAATGTCGAAATCGAAGAAAAACCATGGGCTATAGTACACGGTCTCTGAGCGTTTTTGAGCGTTTTGAAAAAATGTCGAAATCGAAGAAAAACCATGGGCTATAGTACACGGTCTCGGAGCGTTTTTGAGCGTTTTGAAAAAATGTCGAAATCGAAGAAAAACCATGGGCTATAGTACACGGTCTCGGACGCCATGCTATAGTATGGCGTTTTTCGTCGTTTTCTGGCGTTTTTGAAAAAATGTCGAAATCGAAGAAAAAACATGGGCTATAGTACATGGTCTCGGAGCGTTTTTGAGCGTTTTGAAAAAATGTCGAAATCGAAGAAAAACCATGGGCTATAGTACACGGTCTCTGAGCGTTTTTGAGCGTTTTGAAAAAATGTCGAAATCGAAGAAAAACCATGGGCTATAGTACATGGTCTCGGAGCGTTTTTGAGCGTTTTGAAAAAATGTCGAAATCGAAGAAAAACCATGGGCTATAGTACACGGTCTCGGACGCCATGCTATAGTATGGCGTTTTTCGTTGTTTTTGAGCGTTTTTGAAAAAATGTCGAAATCGAAGAAAAACCATGGGCTATAGTACATGGTCTCGGACGCCATGCTATAGTATGGCGTTTTTCGTAGTTTTCTGGCGTTTTTGAAAAAATGTCGAAATCGAAGAAAAAACATGGGCTATAGTACACGGTCTCGGAGCGTTTTTGAGCGTTTTTGAAAAAATGTCGAAATCGAAGAAAAACCATGGGCTATAGTACACGGTCTCTGAGCGTTTTTGAGCGTTTTGAAAAAATGTCGAAATCGAAGAAAAACCATGGGCTATAGTACACGGTCTCGGAGCGTTTTTGAGCGTTTTGAAAAAATGTCGAAATCGAAGAAAAACCATGGGCTATAGTACACGGTCTCGGAGCGTTTTTGAGCGTTTTTGAAAAAATGTCGAAATCGAAGAAAAACCATGGGCTATAGTACACGGTCTCTGAGCGTTTTTGAGCGTTTTGAAAAAATGTCGAAATCGAAGAAAAACCATGGGCTATAGTACACGGTCTCGGAGCGTTTTTGAGCGTTTTGAAAAAATGTCGAAATCAAAGAAAAACCATGGGCTATAGTACACGGTCTCGGACGCCATGCTATAGTATGGCGTTTTTCGTCGTTTTCTGGCGTTTTTGAAAAAATGTCGAAATCGAAGAAAAAACATGGGCTATAGTACATGGTCTCGGAGCGTTTTTGAGCGTTTTGAAAAAATGCCGAAATCGATGAAAAACCATGGGCTATAGTACACGGTCTCGGACGCCATGCTATAGTAAGGCGTTTTTCGTTGTTTTTGAGCGTTTTTGAAAAAATGTTGAAATCGAAGAAAAACCATGGGCTATAGTACATGGTCTCGGAACGTTTTTGAGCGTTTTGAAAAAATGTCGAAATCGAAGAAAAACCATGGGCTATAGTACATGGTCTCGGAGCGTTTTTGAGCGTTTTGAAAAAATGTCGAAATCGAAGAAAAAACATGGGCTATAGTACATGGTCTCGGAGCGTTTTTGAGCGTTTTGAAAAAATGTCGAAATCGAAGAAAAACCATGGGCTATAGTACACGGTCTCGGACGCCATGCTATAGTATGGCGTTTTTCGTTGTTTTTGAGCGTTTTTTAAAAAATGTCGAAATCGAAGAAAAACCATGGGCTATAGTACACGGTCTCGGACGCCATGCTATAGTATGGCGTTTTTCGTCGTTTTCTGGCGTTTTCGAAAAAATGTCGAAATCGAAGAAAAACCATGGGCTATAGTACATGGTCTCGGAGCGTTTTGAAAAAATGTCGAAATCGAAGAAAAACCATGGGCTATATATAGTACACGGTCTCGGACGCCATGCTATAGTATGGCGTTTTTCGTTGTATTTGAGCGTTTTTGAAAAAATGTCGAAATCGAAGAAAAACCATGGGCTATAGTACATGGTCTCGGAGCGTTTTTGAGCGTTTTGAAAAAATGTCGAAATCGAAGAAAAACCATGGGCTATAGTACACGGTCTCGGAGCGTTTTTGAGCGTTTTGAAAAAATGTCGAAATCGAAGAAAAACCATGGGCTATAGTACACGGTCTCGGACGCCATGCTAAAGTATGGCGTTTTTCGTTGTTTTTGAGCGTTTTTGAAAAAATGTCGAAATCGAAGAAAAACCATGGGCTATAGTACACGGTCTCTGAGCGTTTTTGAGCGTTTTGAAAAAATGTCGAAATCGAAGAAAAACCATGGGCTATAGTACACGGTCTCTGAGCGTTTTTGAGCGTTTTGAAAAAATGTCGAAATCGAAGAAAAACCATGGGCTATAGTACACGGTCTCGGAGCGTTTTTGAGCGTTTTGAAAAAATGTCGAAATCGAAGAAAAACCATGGGCTATAGTACACGGTCTCGGACGCCATGCTATAGTATGGCGTTTTTCGTCGTTTTCTGGCGTTTTTGAAAAAATGTCGAAATCGAAGAAAAAACATGGGCTATAGTACATGGTCTCGGAGCGTTTTTGAGCGTTTTGAAAAAATGTCGAAATCGAAGAAAAACCATGGGCTATAGTACATGGTCTCGGAGCGTTTTTGAGCGTTTTGAAAAAATGTCGAAATCGAAGAAAAACCATGGGCTATAGTACACGGTCTCGGACGCCATGCTATAGTAAGGCGTTTTTCGTTGTTTTTGAGCGTTTTTGAAAAAATGTTGAAATCGAAGAAAAACCATGGGCTATAGTACACGGTCTCGGACGCCATGCTATAGTATGGCGTTTTTCGTCGTTTTCTGGCGTTTTTGAAAAAATGTCGAAATCGAAGAAAAACCATGGGCTATAGTACATGGTCTCGGAGCGTTTTTGAGCGTTTTGAAAAAATGTCGAAATTGAAGAAAAACCATGGGCTATAGTACACGGTCTCTGAGCGTTTTTGAGCGTTTTGAAAAAATGTCGAAATCGAAGAAAAACCATGGGCTATAGTACACGGTCTTGGAGCGTTTTTGAGCGTTTTTGAAAAAATGTCGAAATCGAAGAAAAACCATGGGCTATAGTACATGGTCTCGGAGCGTTTTTGAGCGTTTTGAAAAAATGTCGAAATCGAAGAAAAACCATGGGCTATAGTACATGGTCTCGGAGCGTTTTTGAGCGTTTTTGAAAAAATGTCGAAATCGAAGAAAAACCATGGGCTATAGTACACGGTCTCGGACGCCATGCTATAGTATGGCGTTTTTCGTTGTTTTTGAGCGTTTTTGAAAAAATGTCGAAATCGAAGAAAAACCATGGGCTATAGTACATGGTCTCGGAACGTTTTTGAGCATTTTGAAAAAATGTCAAAATCGAAGAAAAACCATGGGCTATAGTACACGGTCTCGGACGCCATGCTATAGTATGGCGTTTTTCGTTGTTTTTGAGCGTTTTTGAAAAAATGTCGAAATCGAAGAAAAACCATGGGCTATAGTACATGGTCTCGGAACGTTTTTGAGCATTTTGAAAAAATGTCGAAATCGAAGAAAAACCATGGGCTATAGTACACGGTCTCGGAGCGTTTTTGAGCGTTTTGAAAAAATGTCGAAATCGAAGAAAAACCATGGGCTATAGTACACGGTCTCGGACGCCATGCTAAAGTATGGCGTTTTTCGTTGTTTTTGAGCGTTTTTGAAAAAATGTCGAAATCGAAGAAAAACCATGGGCTATAGTACACGGTCTCGGAGCGTTTTTGAGCGTTTTGAAAAAATGTCGAAATCGAAGAAAAACCATGGGCTATAGTACACGGTCTCTGAGCGTTTTTGAGCGTTTTGAAAAAATGTCGAAATCGAAGAAAAACCATGGGCTATAGTACACGGTCTCGGAGCGTTTTTGAGCGTTTTGAAAAAATGTCGAAATCGAAGAAAAACCATGGGCTATAGTACACGGTCTCGGATGCCATGCTATAGTATGGCGTTTTTCGTCGTTTTCTGGCGTTTTTGAAAAAATGTCGAAATCGAAGAAAAACCATGGGCTATAGTACATGGTCTCGGAGCGTTTTTGAGCGTTTTGAAAAAATGTCGAAATCGAAGAAAAACCATGGGCTATAGTACATGGTCTCGGAGCGTTTTTGAGCGTTTTGAAAAAATGTCGAAATCGAAGAAAAACCATGGGCTATAGTACACGGTCTCGGACGCCATGCTATAGTATGGCGTTTTTCGTTGTTTTTGAGCGTTTTTGAAAAAATGTCGAAATCGAAGAAAAACCATGGGCTATAGTACACGGTCTCGGACGCCATGCTATAGTATGGCGTTTTTCGTCGTTTTCTGGCGTTTTTGAAAAAATGTCGAAATCGAAGAAAAAACATGGGCTATAGTACATGGTCTCGGAGCGTTTTTGAGCGTTTTGAAAAAATGTCGAAATTGAAGAAAAACCATGGGCTATAGTACACGGTCTCTGAGCGTTTTTGAGCGTTTTGAAAAAATGTCGAAATCGAAGAAAAACCATGGGCTATAGTACACGGTCTTGGAGCGTTTTTGAGCGTTTTTGAAAAAATGTCGAAATCGAAGAAAAACCATGGGCTATAGTACATGGTCTCGGAGCGTTTTTGAGCGTTTTGAAAAAATGTCGAAATCGAAGAAAAACCATGGGCTATAGTACATGGTCTCGGAGCGTTTTTGAGCGTTTTGAAAAAATGCCGAAATCGATGAAAAACCATGGGCTATAGTACACGGTCTCGGACGCCATGCTATAGTAAGGCGTTTTTCGTTGTTTTTGAGCGTTTTTGAAAAAATGTTGAAATCGAAGAAAAACCATGGGCTATAGTACATGGTCTCGGAACGTTTTTGAGCATTTTGAAAAAATGTCGAAATCGAAGAAAAACCATGGGCTATAGTACATGGTCTCGGAGCGTTTTTGAGCGTTTTGAAAAAATGTCGAAATCGAAGAAAAACCATGGGCTATAGTACACGGTCTCGGAGCGTTTTTGAGCGTTTTTGAAAAAATGTCGAAATCGAAGAAAAACCATGGGCTATAGTACATGGTCTCGGAGCGTTTTTGAGCTTTTTGAAAAAATGTCGAAATCGAAGAAAAACCATGGGCTATAGTACACGGTCTCGGACGCCATGCTATAGTATGGCGTTTTTCGTTGTTTTTGAGCGTTTTTGAAAAAATGTCGAAATCGAAGAAAAACCATGGGCTATAGTACATGGTCTCGGAGCGTTTTTGAGCGTTTTGAAAAAATGCCAAAATCGAAGAAAAACCATGGGCTATAGTACACGGTCTCGGACGCCATGCTATAGTAAGGCGTTTTTCGTTGTTTTTGAGCGTTTTTGAAAAAATGTTGAAATCGAAGAAAAACCATGGGCTATAGTACATGGTCTCGGAACGTTTTTGAGCATTTTGAAAAAATGTCGAAATCGAAGAAAAACCATGGGCTATAGTACATGGTCTCGGAGCGTTTTTGAGCGTTTTGAAAAAATGTCGAAATCGAAGAAAAACCATGGGCTATAGTACACGGTCTCGGAGCGTTTTTGAGCGTTTTTGAAAAAATGTCGAAATCGAAGAAAAACCATGGGCTATAGTACATGGTCTCGGAGCGTTTTTGAGCTTTTTGAAAAAATGTCGAAATCGAAGAAAAACCATGGGCTATAGTACACGGTCTCGGACGCCATGCTATAGTATGGCGTTTTTCGTTGTTTTTGAGCGTTTTTGAAAAAATGTCGAAATCGAAGAAAAACCATGGGCTACAGTACATGGTCTCGGAGCGTTTTTGAGCGTTTTGAAAAAATGCCGAAATCGAAGAAAAACCATGGGCTATAGTACACGGTCTCGGACGCCATGCTATAGTATGGCGTTTTTCGTTGTTTTTGAAAAAATGTTGAAATCGAAGAAAAACCATGGGCTATAGTACATGGTCTCGGAGCGTTTTTGAGCGTTTTGAAAAAATGTCGAAATCGAAGAAAAACCATGGGCTATAGTACACGGTTTCGGACGCCATGCTATAGTATGGCGTTTTTCGTTGTTTTTGAGCGTTTTTGAAAAAATGTCGAAATCGAAGAAAAACCATGGGCTATAGTACACGGTCTCGGACGCCATGCTATAGTATGGCGTTTTTCGTTGTTTTTGAACGTTTTTGAAAAAATGTTGAAATCGAAGAAAAACCATGGGCTATAGTACATGGTCTCGGAGCGTTTTTGAGCGTTTTGAAAAAAATTCGAAATCGAAGAAAAACCATGGGCTATAGTACACGGTCTCGGACGCCATGCTATAGTATGGCGTTTTTCGTCGTTTTCTGGCGTTTTTGAAAAAATGTCGAAATCGAAGAAAAAACATGGGCTATAGTACATGGTCTCGGAGCGTTTTTGAGCGTTTTGAAAAAATGTCGAAATCGAAGAAAAACCATGGGCTATAGTACATGGTCTCGGAGCGTTTTTGAGCGTTTTGAAAAAATGTCGAAATCGAAGAAAAACCATGGGCTATAGTACATGGTCTCGGAGCGTTTTTGAGCGTTTTGAAAAAATGCCGAAATCGATGAAAAACCATGGGCTATAGTACACGGTCTCGGACGCCATGCTATAGTAAGGCGTTTTTCGTTGTTTTTGAGCGTTTTTGAAAAAATGTTGAAATCGAAGAAAACCCATGGGCTATAGTACATGGTCTCGGAACGTTTTTGAGCGTTTTGAAAAAATGTCGAAATCGAAGAAAAACCATGGGCTATAGTACATGGTCTCGGAGCGTTTTTGAGCGTTTTGAAAAAATGTCGAAATCGAAGAAAAACCATGCCTTACGTTTTTTCATCATTTTGAAGATTTTCGAAAAATGACGAAATCTGGCCAAAGCGCAAGGGTATAGCATTACAGTCTTGCTCAGCATGCCGTTTTACACCGTTTTGAGCATTTTTGAGCAAATGTCGAAATTTCGAGAAAAAAAACGTAAGGCTATAGCCTTACGTTTTTTATCATTTTGAAGATTTTCAAAAAATGACGAAATCTGGCAAAAGCGCAAGGGTATAGCATTACAGTCTTGCTCAGCATGCCGTTTTTCAGCATTTCTAGCATTTTTGAGCATTTTCGAAAAAATGTCGAAATTTCGAGAAAAAAAAAACGTAAGGCTATAGCCTTACGTTTTTTCATCATTTTGAAGATTTTCGAAAAATGACGAAATCTGGCAAAAGCGCAAGGGTATAGCATTACAGTCTTGCTCAGCATGCTGTTTTTCACCATTTTGAGCATTTTCGAAAAAATGTCAAAATTTCGAGAAAAAAAAACGTAAGGCTATAGCCTTACGTTTTTTCATAATTTTGAAGATTTTCGAAAAATGACGAAATCTGGCAAAAGCGCAAGGGTATAGCATTACAGTCTTGCTCAGCATGCCGTTTTTCACCGTTTTGAGCATTTTTGAGAAAATGTCGAAATTTCGAGAAAAAAAACGCAAGGCTATAGCCTTACGTTTTTTCATAATTTTGAAGATTTTCGAAAAATGACGAAATCTGGCAAAAGCGCAAGGGTATACACCAGGGCCCGCCATTTATTCAGAATTTGAGCCACGGACCATCATTTGATGACATTTTCACACCAAAGACCTAAAGGCCTGACCTAAGGTTTCTGAAAAACTTGAAATATTTGTATATCAGCATCAAAAAGGTTTATTCTGTAATACTGTACATACTGTACAGAATCCAAATATGGATTCCCGTCTGGAAAGGGTTAAGAATTCTTTTGGTTTTGTCCACAATTCCCAGCTGTAATTTGCCAACAAAACAGTGTAAACTTCTCAATTAAGTGCTGATTCAGATGAATATTTTAACTCTTGAGAATGTAAAAATGAAACCAAATGGACCCTTGCACTTGCGGGTCCATTTGGTTTCATTTTTACATTCTCAAGAGTTAACCAGCTTTCCATCATTTAGCCTGGGGACCACCTGGAGCCTTCTCAATAGAATTTAACTCTAGTGTAAAAATGAAACCAAATGGGTACCTAAACCTACCATTTGGATCGTTACAGATCTATAAGGGTCCTTTTGGTTGTCCATCATTTAGCTGGAAATCCTCTCAGGGACCACTGGTTGAAACCCACTGCCCTAGGCTATAGCATGGGTTTTCAACCTTTTTCATCCCAGGGACCACCATTTATTCAGCATTTGAGCCACAGACCACCAATTGAGGATGTTTTTAGACCCACAGACCCCAAAACTAAAGATTTTTTTTGCTTCTGTCCATGACCATTAATCTTCTAGTTGTGTAGATTTGGACTAATTCGCATGATGGATATTTTAACTCTTGAGTGTAAAAATGATTTTTACGTTCTGAAGAGTTACATTTGGTTAAAACAACTTAGCTGGGGACCACCTGGAACCCTCTCAAGGACCACTGGTGGTCCCCGGACCACCTGTTGAAAACCCCTGCCCTAGAGCACAGCATGAAACTTTATTTTTCCCAAGGGGCCAAATGAGATACATAAAATATTGTGGAGGACCAAGACTAAAGGCTGAACCAAAGTCTGTGTACTATTAATTTACTTTCAAGACAAAAATAAGAGTAACTAGAAAAGTGCCCTTCTGGGCACAGGTCTCCACCAGGCCAGGACAGGTTGTGGCCTCCTGGTGGCGCTATAATAGGCCAATGTAAAAAGGGTACCATTTATTCTTATGACTTTAGCATTTGGATGATTTGAGGCATTTTGTCCAAAAATGTGTTTTGCAAATGCCCACCTGTTGGTGGCGCTATAACAAGCCATTGTGAAAAGAGTGGAATGTTTTTCTCAGCCTAGTATTTGTGTGTTGAGGATTTTATGTAAATTGCCTGCTGTGTTTATCATCTTTACACAATCGGCCTCCTGGTGGCGCTATGGCATGCCGATGTGGAAAATTTGGAGCAGAAGTTGATGGTTGTGTGCAAATTGTGGCACCGTCAGGTTAACAGTTTGGGAGATAAGCTGGTAACAGACAGACACACACATTTTTTGTAAAAAGATGCCACAAATCGGCCTCCTGGTGGCGCTATAACATGCCGTTGTGGAAAATTTGGATCAGACGTTCATGGTTGGCATCCAGGGAGTGTGTGTGCAAATTGTGGCATCGATCGGGTTAACGGTTTGGGAGATTAGCTGGTAACAGACGGACGCACACACAGATTTTTGCCAAACAAATGAAAGCATCTGCCTCCTGGTGGCGCTATGATGGGCTCTTCTGGAAATTTTGGAGCAGAGGTTCATTGTTGGCATCCAGGGAGTGTGTGTGCAAATTTTGGCACCGATTGGGTTAACGGTTTGGGAGATTAGCTGGTAACAGACGGACACACACATTTTTGCACAAAAATTGCAAGAATCGGTTTCCTGGTGGCGCTATAACAGACCGTTGTAGAAAATTTGGATCAGAGGTTCATGGCTGGCATCCAGGGAGTGTGTGTGCAAATTCTGATGTCGATCGGGTTAACAGTTTGGGAGATTAGCTGGTAACAGACAATCACACACATTTTTTTGTAAAAAGATGCCATAAATCGGCCTCCTGGTGGCGCTATAATATGCCGCTGTCGAAAACTTGGGGCAGAGGTTCATGGTTGGCATCCATTGAGTGTGTGTGCAAATTGTGGCATCGATTGGGTTAGCGGTTTGGGAGATTAGCTGGTAACAGACGGACACACACACACACAGATTTCTGCCAAAAAAATGCAAGCATCTGCCTCCTGGTGGCGCTATGATGGGCTCTTCTGGAAAAATTGGAGTAGAGATTCATCGTTGGCATCCAGGGAGTGTCTGTGCAAATTGTTGCATCGATCGGGTTAACGGTTTGGGAGATTAGCTGGTAACAGACGGACACAAACACAGATTTTTGGAAAAAGATGGCAAAAATCGGCCTCCTGATGGCGCTATAACATGCCGTTGTGGAAACTTTGGGGCAGAGGTTCATGGTTGGAATCCAGGGAATGTGTGTGCAAATTGTGATGTCGATCGGGTTAACCGTTTGTTAGATAAGCTGGTAACAGACAGACACACACACATTTTTTTGTAAAAAGATGCCACAACTCGGCCTCCTGATGGCGCTATAACATGCCGTTGTGGAAAACTTGGGGCAGAGGTTCATGGTTGGCATCCAGGGAGTGTGTGTGCAAATTGTGGCGTTGATCGGGTTAACGGTTTGGGAGATTAGCTGGTAACAGACAGACGCACACACAGATTTTTCCCCCAAAAAATGTAAGCATCTGCCTCCTGGTGGCGCTATGATGGGCTCTTCTGGAAAATTTGGTGTAGAGATTCATCGTTGGCATCCAGGGAGTGTGTGTGCAAATTTTGGCATCGATCGGGTTAACGGCGCCGGAGATTAGCTGGTAACAGACGGACTGACACACACACACACACACACACGGACGGAGGGCAAAACATATTCTCCACCATGCCTCCGGCCTGGTGGAGACAATAACAATCATTTTGACACCAGGGGCCACTATTTATTCAGTATTTGAGCTACGGACCACCATTTGATCACATTTTAGCCCCACAGATCCCAAAACTTTATTCAAGATCTTTTTGTCTACAATTCCAGGCTGGATTTGGGAAACAAAACAGGATAACAAAATGACCATTCTCTTGCATTCTCTGATTGAATGTGTAGACTTTGGGCTAATCCAGATGATGAATATTTTAACTCTTGAGTGTAAAAATGAAACCAAATGGACCCGCAAGAGTCCATTTGGTTTCATTTATACGCCCTCAAAGAGTTGCATCTGGTTAGACAACTTTCCATATTTACCTTGGAACTCTCTCAAGGACCACTGGTGGTCCACGGGTCGGTCAGAGACCGAAACTGTTCAGCACAGAAGAGGAAACAGCGCCCCCCCTCAATGCCTCAGACCAAGAATGGTACCTTTGAAAGCCAAATTCTCAAATTCCTGTTCCTCTGCAAGACATTACTCTATAAACCATATCTCAAAAACTGGTGGGGCAAACTGCACAACCAATATGTCAAATTGTAGCTATGACTCTCTGCTTTCACATGACATGATAAAGAAAAAAAGAAAAAAGTGAATTCCCTCAAAGACTCAACCTGGGTGATGCTGGGACACATTTGGCCCCGGGCCGCATAATGACCAGTTATGCTACAGTCCCTAAGTCATGGGTCTCCAACGGGTAGCTCGTTGGTTGTTTTGTTGGCTATAGCCTTACGTTTTTTTTTTTTTTTTTTTATCATTTTGAAGATTTTCGAAAAATGACGAAATCTGGCAAAAGCGCAAGGGTATAGCACTACAGTGTAGATCATGTAAATCCAACACATTGAGCAAGGCACTGCAGGGAGTTGAACCCCGTTCCAGTAAACCAGAAGTCCACACCAGTGCCTTATGCTTTGTTGGAATTTACACATCCAAAACATAAGTACAGACTACAATTTACAGTCTGTACATTCAATTTGCTAAATACTTATTCTTGCCAACCTCCCAAGGCAAGCCGTGGGAGGTCCTTAATAGTCAATAGACCATGAATGATAGCAATGTTATACATTGGAAACCAGAACTCACTCTACCAATACCTTAAAGACTCCTCAGACATACAAGACAATATATTATTTTTTCCATGTTCATAAAGTTCTGCAAAGTGCAAAAAGTGAATAGTGCAGTAGAACGTTTGGGTCATAGGCCCATCGCCTTGCGATGAAGTTTTAGCTGCCAAGTGGCAGCATGCAGAAATTTAGACATTATGAGACGCATCAACCAACATCACATACCTAACCCTAACCTAACCCTGTGTTCATTATGGGATGTTGGACATGAATCTTTACTCACATAATGTGAGATGATACGACATAAACACACTTCACATACCGGGCCTGTGTTCATATGTGAAGTGGGATTACGCAGTAGAAACTTTACTCAGATTAGATATAAATATATAGCATTGACAATGGTCTTATGACCTAGACGTTTGCTGCTGCACTTTTCACTTTAAGCACTTTAGAGTTCTCTATGAACACAAACTAAATACATACATTTTCTTGGTCTCTGTCCAAGCAGTTTGCATGGAGAGCTTTTTTCCCCCAAAAGCCAATTGTCCCAAAATTTCCTTTTAGATCAAAAGCCAATTACCAAACATAATGACGCAACGCAAACACAATTATGCTCCATTATTTGTCGGCAACACTACGATCATCAGTACACATGATATGACATTAGAACACAATATACAGAAATGGACAAAATTGCCATGAACGACGCGGCTACAGCACTACCTATAGTCATCTTAAAGGGGAACTCCACCCATTTCCAACATTATATATCATTAATATATAATGTTAGTGAAGAGCTAGAATGATAGGCAAGAGAAGAAATTAAAACGAATAAATAAAATTCGATCAAAAGAGTCTGAGACAAACAAAAACAAATAACTTTATTAAAGCAAAGAATGGAGAGAAAAGATGAGAGAAATTCCCCTTTAACGGCATTAAAACTTCACCCTAATTAAACTGATGTGAACTACAATCCGTCTGCAATTAATAAAAATAATTACATAAATGCACATTAGACACCGGGCCTGAGTTCATGTCTAATGTGAACTCACGTAATCGTGACGTTCTACAGGTAACGCAAAAAATAAAAAACGCAACCCGATTCACGCACCACAAATACTGTTGATAGGCAAAAAGATGGAAGAAATTACTAAAAAAAAATGCGAATAAATGAAATGCGATCAACAGAGTCTGAGACAAAAGGAAATCAAATAACTTTATTAAAAACAAAGAATAAAGAGGAGGAAAGATGATTGTCAGGGTAGAAACCTTGTATGTCCTAAACCAGTGGTCTGGGGACCACCAGTGGTCCTTGAGAGAGCTCCAGGTGGTCCCCAGCAAAACCAAAGTTGGTTGACCAGGTGCAACTCTTTGAGGGTATTAGCGTAATCGTGGAAACCAAATGGACCCTTGCATTTGGTTTCATTTTTACACTCTCAAAGAGTTAAAATATTCATCATTTGAATTAGCCCAAGTAGAGAATGTAGAAGATTAATTGTCATTTTGAACTGCACGTTTGCCGTTTTGCCATTTTGTTTGCCAAATCCAGCCTGGAATTGTGGACAAAATCAAAAGAAATCTTTAGTTTTGGGGTCTGTGGGGCAAAAATGTCATCAAATGGTGGTCCCTGGCTCAACTCCTGAATAACTGGTGGGCCCTGGTATCAAAAAGGTTGAAACCACTGTCCTAAAGTTACTTTTCTGGAGAAAAAAAAAAAACAGAATATTCAATGGATGATTGCTTGTAAATCAACCATTTGGTACTTCAGTGTGTGACACTGTAGGATGATAACAGAATCTATTCATAAAAAAAAAAAAGTTTAACTATGGACATACAAGGTTTCTGTCTGACAGATAAATAATAAACTACTTCACTCACCTTTACTAACCAAAGGAAGCAAATGACACAGCAGCCATCATTTCCTTCCTCTGTTAGTTAAGCAGGACTACATGCTACCATAATGATACCAGACAGAAATCACATCTGTACACACAAGACCACTAGTGGAGAACTAGGGCAGTAGGATAGGAAAGTAGGAGGATGTTTAATAAAATAAAAAAGCGAAATGCGATCAATGAGTCGGAGACAAAAACAAATAACTTTATTAAAAGCAAAGAAAGGAAACACTAGAACCTCACAGGGTAAACACAGTTCTGTACTGAGTTTATCCTGTGAGATTCTAGTGTTTCACTAGAACAGAATGTACAGATGTGATGTGAACACGACTAAGTTTTACTGGGAAATTATGTTAAACGATGAATAAATCCCACGGCTCCAGAAGCATCACATGCAGCATGCGATGCTGTCTGGCATTATACACACAAATGACATGTAACAATACACTAAGATATGGTAGCATGTAGTCTCACTTATAGCAGCCAGGAATCAAAAGGTTCATTACTAACCTTCACTGTTAGCAGCACCCAGCAGTGAGACAGGAGACGGAGACAGGACCCAGCAGTGGAGAGAGGAGACAGACAGACAGACCCCGGCAGCGCAGACAGACAGCATCCGAGCAGCGCAGACAGACAGACAGCCCCCGGCGGCGCAGACAGACAGACAGCCCCTTCATAAGGACTTCCTCTCAGCTTCATGATCTGAAATGATAGAAAAAACAAAAAGACACATTTAGTCCTCAGTTTACAGAATGACATTTTGGAAGTCATTAAGTCACAGACAGGACTGTGTCACCATTTAGATTTAATGTTCACACAACACTGATTAAACCATTAAAGGGCCACTTCACCCCTTTTGCAACCAGAGCTCATATGTCTATAGAATCTCTTTGGCTCTATGATCTCTATTCACACGGCAGCCATCCTGCCAGCACGGTGCCGACTAGTTGAAACTTCCCAACACGGGCGTAGACACGTGGGGAAAAGGGGGACAATTGTAGGGGGGCCCAAAGTCAGGGGGGGGGGGGGGCACTGAAAGCTTGCATTAATAAGGTTTTATTTGTATTGATTATATTATGAAAAATGTTTGATCTCAAAGTGCACCAGATTGAAGCATTTTAAAGGGGAATTCCACCCATTTTCAACATTCCAATTTGTCATTAGTATACCCTAGAGGTGCTGGGTGGACATGATAAAAACGTTTCCCCCCCCCCATTCTGCGTTTCCTGGAACTGGAGGTCTGAAGAAAAAAAAAAAAAAAAAAAAAAAGAAACACATCTTGATGGCATCATCAAGATGTATGTCATCATGTTAATGGATTTCTTTAGACACTTCTTTTTTCCTGAGAGTGTACAAATGGAACCAAATGAACCCGTTAGGGTTCATTTGGTTGCATTTGTACGCTCTCAGGAAAAATGTTGAGAATGGGTGAAATCCCCCTTTGACGCCGCCGGGAAAGGGGGGCCCATGTGGAAAAGCTTTGCAGGGGGCCCAGAATTGCTAGCTACGCCCCTGCTTCCCACACACAGCTCAGTCATCCCATTTCTATGAAATAATGTCAGACAGAAACTCTTGAATCGTCTTATTTCTATTTGCAACTCGTTTGCTTAACAAAACTTCACTATAGACATGAAATGAGCTCCTTCCTGTCAGGAAATTGATTGATGATTTTAAGTGTCAGAGTTTGGAAGCGCTCGTTATCAGTCTATCAAGCGGCTGCTGCATTGTGTGCACAGTTAAAACAGGTGTTACGTATGGGCTGTTCAGTGACAGTCAACAAGCACTTAGAACAAAATCTGCAAGGAACTTCTTGACAGGATGTAGCTTATTCCATGTTTATATAGTGGATTTTTAACCCTATACAAATCAAGAGTATCCAGTTTAGATGGATGGGTCATCTATGGAAGTTACTAGTTGGCACATTACTACAAAATGGCTGTTGTGAGAATATAGACTATAAAGTCTACCAACACAATCACACAAAGACCTCTAGGATAGTGTTCTAAATCTTCTAAATGTTAACATGGATTTTTCTTTTGCAAAAAAGGAATACGTGCCCTTTAATTAATGAAGTGAAAAAATATGCAACACATATCAGGGGCGAAACGCTCCATGTCTTAGCTCTGCCTCCTGAGGTAAATAAACTGGTGAACTGAACTCCAGAGTGCTGCCATCTTTTTTCACTTTGTACTTAGTTTGAGCCGTGCACCTTTAAAACTGAATCGCTGAACCTGAGTGCTGCGGTCTCTCTGCATTTTTTGCAGTCTTTCCCTTTAATTAATTAAGCTCCAGCAACTACATCAGAGCTGGGGGACCATAGAGAAGATGGCCAAAGACAGATGCAAGTGGAGGACCTTTGTTGCTGCCCTATGATGGGGATAAGTAAGTAAAGAGCCATAACAATTCAAACTTTGTATCCACATGTTCAGCATCAAACACAATTAAAATGTCAACCACAATCACTTTATATGACAATGAATCAGTCAACCTAACATGTTGCAGACCAATGGTGACACAGCCCTAGTTTGTACAGTACTAATTTAATCATGTACATACCGTGTGGAGCGTTCTGTCGTTCAGGTTGAAGATCTGTAGAGACAGATAACTCCTCACTGTGTGGAGCGTTCTGTCGTTCAGGTTGTAGATCTGTTGAGACAGAAAACTCCTCATGGCATCATCCAAAGTCACGTGATCATCCTGGAAGACACACGACATAAACCAACGTTACACTTTGACTCCAGACTTCAGTTGTTTTCAACCATTTTACACCACAGACCACCATTTGATGTCGAGTTTGGTCTCTGACACAAAACCAGGTTTTTGTCCATAATTTAGATTGGATAACTGGCAAAATGTTGTAAAACACAAAATAATAAGTCTACATTTCCTAAATGTGTAGATTCTTGAAAATTAAATAAAGTTTACTCTTTAGTGTTAAAATGAAAACAAATGGACCCTTTTGGGTCCATTTGGTTTTACTTTACACTATGAAGTTCCAGGTCTAAAAGTTCCATTTGGTTACCAACTGTAACCATCATTTAGCTGGGGACCACCTGGAACCCTCTCTGGAACCACAGGTGGTCCCCAGATCACTGATTGAAAACCACTGATATAGATAGTATTTATGAAAGGAACAACATCTAGATAATATATAACTTTAGTAAAAACAGACACGAGATTCAACAATTTCGCAAAAAAAAAAAAAAAAAAATCTACAAGCTCTTATCTTTTGGAATTCATAGATATGAGCTTGTAAGTCCACCATTTTATCATAGCTTGTTTGTAGAACAGCTGTTTTCAAATGGGTTGAATTGTGTCTGTGAATGACAGTCCAGGTGACAGTAGTAGTATTTAAGTTTGATGTTTTAAATTGTAACATTTACAAATAACTGTAGTAGAGCAACAACAGTAGGACAACAACATGGTCCACATTAATGTAATATACTTTACACATACAGTTTGGAATGATTTAGGTTTAGTTTATGTTTGTTTGCTTCTCAAAAAAGATAAACATTTTCCACATGTTGTTCATTTTCTGTCACTATAAACAACCAACAGTTCCAACAACTCAAAAGTTTAAACATTTATAACTGTAGATAAAACAAACATTATAGTGACCTACCTCCACAGCACATGGTCCAAACAGTCCACCATGCACATGCGCACCGTCCTCCATTTTTAAACCCCAAAGCCCCGCCCACTGCATCAGGTCAGCTGTTCATCTCCGTCCGTGATTGGTCCGTCAGAGTGGTTGCGTCATCAGCTGGCAGAGCCTTATAGATAGACAGAGTTGCGTCACTCCCATGTAGGCCTACGCTAATGGTCTAGAAGAGCAGGGGTTTTCAACAGGTGGTCCGGGGACCACCAGTGGTCCCTGAGAAGGTTCCAGGTGGTCCCCAGGTTAAATGATGGAAAGCTGGTTAACCAGATGTAACTCTTGAGAACGTAAAAATGCAAACAAATGGACCCTTGCGGGTCCATTTGGTTTCATTTTTACACTCTCAAGAGTTAAAATATTCACCATCTTAATTATCCCAAGGCAGGGGTTTTCAACCTTTTTGCTACCAGGGACCACCATTTATTCAGCATTTGAGCCACAGAGGTCCACTATTTGATGACATTTTAGCCCCACAGACCCCAAAAACTAAAGATTTATTTTGTTTTTGTCCACAATTCCAGGCTGGATTTGGGGAAACAAAACAGTCCAACATACAGATCAAAATGACCATTAATCTTCTAGTTGTGTAGACTTTGGGCTAATTAAGATGATGAATATTTTAACTCTTGAGAACGTAAAAATGAAACCAAATGGACCCGCCAGGGTCAAAGCAAAATAAATCTTTAGTTTGAGGGTCTGTGGGGCTAAAATGTCCTCAAATGGTGGTCCGTGGCTAAAAATCTGAATAAATAGTGGTCCCTGGAGTCAAAAAGGTTGAAAGCCACTGGTCTAGAGGATCTGCTCTTGCTGGACTTCTATAGAGCAGGATGAACATCAAGGGTTTCACCAATGTTTTTTTTTTCTAATAGGAGCCTTTCTTTCTGAGAGTGTACAAATGGAACCAAATGGACCACAGGTTCATTTCAATCCACTTTATTTGAAATAGTTTGGTAGTAATAGTACAGCATACCGTTACAGAGACCATAGTCGTTATTGTAGAATACTTTCAATGCTTTTGTTGGTTGAAAACTGTTCCAACTCCAGTTTGTCCCTATTCTATTCAGACTGCATGAACAGCACAGTTCCTGACCCATCAATGTCGGCTGATCGGCTCATCACACAATTCAATTCAATTCAATTCAATTCAATTCAATTCAATTCAATTCAATTCAATTCAATTCAATTCAATTCAATTCAATTCAATTCAATTCAATTCAATTCAATTCAATTCAATTCAATTCAATTCAATTCAATTCAAATGGCTTTATTGGCATGAGAAAAGATACGTTTAATTCATTGCCAAAGCAAGAACAGAACAGAACAGCAAGAAATGCAATATAACAGTGTTTTTCAACCTTTTTGACTCCAGGGACGCCCATTTATTCAGCATTTGAGCCACGGACCAGCATTTGATTACATTTTCACACCAAAAACATAAAATTAAAGAATTATTTTGGTTTTGTCCACAATTCCAGGCTGTATTTTGCCAACAAAACAGTGTAAACCTCTTATTTAAGTGGTGCTAATTCAGATGATGAATATTTTAACTCTTGAGAGTGTAAAAATGAAACCAAATGGACCCTTGCGGGTCCATTTGGTTTCATTTTTACACTCTCAAGAGTTACATCTGGTTAACCAGCTTTCCATCATTTAGCCTGGGGACCACCTGGAACCCTCTCAAGGACCACTGGTGGTCCCCAGAACACCTGTTGAAAACCCCTGCAATATAACAACACAAATCAGACAAGTGTGATATCTGCTAGTGTCCACTAGATAGCAGCAAAACGCTGATGTTCCTCATGGATCATCTATTATCCTGGTGGTTCCCAAAGTGACAGTTTTTTAACCAAAGTGGATCCTTATGGATTTGTAATTGTTTAACTCTAATGGACCCCCTTCCCCCCTCTTTATTTTTATTTTTCCTTTTACCTCCACTATTAATTTCCTGACTGTGTTTCAATCACAGTCAGGAAATTAATTAGAGGCCTAAATTAGACAAATATTCACTTCTATAGCCAAACACAGTGTTTGGCTATAGAAGTGAATATTTGTAGGCCTAAATGTCTTAATGAAATGAACATGGTGGTAGTCTATACCCTCAGTTTGGGGGTCCTTGACCTGATAAAGTTTGGGGACCACTGCTTTATTCTATCCAAAGGACCAATCAAAGTATTTACACAAGGAGCAACGTGCAATCATAATAGACTGTCAACCCTTTACTTTTCAACATCTGAATAGAATACATTTACCGTTTAAACATTTAGATGGAATGCAGATTTATTGTATTTGTCAGATTTATATTAAATGTGTTATCTCTCCTAACGTACACCAATATTCCACAGACCACCTCCTGAGAACCAATACAGACCATAACATACATGATCCTACAAAAATATATATAATAAAACTGACTTGTTAATTTAAAAAGTAACAAACAGTAGAGATCAGTGTGGATGAGCTTTTTTCTCCTTCAGAGCTACAGCCATTTATTGTAAAGAAAACGCTAGAATACTGCATCTGCTAAGACTGTGTGAACATGATATAATTATCTCAAAAGAAAAGATAGATCAAGGTCTCGACTTTAATCTGAGTCTCTTTGAGGTTCCATTATTGAATTATCAGTACCTGAATAGAGCATGTTTTTTCAAGCTGGATTGGCACCAATCTCTTCAAATGCTGATATTTCCACAATGGAACATCACCTTTCTGGATTAAAGTAGACTTTTAACCTTTCAAATGAGATATGTTGTGGCAACAAAGTCCTAGAAGATGGTACTATCATCTCATTTTTTCTAAAACATACATCCACAGAACTTGCTCTGGTAAATCTTTGTTGCCAGATCTCATTTGAGAGGTTAGAATCATAGGCGGATTATGAAATGAAGGGCCCCTGGGCCACCACCAGCCAAAGGGCCCCCCTACACCGGAGGATTTTTCTGCCCGGCGCGGCGGCATGATGGTTTAGGACTTTTAGATACAAAATTAGTAAACCCATTGTTAATAAGGACAGTGTGCACCATTATTATTTACTTTTTCCCCTTTCTTGGGTGGGCCCTGAGCTTGAGCCTCTTAGCGATCACGCGTACACTCAAGCTCATGGGCCCCCCTAGCTCAGGGGCCCTTGGGCCTGGGCCCAACGTGCCTGTTGGATAATCCTTCCATGGTTAGAATGTCCGTTTTAATCCCAAAACAAAGAATGATTATCTGTGACGTACAGTTATGGAATTATCATCTGATGAATGCTGCTTGGTCTCACAAAATAGTCCTGTTTATTGAAGAACTTACTGACAATGAGCCTCAAACCATTAGAAATAACTTTGAGGACATAGACATAGACAACAAGATATTAAATATTAAAAACTTTCTTTATAATCCATGGTAAATGGCGCATTTATATAGCGCCTTTATCAAAGGCATTTTGCATTCACACACGCACGCACGCACGCACACACACACACACACACACACACACACACACACACACACACACACACACACACACAGATGGTGAATGAAACCATGCAAGGCACAACAGGCACATCAGAAGCAATCAGGGGTTCAGTGTCTTGCTGAGGGACACTTTGACACTAACTCTGAGCCTGCGGGAGCCTGGGTTCAAACCGACTCTACCCCTGAACCATCGCCGCCCCTCATGTTATTATTGCTTTAAAGCAGGGGTTTTCAACCAGTGGTCCTTGAGAGGGTTCCAGGTGGTCCCCACTAGGCTAAATGATGGAAAGTTGGTTAACCAGAGGGTAACTCTTTGAGAGCGTAAAAATGAAACCAAATGGACCCTTGACCCTACATTTTATAATTGTGTAAATAAAATTAAGTAATTCGGGTGTAAAATGCTAAAATGAAACCAAAGGGACCCCGATCTCAAGATCCATAACGGTCCGTCATTTAGCTAGGGACCGCCTGGAATCCTCTCAAGGACCACTGGTGGTCCCCGGACCACTGGTTGAAGACCACTGATCTAAAACAACAAAGATGAAGAAATTAAAACATATAGTCAAACAAACTTAAATAGTCTTAAAAACTTTATTTGGTAACCTGCAGGTAAATAATTGCTGTTGTACATGTGGTGTTGTTGTTTTTTTTGCTAGTTTGTGGTTCCATACATTTACCAACAGTTGATCAGAAAAGGCAACTGCATGCTAATGTAAAACAATAACAATAATACTGACTCCATATGTATACAATACAAATTAGCAAACACAATATCAATTTTTTTGTTTTTACAACCTCTGTAGCAACCAACGCCTTCCTCTATTCCAGGGCTTTTCAACCTTTTTGACACCAGCATTTGAGCCACGGACCACCATTTGATGACATTTTAGCCCCTAAAACTAAAGAATTCTTTTGGTTTTGTTCACAATTCCAGGCTGCATTTTGCACACAAAACAGTGTAGACTTGTGTAGTGTGTACTTGTGCAGTGTAGAATTAAATAGTGCTAATTCAGATCAATATTTTAACTCTTGAGAGTGTGAAAATGAAACCAAATGGACCCGCAAGGGTCCATTTGGTTTCATTTTTACATTCTAAAGAGTTACATCTGGTTAACCAACTTTCCGTCATTTAGCCTGGGGACCACCTGGAGCCCTCTCAGGGACCACTGGTGGTCCCCGGACCACCTGTTGAAAACCCCTGCTCTATTCCATTGGTGTGCCATTATAGTGCAAACTGCTGTTTGGAAGACAGTTTTAGCGCAACTTCTGCAAACATTATTCTCAGTAATCAATGGCTAGTATTCTCAACTTCTATGGTGCAGACAGGTATAGTGTAAGTCTTCTCATTGGCTGCATGGCAGCCAATCAGGTCTGGAGCCTTGTAGTAGGCCAAAAGCCTGTACCACCAGACCTAGCTGGGCCTGGGCTTACCAAATAATTATCCACAATAATTAAAAACCAGTCATCAAGAGCTTCAATTCGTGTTGAACAAAGCAGGGGAGTACAGGAATATTTTTAATTGGGGTGAGTCGGGTGATTCCTGGACATTTTGAATTGCAGGTTTTAATTATTATGAAATTTACAAGCTCACAGTGACACATTGTGAGGTTGTGCATCTGTAATTTAAAACCACATAGAATAGATATATTATAAATATTTGGAATACTTTTTTAAATATTTGAATAAAGAAGGCACAGAACATTTTCAGATGGAAGAGTGGGCAGTTACATGTCACTCTGTGGTTCCTTGATGTGGGGGGGGGGGGGGGGGGGGGGGGGGGGGGAGCCCAAATAAGTTGTTCATGTACACTTTAGAAACACGCCCAAAAAACACCAACCAGCAACTATTTGCAAATGACTTTACAGAATAAAAAGTCAATAAAAATTCAGATGTTGCTTATAAGCAGTGTTAGTGGGACTTTTAGAAGTGGGGGGGCGCCTCTTAAAGGGGAATTCCACCCATTTTCTTTTTTCTTTTTTTTCTGAGAGCGTACAAATGTGAACCAAATGGACCCTAGCGGGTCTATTTGTACGCTCCCAGAAAAAAAGAAACCCATTAACATGGTGAAACACATCTTGATGATGTCATCAAGTTGTATTTCACCATGCTAAAAAACATACGGCAGGCCTACTTTTGCCCAAAAAATATTTTAGAATGTGAGTATTTAATATGTGAGAAGTGGGGGGAGGCCGTCCCCCCGCGTCCCCTGACACTACACCCCTGCTTATAAGAAGTAGACATCTAGGCAACACTGCCTAGACGGATGACATCACACACGGTAAAGACAGAATTACAACAACTCCGTCCACTTCATGGGGACAGTCCAATGGCGGCTCTTCTACATGGACTTGAATAGAGAATTAGTCCTGGACCTGAAGTAAGCAGAAATGCATTGGAATCAGGGCAACAGCCCAGCATTAATGATCTTAAATCGCTTTGTTTTAGATAGTTTTTTAGTGATAGTACAATGTTGTACAACATAAACATTATTGTACAGTAACATGTTGCTGTACAATGCCGTTGACATGTTGAAAACATCAACACATAAAACAGTCTTATTTTCTTAACAGAAAATGCAAGATTTTCTGTTTTATTTTGACTAAAACAATAATAAATAAAGGTTTCCCCCTTCGGACGCATGGCAGCTGATACCAATAACCAATCAACAAGTCTGTTTGCACATCGTCTAGCATTTCTGTGTCTTACAGATCACACACACATACTGAATTGAAAAATACATTTTTCAGACTTTTAGACCACATTATATATGGTCATTATATAGCCATCCCCAACAATGCATGCCAAAGAATGGGACAATTTTAACTTTTGTGTATTTTTTATATAAAAACTCCATAAAAGTCTATTTTAATTACTTCCCGAAACCGCGCTGTGTGATCTCCATCGTCCCATCAATAAAAGCCAATAGATGTTAAGCTGACCTGTTTTTATCCCATTACTGAGCAGTCGTCCACAATCACAGGTGTCTTGATTACAGTCAGAAATACTCTTGTTTTTAACCCCATTCTGGCATCCAGACAGTATATTACTGGGTTTTGAACTCAATCATCACGTCAGAATATACATCTGAACACATTATATGGTAGAAATAAGACACAGAGCAGAAAAATGGCAGAGTTGAGAAATTAATAGTAAACAAACATTCAAAGCGACGGGTGTATAGTGTATACTGTAGCTGGACGGGTGTAAGCCGTCCCTCGCACTAGGCCATCCCATTGCCTGAAGGGATGCCATGCTCTGATTGGTTCAGAATAACCCTCTGTGCCAGATAATCTGGTGGGATCCATAATAAAAAAAAACACCATTTCCAGTTCACCGATGTGTCACTGATGTCTTTGTCATATCCTTCCTGTTCAGGTGTTCAACAATCACTTCCACACTCTATCTGCCCTGTGCAGGTGTTTAACAATCACGTCCACACTCCAGCACATCAAAACCAAACCAAACCTACAGGGAAAAGAACATCTGTAAGTAAATAGTTGACAGGCAGAATCTAATAGCCCTAACCCTAACAAAACAGAAAGAGATTGGAGTCATTTAATACAATTAGATTACCATATTGTCTGACACTAGATTGTAGTTTCTGACATTAGATTCTAGAGTTTCTGACACTAGATTGTAGTTTCTGACAGTAGATTCTACAGTTTCTGACACTCGATTCTAGTTTCTGACACCAGATTGTAATTTCTGATACCAGATTGTAGTTTCTGATACTAGATTCTAGATTCTGACACTAGATTCTAGTTTCTGATACTAGATTCTAGTCTCTGATAGTAGATTCTAGTCTCTGATAGTAGATTCTAGCTTCTGACACCAGATCCTAGTTTCTGATACTAGATTCTAGTTTCTGACGCTAGATTATAGTTTTTGACACCAGATTCTAGTTTCTGATACTAGATTCTAGTTTCTGACACCAGATCCTAGTTTCTGACACTAGATTATAGTTTTTCCGAAAAAAGAAAAAAATCCATAAATATCCATAACATCCATAAAAGACCCATCAGACCTACAAGCTCATATCCTGCCACTCGGTGGCGCGATGTGACATTTCTCAGTAGCTGAGGCTAATGCTAGCTAATAACGCTGCAGAACAGAACGGATTGGGAAGTTACTCGTGAATAATATTTGTTTACAAGATGTCCCGGTCGACTCCACATCCTCTGACGGATTGGATTGCTGAGAACTTCCGGTATCAGAGTTTTGTCACTCGAGGTGTCATCACTCATCATGGCGTCTTAAAGTCACGTGACTTCCACGTCCTCTTGTCCCGGTGGTTCCTCCTCGTGGAAAAACCCCCTTCCCTCAGGAGCACCCGCAGCGGTCCACCACCATGGACGGGATCTTCCCGTAGACGATCTCCTCCTTGTCGTTGAAGTAGAGCATGTTGATGGGCGACACCTTCTTGGGCGTGCAGCAGGGCCCGGCCGTGCCCCGGGGCGTGGCCTTGTTGACCAGGTGCGTGTGCGGGTACTTCTCCAGGTGCAGGTACTCGCACTCGCCGATGCAGTAGTTGGCCTTGTAGCGCTTGGGCGCGATGATCCAGTCCCAGCCGAAGTCCTCGAAGTCCACCATCAGCGGGTAGCGGCAGCAGCGCGACTCCGGCGAGTTCTCGTCGCAGTCCAGGCCGGAGTCGCGGCGGGAGCGCCGCGGCGAGTCCGAGATCTTCACCTCCAGGAACGGTTGCTGCGGGAAAAAAAACGACGACGACAAAAAAACGGAAATGTAAATACTAGAGCTGTCAATCGATTAAAAAAATAATCGCGATTAATCGGATGATTGCCCATAGTTAATCTTTGATTAATCGCAATTTAATCGCATATTTTTATTCTAAAAGAGTTCTAAATATACCTTAAATGAGTGTTTTTCAAGAATATTCATATCAAGGTCAATTATTTATTCTTCATTTGAGCCACAGACCACCATTTGATGACATTTATTTAGACTTCCAGACCTAAATTAAAGAATTTGTCAACAATTTGATGTTGGTATGGTAGGAGCGAACATGCACATTTTGTAGAATGTTTTCTACATTCTCTAATTGTGTAGACTTATTTTAAAGTAACTTAACTGATGGAGATATTTAACAATTATTCACCTGCATTTGGCGAAATTTAACCAAATAGACCCACTTGGCCTTTGGTTTTACTGTGAGTTAATCTCGCACTAAAAAAATTAATCGAGTTAACTCACGGCTGAGTTAACTCGCGATTAACTAGTTAATGCTGACAGCTCTAGTAAATACCTTTCCGAACACAGATGACGTTCATACTTCACCCGTTCTAGTTCGGAAAAAGCGAGACTGTCTCAATAGATTGGTTAAACACTGCTAGAGCTGCTGACATAATGGGGGGTCCGTGCCGGGCTAATTAGTATCATTTTGGGGGTCCATGACATGAAAACCACTGCTGTACAACATCCTCATAGGTCCAAAGAGGTATATAAACGATGTAAACGCCAGCAATCTGGCCTACCGAGCCCAATAGAACAGGGGTTTTCAACAGGTCAGGTGGTCCGGGGACCACCAGTGGTCCCTGAGAGGGTTCCAGGTGGTCCCCAGGCTAAATGGTGAAAAGTTGGTTAACCAGATGTAACTCTTGAGAATGTAAAAATGAAACCAAATGGACCCTTGCGGGTCCATTTGGTTTCATTTTCACACTCTCAAGAGTTAAAATATTCATCATCTGAATTAGCACCGCTCAATTAAGAAGTCTACACTGTTTTGTTTCCCAGATACAGCCTGGAGTTGTGGACAAAACCAAAAGAATTCTTAATTTTAGGTCTTTTGGGTGAAAATGTAATCGAAAGGTATTCCGTGGCTCAAATGCTGAATAAATTGTGGTCCCTGGTATCAAAAAGGTTGAAAACCACTGCAATAGAACCAAGCTGCTCTGCTCACCTCCCTTCAAACGCTTCCACCGACTCTCTCGCTAATGTCCATGCATGCTGATTGTCGTGCCGTTTTGCGGATCCAAAACAAACGAAACGAATATACAATATACAATACATCCGATCGGGGTCTGTGTGTGTGTGTGGGGGGGGGGGGGAATCACATTGTCCATCTTTCCAAAGTGGAGTTCGGAAAAGTCACGACATCCGACGCTGCAAGCTTTCAGAACAAAACTCCAGGAAAGATGAGTTTCAGACGTTACGGACGTCGTCACTTTTCCGACTTTCCGAAAAGTTCCGGAAGTTGGAGAGAGAGTATGAAGAGGCCTTGAGGGTCACTCACTGGCAGACAGCGCCTCCAGGCTTGAAGCTGCCACGCTGGTGGCCAAGTTTGGTACTGCAGGCGGGTGGAATTCATGCACGAACGCCCCAAGAGCACGCACGCTGGTTTGCTTTGTGCACGCGGACAGGGCAGTTTGTATTTAAGTTGTTTTCTGAATAAACCAGCGGTCCTCACGTCATATACTACCTCTCAAAACACAACGGATGTATTATATGACAGATAATAAGCTCAATGCAAACCCACAAGCTTGTTTTTGATGCTTTTTGATGGTTTTCTTCCTTTGCTCGTGCGCGACGGCGCTCGTTCATGGTTCCCATAATCCCTTGCTTCGGGCGCGTTCATGGAGAAATACTTCTCCATGAACGCGCACTTCCGGCGGTCTTCCGGGTGCTTCAAAGCGCCAATGAGCAACTTGTATTGAAATGAACGGCAAGGGGGCGGGGCTATCGCTCAAGTCCGTTCTCTATTATTTTATTACTCTATGCTTGAGGGTCACTCACCAGCCCCTCCTCTCCAGGCAGGGTAGACGTCACGGCCAGATCGTTTCCTCGCTCATCGTACGCGTTGATGTCTATGCCATGGTTGGTGTTTGGTTTCCTCAGCCAGCCGCTGAGCAGCTGCTTAACGTCGATGCTCTGCCACGAGCCGCTCCCCGCCGACACCGCCACCTCCACGAAGCGGATACGCACACGAGACTGCTGCCGCGACCCGTCTGACGTCACCGGCATCAGTCTGGGAGAAGATTAATGGTCATAGGTTTGACTGCTTTGTTTCCCATGTCATGTGTTAAAGAATAGAGATGTACAACACAATGTGTTTAGAGACAACTTGTAGTGTAGGTCATGTGTTAAAGAATAGAGATGTACAACACAATGTGTTTAGAGACAACTTGTAGTGTAGGTCAGGCTTCCCCAATAGGCGACCCACGGGCCATTGCGGCCCCCGGGGCGCCCCTAGTGGCCCGCGGAGGTATTTTCTAAAAAATAATTTATTTTCACTCAAGAATTAAAGGTCTAGAAGGGTCCCCTTGGTCCCCAACTCTCCATAATTTAGCTGGGGTTGTTGCTTGAGTCACTCAGTTTTTATTTGTTTGATATGAAGGGGACAGGGCAGCTGAAATGAATATCAACTTAACTTAAAAACTGTGTCTGGGGTGTTCACAAAAGCCTAAGTAGATGTTAAAATGACCAAACCTTTTTTGTAAGTGAAATGTCCTTTTAATTAATTATTGAAAAAAAAACAAAATCTCAAATTTCCGCGCACATGGACTCGTCCCCGGCTTGGTACTGCCTTCAAAATATGGCCCTTGAGGAAAATTAATTGGGGAACCCTGGTGTAGGTCATGTGTTAAAGAATAGAGATGTACAACACAATGTGTTTAGAGACAACTTGTAGTGTAGGTCATGTGTTAAAGAATAGAGATGTACAACACAATGTGTTTAGAGACAACTTGTAGTGTAGGTCATGTGTTAAAGAATAGAGATGTACAACACAATGTGTATAGAGACAACTTGTAGTGTAGGTCACGTGTTAAAGAATAGAGATGTACAACACAATGTGTTTGGAGACAACTTGTAGTGTAGGTCATGTGTTAAAGAACAGAGATGTACAACACAATGTGTTTAGAGACAACTTGTAGTGTAGGTCATGTGTTAAAGAATAGAGATGTACAACATAATCTGTTTAGAGACAACTTGTAGTGTAGGTCATGTGTTAAAGAATAGAGATGTACAACACAATGTGTTTGGAGACAACTTGTAGTGTAGGTCATGTGTTAAAGCATAGAGATGTACAACACAATGTGTTTGGAGACAACTTGTAGTGTAGGTCATGTGTTAAAGAACAGAGATGTACAACACAATGTGTTTAGAGACAACTTGTAGTGTAGGTCATGTGTTAAAGAACAGAGATGTACAACACAATGTGTTTGGAGACAACTTGTAGTGTAGGTCATGTGTTAAAGAATAGAGATGTACAACACAATGTGTTTAGAGACAACTTGTAGTGTAGGTCATGTGTTAAAGAATAGAGATGTACAACATAATCTGTTTAGAGACAACTTGTAGTGTAGGTCATGTGTTAAAGAATAGAGATGTACAACACAATGTGTTTGGAGACAACTTGTAGTGTAGGTCATGTGTTAAAGCATAGAGATGTACAACACAATGTGTTTGGAGACAACTTGTAGTGTAGGTCATGTGTTAAAGAACAGAGATGTACAACACAATGTGTTTGGAGACAACTTGTAGTGTAGGTCATGTGTTAAAGAACAGAGATGTACAACACAATGTGTATAGAGACAACTTGTAGTGTAGGTCAAGTGTTAGAGCAGGGGTGCCCAACCTTTTTTGACCCAAGATCTACTTTTCAGCAGCCAACCCCTCCGGGATCTACCAGTCCAATATCAACATTTCAAACCACATGCATCATTGCCAGCCTACAGTAACTTCACAGCACACAACACTACTTTTTTACCACTTTACTTTATGTCCATATAAGCATAAAGTCAACAGACTTGTCATAAATAGGCCTACAACAGTACAACATAGGTAGCCTACAACAGACTTGGACAAACACTGCCATTGCAAATGCAATCATAATAAGAACAGTCCAGAATAGTCCATTATAAGTTGCAGAACAGTCCATTATTTTTTTCTCTCCCCCTCCCACATCTCCCACGATCTACTCGTGATCAGGCCGAGATCTACCGGTAGATCCCGATCTACTGGTTGGGCTCCCCTGAGTTAGAGAATAGAGATGTACAACACAATGTGTTTAGAGACAACTTGTAGTGTAGGTCATGTGTTAAAGAATAGAGATGTACAACACAATGTGTTTAGAGACAACTTGTAGTGTAGGTCATGTGTTAATGAATAGAGATGTACAACACAATGTGTTTAGAGACAACTTGTAGTGTAGGTCATGTGTTAAAGAATAGAGATGTACAACACAATGTGTTTAGAGACAACTTGTAGTGTGGGTCATGTGTTAAAGAATAGAGATGTACAACACAATGTGTTTAGAGACAACTTGTAGTGTAGGTCATGTGTTAAAGAATAGAGATGTACAACACAATGTGTTTAGAGACAACTTGTAGTGTAGGTCATGTGTTAAAGAATAGAGATGTACAACACAATGTGCTTAGAGACAACTTGTAGTGTAGGTCATGTGTTAAAGAATAGAGATGTACAACACAATGTGTTTAGAGACAACTTGTAGTGTAGGTCATGTGTTAAAGAATAGAGATGTACAACACAATGTGTTTAGAGTAGAGACTAGAGGGCTGTTGAATGATTAAAAATTTTAATCAAATTAATCACAACTTCAAATTAATTTAATCATGATTAATCACCATTCGAACTATGTCCAAAATATGCATGTTCTCCTGTACAGGATTTCAACATTTAAAAAAGAAACAGAATCTGTGAAAAAAAAAAAAAAAAAAAAAAAAAAAACATTTATCTTTAAAATGTTTATCAAAATAGGTGATCTACAAGCCCTCAATGCTTGTAGATCCTCCAGCTATACTTTATGGCTCTGGTTACAGGAAGACACACAGCTATGTCTCCGTAAAACCGTGCGCTTCCCTTTTGTCTCAATGAGAAAATTCTCAGTGGGTTGAGTCACGGTGCACATGAGTTAATTGCGTTAAAATTTTCAGATTAATCAACAAAATTAATTTAATCCCATTAATTAACTATTTTCAACAGCCTTAGTTTAGAGACAACTTGTAGTGTAGGTCCCTAGTGGTCCCTAGTTTTCCCCCTACCTGGAGATCTGCAGTGAGACGTTGCCGTCCTGCTGGGAGGCTCTGAGGTGGACCCACAGCTGGGCGCGGACCACCCTGCTCACCTGGAGATGTTTCTGTCTGAAGGAGAACAGGCAGCATGCAGGGACCTGCTCTGGAGGAAGACCCAGGTGGACCCAGGAGGCTAGGAGAGAGGAGAGAGGACAACATGTTCATAATCATAACAGACCCAGGTGGACCCAGGAGGCTAGGAGAGAGGAGAGAGGACAGCATGTTCACAACATGGAGGCCAGGAGAGAGGAGAGAGGACAGCATGTTCACAACATGGAGGATAGGAGAGAGGAGAACATGTTCACAACATGGAGGCTAGGAGAGAGGAGAACATGTTCACTACATGGAGGCTAGGAGAGAGGAGAGAGGACAACATGTTTACAACATGGAGGCTAGGAGAGAGGAGAACATGTTCACTACATGGAGGCTAGGAGAGAGGAGAGAGGACAACATGTTCACAACATGGAGGCTAGGAGAGAGGAGAACATGTTCACAACATGGAGGCTAGGAGAGAGGAACAGAGGAGAACATGTTCACAACATGGAGGCTAGGAGAGAGGAGAGAGGAGAACATGTTCACAACATGGAGGCTAGGAGAGAGGAGAACATGTTCACTACATGGAGGCTAGGAGAGAGGAACACAGGAGAACATGTTCACAACATGGAGGCTAGGAGAGAGGAGAGAGAACATGTTCACTACATTGAGGCTAGGAGAGAGGAACACAGGAGAACATGTTCACACATGGAGGCTAGGAGAGAGGAGAGAGGACAACATGGAGGCTAGGAGAGAGGAACACAGTTGTGAACCACACAGTGCGGTGCATCATGCAGTAACCCGTCCATGTTGACGTACGTTGGGTTGCCATCATCATGATGGTCTCTGCGAAGGCGTGTTCGTCCTCCTCCTCCTCCTCCTCTGTGGCCGCGCCGGCGGCCGCCGCGTCCTGCATCCTGTCTCTGTCGTGGCGGTACGCCGTCTCAGCCCCGCCCCCTCCGGTGGCCCCGCCCCCCTGTGGCGGCGGTGGGCGGCGGTACGGCGGCGGCGGCGCGTCCCCTGCAGCGCTCCCTGGTGGCGACCCCTGGTAGGGATGGGACGATTCACTTAACATTATCCCTGGCTAATAAGACAAATATGCCTTAAAACATTTGCCTTCCATAACTAAAACATGCAGATAAAAACACCTTCAATACTTTATTTCTTTCATAAATAGAGAATCTTTCACTCAATAGGAGGTGCTCCTGTCGCAGGATGATGATGTCACACGAGCATGTTCATCCGTATATTCCATAGCGCTAGATCACACATGGACATGTGATATCATCATCCTGCGCCAGGAGCAGTTCCTATTGAGTGAAATATTCTCTATTTATGAAAGATATAAGATGACATCGATGTTTCTATTTGTTTATTTTAGTTATATATGGAGAGTATAATGTTTTAAGCGATGTTTATCTTATTAGACAGGGACCCTTGTAAGAATTGCGATACATTGGCATATATATTATTTCCCTCACCCCTAGCGCCCCCTGGTGTTGGTACTGGTCCAGCAGCCGTTGCAGCGGCGGGGCGCGGGGGAGCAGCTGCTGCACGGCGCGGCGGCTGATGTTGGGCGCGGAACGCAGACGCAGCTTGCTGAGGATCTGCAGCTTGATGTCGTTCAGACGCAGCGCCTTGATGTGCTGCCGGACGCTGTGAGGGTCAGGGACAGCGCCCCCTACCTCCTGGAAACACACACACACAACACCCTTTAATAGGATAGCTCAACATTTTGTTTTTTAACGCAAGCAGGACTGGGAATGCAAATGCTCCTATTGTATGTAACTCTTGGGTCTCTGAGACCCATAAAAACCTCAGCCATTCTCTCCCCTTAAAAGGATCCCTGTCTAATAAGATAAACATTGCTTAAAGCATTATACTTTCCCTATATAACTAAAACAAACAAATAAAAACACCAATGGCATCTTATTGCTTTCATAAATAGAGAATATTTCACTCTACATGAACTGCTCTTGGCACAGGATGATGTCACGTGTGATCTAGCTCTATGGAATATATGGATAAACCAGCTCATGTGACATCATCATCCTGCGACCGGAGCACCTCCTATTGGGTGAAAGAAGATTCTCTATTTATGAAAGAAATAAAGTATTGAAGGTGTTTTTATCTGCATATTTTAGTTATAGAAGGCAAGTATAGTGTTTTAAGGCATATTTGTCTTACTGTATTAGCCAGGGATTCTTTTAAGAGTTCACACCTCCACGCCCAGAGCAGCTCTATTGTTCCAGCTAATGGCTCATTTACATTCCAATTGAATTTCCAACCAGGAAGGACAAAGGTTGGAAAACAGGTTTTTAGTGCTTTGAGGATTAGTGGGGGAGGAGGGTGACGACGGGTCCACAGGACCCGCAATGACCAGTCATGGAAGGTAGAATCGCTTCTAAATTCATATTTAGAAATGATTACAGACGAGAAGAAAAACAGAGATGACTTGACTTGCATATTTAGGAAAAGTCATGGAAGGGGAACTTTTTTCAGACCATCACAGGCATGAGAAAATCCACTTCAAAATCTCAAAAGGGGTCCTCACGACCCGTAACTCGTCCCGTCGGGACTATTTGTTAGCCAATGACAAAGCTTATAGGGATTCCTTTGGAAGGTCTCCTGTAGCCCTTAGAGGCGTCAAAATGACTGTCACCTCTAAACCCCTTATCCCTTAACTTCTTTGCCTTTTTGAACTATATAAAAAAACATTTTCAGTAGTTCAAATGACCAGTCTAAAAGCTCACAACGTTTTTCAAAATAGTAAAAATGACATAAGGGATTTAGGATAAGGGGTTTAGCATGTAAACGAAAATGGAGCCCTAAATGTTTTTTAGATGATGAGAAGGAAGGCTTCATGAAAAACATAAAAACAATAAATAATGATGTCATTATTATTTTGACCATAAAATGACATAGAGGAGCTTTAAGTTGCATGAAATACTGTCCATTAATATCGTGATGTCAACTGTATTAATTGATGTCCACGGTCCAGTGGTGGGAGTTCTGCTCTGGTTTGGGTGAAATAGGCCACACAGTAATCTAGGTATGGGAATGGGGGTGGGGCGCAATGCCCCCCTAAATGCCCTGACTGCCCCACCAAACACGATGCCATGCAGAACAACCCAAGATATTTCAAATTAAAGTGCTTCTATTTAAAATGATGTGAAATACTACTACTGCTACTAACTAACTACAGCTGTGTCACCACTAAATCAACAGCATTTCATCATTGAAAACAGAAAACTCTCTGCGTCAGACCTTTAGCTTTATGCATGCTGCGTGTCTGTTGCAACTCCAACAACAACCGATGTTATTATTGATGCTTTACTTGACTAATAAAAGTCCTGTAACCACAAATGGTATGGGCGTCGCCCCCGAAGTCACTGGCGATGCTGATACTTTAGGAATAACAATACAAATGCCTTCATTGCTGTGGATTAATTTACTTTTAATGCGTGACCCCGATGACTCACAAAATGACTGGAACTACTTGTTGTCTGCTATGCTGTTGTCTGATCACGTGAAAAAGTGTGTTGTCTTTTTTTTTATCTATAAACATAGATTAACTTGCTGGCCACCATCTCATAAGATATTTACAGTATAAGGTATATAAGTGTTGACGTGACTACCAAGACATGATAAATAATATAACTTTAAAGGAGATTTCCACACCAAAACACAGATGTCCCATTTTCTACATTTCACCATGAGGTCCCCGTCCGGTTGTCTTTATTCTACAGGTTGTCTTTATTCTACTGCGGGTATTTCTGTAACGCCAAACTTATCTTTTTTCACACATCATATTTTAATAGTATACTGATAAACACGCTTTTTATGTCAATTTTATGTCACTCTGGGGCAGCCTTTACTTGTAATCCCAGAGGTAATATATTCCTCCTCCTCTCCTCCCTTTTGACACTCTCCTCTCCAATCACTCAGGTTGAAACTCCTATCCCACGGGTGCCGGCTGACTTTTTGAAAATAAATAATAATAATAAATAATACATTTTATTTATAAGGCGCCTTTCAGGACACTCAAGGTCGCCGAACAATCAGTAAAAAAAAAAAAAAAAATCATATAGTGGTCCAATTATCTTGTAGTAGTGGGTGTTTGATATGATGCATGAAAAAATAAGTTTGGAGTTACGGACATTGCAGCGTCGTTGGGACGGGGACCTCATGATGAAATGTAGAAAATGGGACATCTGTGACAAAAATCAATGACATTATGTTGGTGTGGATTTCTCCTTTAAATGCATGAACAGTGGCCTTGTGGTTAGAGTGTCCGCCCTGGAACGTGGAGGCCGGGGTTCGATTCCCGGTCGGGTCATACCAAAGACTCTAAAAAATGGGACCCAATGCCTCCCTGCTTGGCACTCAGCATCAAAGGGATGGATTGGGGGTCAAAATCAGATCATGATTCCCGAGCGCGGCAAGCCGCAGCTCACCGCTCCTTGGAGCTCACCGCTCCAAGTGATGGGTTAAAAGCGGAGGTCCAATTTCGCTGCGGTAACGTAGTGACAAATCATGCGACTTTGACTTTGATTTATCTCTGAATGAACCCTGGAAACAGTGAAATGTGAAAATACAGGCTGTTTTGTCAGATGTACTAAAAAAAAAAAAAGAAACATACAGTACAATTATTTCCCTTAAAGTAAACACCTTAAACTTTGGATATCATTCATTTGTACAAATTCACAACAGAGGATTTTCTATAAATTATTTAGTTAGTATTGAACCTAATGGGAGGGAGGCTAGCTAATATAGGCCTATAAGCTTTATAAACATGCAAATATTTGAACATCTATCCTTTCACATTTCTAATGACAATATTATTGTTTTCTACTGGAGGGGGAACATCATATGAGACTGCATATTTTCAGATGGCGGTCCACAGCCAAATTTGGCCGTGGACTTTTGGGGGTCCTTGACAAAATGTTGACCCCCTGATGTAGAAACAAACAAACTGACAATGATCACTAGAAGGAAATGTATAATTACTAGTCATCAGGTCTAAATGGTTTAATTTAAAGGTGATTTTTGATGAATCGTATCTCTGTCAATTCTGGACCATTTCCTACATTTCAAAGTGCTGTGTGATCGTCAAACATCAATCTCTCATTTGCTGTATAGATTATGCATGCAGGTCTTTTCAACGAAACGGGATCAAATGAAACATAATATGTTTCGTTTGATAAGATATAGATTCCGTAGATAGATATTATCTATCGGGAATTTGTGAAATTGAATCAGCAGCAGCAATGTGCCACACCACAAGTTAATGAATATCTTTAACTATATTATATAGTTATATAGACCAACAGCAGGCAATCTGCAGCTGTTTATAGGACAATCAATAAATACAGTAAGGTGATGAAGTGAACTGGTGCAGCAGCTGTTCCACCTGGACATCTCCAATGTGCACCGATAGGCGAGCTCTGCCTTCTCAAACTGAGTAAAGGTTAGTGCAGGGGTCAGCAACCTGCGGCTCCAGAACACAGCCCTAGTGGCTCCCTGGCTGTAGCATTATTACATACACACACTGGGGTGATCCACACCAAAATAATATAAACATTTCAGTCACCCAAAACGCGTTGCGCTGTCTGACAGTTGCCAGTTAAAGTAGCACTTGTTGGCCATGTCAAAAAAGCCCAGCAGTTATCAGAGGTGGAGCTTTCAATCTGAACCACCCATTTTCAAAGGTTTACTCAGTTTACTATGTCATTAATATACCTTAGAGATGTTGTGTGGACTAGAAATGGAGTTCTGTAAAACTCCTTTATTTATTTTTTTAGAAACTCCATTTCTGAAGAAAGGTTGTGTTTCACCATGTTAAAGGTAGGGGAAGTGATTTCACTTTTGTCAGATATCACCCAAAAAATATTTTTTTTCTGTTAAAATGCTCTATTATAAGGTGTGGAAACCACATATGGAGTTTCCCCCTCCCCCACGTTAGCAGAGGAGCTAATAAAAGTTCCCCAGGTCACCACAATTCTCCTCCAATCAGGAGAGAGCAGCAGGTTCACATAGTGTAGCTACTTTTGGGGGCCCCTAGTGCACCAGGCTGGTACTACACCATGAATTTCAAATCACTTCCCCTACCTTTAATGATTTTTCTTTGAGGACCTTTTTTCTGAGAGTGTGCAAATGGGCCCTGGCGGGTCCATTTGGTTCACATTTGCACACTCTCAGGAAAAAAATAAATAAAATGCGGCTCCAGACAGATTTTGAATTTAATTTTGGGTCGAAAATGGCTCTTTCAACATCTTGGGTTGCCGACCCCTGGTTAGTGGATGGTTTTAAATCCAGTTATCTATGGTTGATGCTAGTGGCTCCACTCTCCAGAGTGACTGAACTTCTCACCCTGTCTCTAACCACTCACTGGAGAAAACTCATTCAGCCACTTGTATTGGCGACCTTGTTGTTTGGGTCAGCATGACCCGCGCTTCATGACCATAGGTGAGGGTAGGTATCAGGGGTTGACACTAACACTTACCCGCTTGCCCGGGGCAAGTAAAAAAAAATGGTGGGGCAAGTGAAGACTGCTACCTGGTTGCCCGATCGGGCAAGTGTGCGTCTTAGTGCACTATAACACAACACAAGATAAATTTGTCTTGAAGGCAGTCATTGCACTCGGCCTCTGTGTCTTTCCCTGCTTTCTAGCTATCCACAATTCCAGGCTGGATTTGGGAAACAAAACAGGCAAATTAACATACACATCAAAATGACCTAATCTTCTACATTCTCTAGTTGTGTAGACCTGGGCTAATTAAGATGATTAATTTTAACTCTTGAG
This sequence comes from Benthosema pterotum, assembly GCA_039105355.1. Taxonomy (NCBI): domain Eukaryota; kingdom Metazoa; phylum Chordata; class Actinopteri; order Myctophiformes; family Myctophidae; genus Benthosema; species Benthosema pterotum. Next base: position 51,275,307 of record CM076978.1, read on the forward strand.
AGTGTAAAAATGAAACCAAATGGACCCGCAAGGGTCCATTTGGTTTCATTTTTACATTCTCAAGAGTTACATCTGCAAAATTTACAACATATTTTTGGGGGGCAAGTGACCATGAGCTGAGGGCAAGTAGAACCTGACTTGCACTTGCCCGATGGACAAGTGCCTCCGAGACCTTAGTGTCAACCCCTGGGTATAGTCATTGGGGAGAGACTAGCTGTGCAGGAGAGGAGAAATTTATTTTATTTTATTTTATTTTTTATGCAAAAAGAGTCTAACAGCACAGTTAGACTCTCCACATACCAGTACTAGAGAATGTCTGAAATAAATATCAGAGCTGGATTTGACATGTAAATATGAAATAAATGCTTCAACATGTAGCTATAGGTGTAATGTTAGAGTCCATAGAAGACATGTAAATATGAAATAAATGCTTCAACATGTAGCTATAGGTGTAATGTTAGAGTCCACAGAAGACATGTAAATATGAAATAAATGCTTCAACATGTAGCTATAGGTGTAATGTTAGAGTCCACAGAAGACATGTAAATATGAAATAAATGCTTCAACATGTAGGTGTAATGTTTAGAGTCCATAGAAGACATGTAAATATGAAATAAATGCTTCAACATGTAGCTATAGGTGTAATGTTAGAGTCCACAGAAGACATGTAAATATGAAATAAATGCTTCAACATGTAGCTATAGGTGTAATGTTAGAGTCCACAGAAGACATGTAAATATGAAATAAATGCATAAACATGTAGCTATAGGTGTAATGTTAGAGTCCTCAGAAGACATGTAAATATGAAATAAATGCTTCAACATGTTGCTATAGGTGTAATGTTAGAGTCCACAGAAGACATGTAAATATGAAAAAGAAAAAAAGAAAAATAAACCATTGCGGGTCCATTTGGTTTCATGTCTACCCTCTCAGGAGTTAAAATATTCATGTGAATTATCCCAAGTCTACACAACTAGAGAATGCAGAAGATTAATGGTCATTTTGATCTGTATGTTGGACTGTTTTGTTTCCCCAAATCCAGCCTGGAATTGTGGGGAAAAGCAAAAGAAATCTTTGGTTTTGGGATTTGTGGGGCTAACATGTCATCAAGTGGTGGTCCTTAGTGGGTCAAATGCTGAATAAATAGTGGTCCCTGGTATCCAAAGGTTGACAACCACTGAACTAGCGCAGACAAATGATATCCAAAGACAGCTTAAGGTGCCTACTTTAAGGAAAACAATACACTGAGTTGATGACATCTTGTCTTTTTATATATAAATTGACATAACAGCCTATATTTTCTAGTGATGTCCCGCTGCCACTTTTTTCATTTCCGATCCCGATACAACAATTACTGCGATACCAATACCAAATACCCAGTGTTGGGACATGTGCACTACGTAACTTAATATATTACATAATATATTACCAAAATGCAGTAACTTGTAATATAAATATATTACTTAACAAAAACAATCTAATATATTATACTTTTCTTTCTGCATTACTGCATGACTGTCAATATTACTTTCCGACAATCTGTCTGTTCTTGTGAAAGTATCTTGACAACTGCAGAAGTTAAATAATTACTTATTTTCGATCATTTGTCATCAAATTAATCATTCAGGAGTGACATTTTTTCAAGTTGATTTCATATGGATTTGGCCAGATAGCCAAGTGCGCTTGCTTCATTGTACCCAATGGCCTACACAATATTTGATTAATAGTGACACTAAATATTGAATTATACTGTATATCTTGTAAAAAAGTTTTTCAAAGTAATATGTAATAGTAATATTAATATATTACACTTGCTCAGACAGTAATATTGTAATATAATAGATTGCTTTAAAATGAAGGTAATAATTAATAAGTAATATATTAACAAGGTAAAGTAATATTCCCAACCCTGCAAATACCCGTACCAGAGAAGAATGTAGTGTATATAATAACATGAAAGAAAACACATCTCTAAAGCAAACTCCACATGACCCAACAACTTAACTACCAGTGACAACCCCTTGCTGTGTCGGATCTGTAGTTAGATTGGCTTGCCAATACCAATATGACCTGATAATGACAAATAAACATTGATTCCGTTACTTTTCCGATACCCATACAGTATTTGCCGATACCGATATGACCAAAAAAGGGGCCGATGCCAGACTTTTCTCGATACCGATGATGTATTGGGAGATCCCTAATATTTTCACATTTCACTAGTTCCAGGACTCATTCAGAGATAACTGCATTTATTATCATTTATCTTTTAACATTGTGTTTAATGTTGTGTGTTGTGGGCAGTGGTTGTGAATCAACCACTCCAAATTAAAGTGGTCCCCGGCCCACCAGCGGCCGTTGCCCCAGAACAGGGGTTTTCAACAGGTGGTCCGAGGACCACCAGTGGTCCTTGAGAAGGTTCCAGGTGGTCCCCAGGCTGAATGATGGAAAGTTGGTTAACCAGATGTAACTCTTTAGAATGTAAAAATGAAACCAAATGGACCCTTGCGGGTCCATTTGGTTTCATTTTTACACTCTCAAGAGTTAAAATATTCATCATCTGAATTAGCATCACTTAAGCAAGAAGTCTACACTGTTTTGTTTGCAATATCCAGCCTGGAATTGTGGACAAAACCAAAAGAATTCTTTAGTTTTAGGTCTTTAGGGTGAAAATGTAATCGAATGCATGGTCCGTGGCTCGAATAATGAATAAATGGTGGTCCCTGAAGTCAAAAAGGTTGAAAACCACTGACATCTCGGCTCATGCAGGGGCACCTGAGCTGGGCGCACAATGTCAACGTTGGATAACCCTCCCTAGGGCATTAACTAAATATTCGACTAGTCGATTATTCGACTAGCAAAACACTATTCGACTATTAATTCACTATTCGTTATTCGGTAATAATAATTTTTGATATATATTTTTCAATTTTCTGCAGCAGGCATTGTGGATGTGGGCTGTGGTGTTGGCAGTGATTGTAGGTTGATTGCTCATTTCTCATGTCATAATTGTAACTGAGTTGCAGTAGTGTAATAGGCATGTATTTTTTCAATGGGAAGTCCAGAATCACACATTTTATTGGCTAAAAAACAAGTACCGTATATTGTCCCGAATATAAGACGACTCGGTTATAAGACGACCCCCATTATTTAAGACTCATTTATGGAAAAAGAACATTGAATGTCAAATAATATAGCCCCCAAATATAAGACGACTGAACTTTCTAGGTTATCATTGGTGGAAAAAAGCATGGTCTTATATTCAGGCTAATAGGGTATATATATATATATATATCACTATAGACTAGTCGACAATTATTCGACTATTATTCGACTAGTATTCGATTCGACTAGCAAAAAACGTATTTGGTTAATGCCCTCCCCTCCCCTGCTAAAGCCGTGAAAAGGAGTTATGGGGGGTCCCTGGTGTGTGGTGTCAGACTGCATGTCACTCACCTCAGCCTGCTGAGACATGCAACAAGGTAAAGTAATATTCCCAACACTGCAAATACCCATACCAGAGAAGAATGTAGTGTATATAATAACATGAAAGAAAACACATCTCTAAAGCAAACTCCACATGACCCAACAACTTAACTACCAGTGACAACCCCTTGCTGTGTCGGATCTGTAGTTAGATTGGCTTGCCAATACCAATATGACCTGATAATGACAAATAAACATTGATTCCGTTACTTTTCCGATACCCATACAGTATTTGCCGATACCGATATGACCAAAAAGGGCCGATGCCAGACTTTTCTCGATACCGATGATGTATTGGGAGATCCCTAATATTTTCACATTTCACTAGTTCCAGGACTCATTCAGAGATAACTGCATTTATTATCATTTATCTTTTAACATTGTGTTTAATGTTGTGTGTTGTGGGCAGTGGTTGTGAATCAACCACTCCAAATTAAAGTGGTCCCCGGCCCACCAGCGGCCGTTGCCCCAGAACAGGGGTTTTCAACAGGTGGTCCGAGGACCACCAGTGGTCCTTGAGAAGGTTCCACGTGGTCCCCAGGCTGAATGATGGAAAGTTGGTTAACCAGATGTAACTCTTTAGAATGTAAAAATGAAACCAAATGGACCCTTGCGGGTCCATTTGGTTTCATTTTAACACTCTCAAGAGTTAAAATATTCATCATCTGAATTAGCATCACTTAAGCAAGAAGTCTACACTGTTTTGTTTGCAATATCCAGCCTGGAATTGTGGACAAAACCAAAAGAATTCTTTAGTTTTAGGTCTTTAGGGTGAAAATGTAATCGAATGCATGGTCCGTGGCTCGAATAATGAATAAATGGTGGTCCCTGAAGTCAAAAAGGTTGAAAACCACTGACATCTCGGCTCATGCAGGGGCACCTGAGCTGGGCGCACAATGTCAACGTTGGATAACCCTCCCCTAGGGCATTAACTAAATATTCGACTAGTCGATTATTCGACTAGCAAAACACTATTCGACTATAAATTCACTATTCGTTATTCGGTAATAATAATTTTTGATATACAGTACAGTATATTTTTCAATTTTCTGCAGCAGGCATTGTGGATGTGTGCTGTGGTGTTGGCAGTAATTGTAGGTTGATTGCTCATTTCTCATATCATAATTGTAACTGAGTTACAGTAGTGTAATAAGCATGTATTTTTTCAATGGGAAGTCCAGAATCACACATTTTATTGGCTAAAAAACAAGTACCGTATTGTCCCGAATATAAGACGACTCGGTTATAAGACGACCCCCATTATTTAAGACTCATTTATGGAAAAAGAACATTGAATGTCAAATAATATAGCCCCCAAATATAAGACGACTGAACTTACTAGGGTTATCATTTGTGGAAAAAAGCATGGTCTTATAGGGTATACATATCACTATAGACTAGTCGACAATTATTCGACTATTATTCGACTAGTATTCGATTCGACTAGCAAAAAACGTATTTGGTTAATGCCCTCCCCTCCCCTGCTAAAGCCGTGAAAAGGAGTTATGGGGGGTCCCTGGTGTGTGGTGTCAGACTGCATGTCACTCACCTCAGCCTGCTGAGACATGCTGGCGGTCCCCGATGAAGATGATGGAGGAGCGTGATCACCGTTAGGTTCTGAAGGTGTTTCGTGGTGGTTCCCGTGTTGTTCTTCACAGAGGGCCCCGTGCTGGTGGTCCAGGGGGGGTCCCTGCAGAGCCAGCAGCATCACGCTGCTCACACACACCACCAGGCCGGCCGCGCGCATGGCTGGCTGGGCTGAGCCTTGGACCCACAACGCCTACGGGACGTCCCGAATGAGAGAGGCCCTTCAATGTCCCTCCTCCTCCTCCTCCTCCTACTACTACTGCTCCTTCTTCTGCTACTCCTACTGAGCAGAGTGAGTGAGTGAGTGTGTGTTGGCGTGCACGCATAGACGAGTGTGTGTGTGTGCGTCAGGGTTTTTATAGTTAACTAAAACTAACGAAAAAAAACGACAACTAAAATGTTTTTAAAAATATCTGTTAACTGAAACTAAATAAAAACTACAATTAAAAAAAAAAAAAAAAAAAACTAACTAAACTATAACTGCATTGTGGGTTCACAAAACTAACTAAAACTAACTGAAATCATACTCAAAATACCCTTAGTTATCTAAGATTTTTTTTATATATATGTATATGACTTTCAGCTATTTATAATATAAACTTTTCACAACCTTTTCATGGCAGTTTTCAGCACCGTACGGTACCACGCGATACCAAGCAAAGTACAAAAAGGTACGGTATGAAAAAAAAATGAAACTAAAACTCAAACTAAACTCAAACTAACTAAAACTAAAACGATTTACAAAAAAAATAATAAAAAAAAAAAAATAAAAACTAACAAGTGCACCCTAAAAACGAATTAAAACTAACTACATTAAAAAAAAAAGAGAGAGAGAAAAAACGAACTAAAACTAAACTAAAATGAAAAATCCATAACTCTAATAACCCTGGTGTGTGCGTGTGTTGAGTTGAGTTCCACTCCGGTAGAGTCCAGTCCAGTCTAATCCGGTGCAGAGAGTCACACTGACAGCAGGTCCTCAGAGCAGCTCAGTCTTTTTATACCCGACACTGTGAGAGCGCTGTGTGGCGTCTGGCTCTCTCATTGGCTGGGACTGGGACTGCTCCGGGGCAACGGCCAATTAATTAACCTCTGAGAAACACGCCCACGTACAGTACACACACACACACACACACACACACACACACACACACACACACACACACACACACACACACACACACACACACACACACACACACACACACATGCGAGAAAACATAAGTTTACATTGCCGACGCAAACAGCACAATACCAGTGTTGTTTGTTTGAGAATATTTTGAGTAACACACATTTAGTCTTTTAGTCCCATTTAGTCTTCTGAAATTCATTTTTTTAGTCTTAGTCTAGTCGACGAAATATCAGCGTCGATTTAGTCTTAGTCTCAGTCTTAGTCTTGGTAGTTTAGTCTTACATACAAATGCATTGTAGGTTTATATATGTTATACAGATTTATAGTTTTTAGTATGAAAGATGTCTGGTTTTATTTCTTTGTATCAAATTACTGCAATAGTAATAAGCCCATTTCCTGAAAATGTATGCAATCTATACTGCAGATATGTTCACATACTTAAAAAGAACAAAAAAGGTAAATGTTTCCTATTTCCATTAGTCTTAGGTTATGATTTAGTCTTCGTCTTAGTCTTAGTCTTTTGAAAACACACATCTTTAAGTCCCAATTAGTCTTCTGAAATTAATTTTTGTTAGTCTAGTCTTAGTCGACTAAATATCAAAAACCTTAGTCGACTTAGTCTTTAGTCTTAGTCTTAGTCTTAGTCGACAAAAACATCACTGCACAATACAACGACACAAAACAATACACCCGATACAAAAAAGATGTTCCCTTGAAGGTCAGAATCTTCAATGAATCAATTTCTATGTACCAAGTTGACTTGATGTATGAATATGAATACACACAGTGATTAGTCTTTAGGGTGGTTCTGTTCCATTAGATATCGTTCTTTAACGGTCTCAGCACAAATCTCACTGACTGTGTTTCCACATTGTTGTAACTTCGCCCAGCAGATTTGGGAGTTTCTGTTATTAGTAATGTCTTTGAACTCTCTGTGGGAAATACTGCTATGTGTGTCTGATGTCTTGGTACAGTGGACAGTATGTGTCTCTGATGTCTTGGTACAGTGGACAGTATGTGTCTCTGATGTCTCAGTACAGTGGACAGTATGTGTCTCTGATGTCTTGTCTCTGATGTCTCGGTACACTGGACAGTATGTGTCTCTGATGTCTCAGTACAGAGGACAGTATGTGTCTCTGATGTCTTGGTGCAGTGGACAGTATGTGTCTCTGATGTCTTGGTACAGTGGACAGTATGTGTCTCTGATGTCTTGGTGCAGTGGACAGTATGTGTCTCTGATGTCTTGGTACAGTGGACAGTATGTGTCTCTGATGTCTAGGTACAGTGGACAGTATGTGTCTCTGATGTCTCGGTACAGTGGACAGTATGTGTCTCTGATGTCTTGGTACAGTGGACAGAATGTGTCTCTGATGTCTTGGTACAGTGGACAGTATGTGTCTCTGATGTCTCGGTACAGTGGACAGTATGTGTCTCTGATGTCTCGGTACAGTGGACAGTATGTGTCTCTGATGTCTCGGTACAGTGGACAGTATGTGTCTCTGATGTCTCGGTACAGTGGACAGTATGTGTCTCTGATGTCAGTTATTAGTAAACAAATCATTGGTTCGTCAGGTGCCCTTACTTAATTCACAGTCAATATTGTTTAAAATTGCTTTAAAGACTTTTTTTTTCTTTTTTTTTGCAACGTTCATATTTTAGGTTGTTATTAGAGAAAGTTAAAGATTAGTGTTTTTTTTTTTTTTTTTCAGGACATTACATCTGTCCATAAATGATCTAGTAGTGAATGTGACAAACTGTCATATTGAGCCTCTGGGTCAGGCATGCACACATATGAAGTGTGTAAAGTGCAGTGTGGTGTGCTGCCTCCTTCACAATCGGTAGATGAACTTCTGTGACCAGTTATAATTTCCTGGGATTTATTAGGACTGTAGTAGATAATAAAAATAAATAAATAAATCGCTTCAAAATTTAAACAAGTATTTAGGACCATGTTAGGATGCCCCCCTCCCATATGGCTAAAATCCCTAAAACTAAAGAAAGCAAGGAATGTAAAATGTTTAACACCAATCTTTTACTTTCTCTAATGACAACCTAAAACATGAACCTTGGTTGGGAAAAAAAAAAAAAAAAAAAAAAAAAAAACTTAAGCTGTCCTTCAAAATGTTCCAGTATAATAAAAGCAAAGTAATTTCTGAGGGGAGGATATATCAATAGGCTATAGCGAATCGAATTGCAAAATAATTAAAATCACAGCATAAATCAGCACATTAAATATTGCTATCATATTGTATGATGAGGATCACTAGCTGAGGGTGTAAAAAAACACCCTGTGTAACTGTCACTGAGGGTGTAAAAAACACCCTGTGTAACTGTCACTGAGGGTCTAAAAAACACCCTGTGTAACTGTCACTGAGGGTGTAAAAAAACACCCTGTGTAACTGTCACTGAGGGTGTAAAAAACAACCTGTGTTAACTGTCACCGAGGTCTAAAAAACACCCTGTGTAACTGTCACTGAGGGTCTAAAAAACACCCTGTGTTAACTGTCACTGAGGATACTTTGGATTCCACAACTTACATCTGGAGAGCAGAGGGGAAAGCCCTGTGTGTGTGTGTGTGTGTGTGTGTGGTGTGTGTGTGTGTGTGTGTGTGTGTGTGTGTGTGTGTGTGTGTGTGTGTGTGTGTGTGTGTGCGTGCGTGTGTGTGTATGTGTTATCCAGGTGCTCAGAACATCTGGATCTTGGTGCAGACAGATGCAGTACGAACCATGGTGCGTGTCTGTGTGCATGCGTGCGTGCCTTGCGTGCGGACATGCGTCGCGCGCGCGTGTGTGTGTGTGTGTGTGTGTGTGTGCGTGCGTCAGGGGCGGATCTAGGCATGGGGGGTATGGGGGGGCAATGCCCCCCTAAATACCCAGTCTGCCCGACCAAACATGATGGCATGCAAAACAAACCCAAGATATTTCAAATTAAAGTGCTTATATTTAAAATGATGCGAAACACTACTACTACTACTCTGTTGCAACTTCAACAACAACTGATGTTATTATTGATGCTTTGTTGACTAATAAAAGTCCTGTAACTGAAAATGGTATGGGTGCGGCTTCATCGCCCGTGGCGCGATGAAGCCGCCCCCATACCATTTTCTCTTGCCCCTCCAACATGTTCTCTTGCCCCCCCCCCCCCCCCCAAATGGGACATGTTACATCCGCCCCTGGCCTGCGTGCGTATGCGTGTGTGTGTGCGTGCGTGCGTGTGTCTGGAGAAGCGCTGTGTGTTATACTGACAGGCCTCGCAGCAGGAGAAGTCACTTCCTCCAAATGACAGGTTGAACAGGAAGCCAGAGCAGCGCAGCGCCTCTCCCCTGACACTGACACTGACCCAGACACAACACTAACACCTGTTAATGTACTGGAGCAGAGATGGGACTCCATTTCTATCTGACGCTGTCACACGTATACCAAAAGACCCAGAACACATGGTGTTGTTTCATTTCTATCTGACGCTGTCACACGTATACCAAAAGACCCAGAACACATGGTGTTGTTTCATTTCTATCTATCTGACGCTGTCACACGTATACCAAAAGACCCAGAACACATGGTGTTGTTTCATTTCTATCTATCTGACGCTGTCACACGTATACCAAAAGACCCAGAACACATGGTGTTGTTTCATTTCTATCTGACGCTGTCACACAAAAGACCCAGAACACATGGTGTTGTTTCACCAGTGTCTCATGGAAGGGAACCGAATAGAACTCTAAACTCTAAACACTGTCAGAGTCCTTCTAAACAACACCTGAATGTGTAAAGGAGAATTCCGGGCCACAAGTTTTTTTAGTCTTTATTTGCAGTTATTATTATTATTTTTTTGTTGAATAAAGTGGCCCAGGTGTTATTTTGTGAAAATACTCCTTTATGGCTGTTTCCCCTACCCCAAAATAAGCTTATAATAGGGCCAATGGGCGTTGTCCAAGTTCACCTATATACTTCACTCCAAAATGCATTTTTTTTGCTATATATTGTGTCTCCACCATGTCAGTCACACTTTCACTTTTGGTTCAGCAGTGATCCAGCTGTATCAAAAGCTGGGGGCGTGGCACATGGTTTATGGCTGAACCACTGCTGAAACAAAAGTGAAAGTGTGAGTGTTAACACACTACTGACATGGTGGAGACACAATATATAGCACAAAATGCATTTTTGAGCGATGTATATAAGTGAACTTGCACAACGCCCATTGGCCCCATTATATGTTTATTTTGGATAGGGGAAATACCATAAAGGAGTATTTTCACAAAATAACACCTCGACCACTTAAAAAATAAATAAAAAAGATTAAAAAAATAAATAAATAAAAAAAAAAAAACTTTTGGGCCGGAATTTCTCCTTTAAAGGCTCCTTTAAACCACCGCTAAAAACGCCTGGACGACGCTCCACACACCCCAAGCTTTTTTTCCCTCCTGGCTCCAAAACTATGGAATGAACTTCCCACTGCAGTCAGAACCACAGACTCACTCCCTATCTAAACTATGGAATGAACTTCCCACTGCAGTCAGAACCACAGACTCACTCCCTATCTAAACTATGGAATGAACTTCCCACTGCAGTCAGAACACAGACTCACTCCCTATCTAAACTATGGAATGAACTTCCACTGCAGTCAGAACCACAGACTCACTCCCTATCTAAACTATGGAATGAACTTCCCACTGCAGTCAGAACCACAGACTCACTCCCTATCTAAACTATGGAATGAACTTCCCACTGCAGTCAGAACCACAGACTCACTCCCTACCTAAACTATGGAATGAACTTCCCACTGCAGTCAGAACCACAGACTCACTCCCTATCTTCCACTGCAGTCTGAAAACACACTTCTTCAGACTCCATCCATAGCACTTGTATTACATACCAACCCATAGTACTTGCAGTATCCTCCTAGGTAGTTTAGATAGCAGCTCATTAGACTGAGATAGAAGTGACTTAAGCACAACCTAAGAACAATCTAAGAACCACCAGTCAAAGTTACCCAGAGTAAGTTGTCCAAATTTAGCTCAAACATTTGGACAAATTGTAAAAAATAATTTTAGTTCTGAAAAGGTTAGCGCCCCTGTGACCTGCCCTCTGGTCCACTGGAGCAGAGTGCACCCAGCGTCCACCTCGACGTCTGTCCAGGAGCGGATTGGCACATATTTTCCCACCAGGACAATTTTGCCTTTGCCAGGCCACCCTGGGGGGGGGGCAGCTGGTTAACCAGATGTAACTCTTTGAGAGCGTAAAAATGAAACCAAATGGACCCTTGCGGGTCCATTTGGTTTCATTTTTACACCCTCAAAGAGTTAAAATATTCATCATGTGAATTAGCCCAACTTAGTCTACACAACTAGAGAATGTAGAAGATTAATGGTCATTTTGATCTGTATGTTCCAGGCGAGCATCTAGCGCATTCTAGTGCATTTTGGAAGTGCCACTACTAGTGCATTTTGGATCTTGTCCAGCAGGCCACTAGGTGGCGCAGGCCACCGGGAAAAACTCCCTGTACTCCAGATGGCCAATCCGCCCCT
>CM076978.1:51292035-51357035 GCA_039105355.1 Benthosema pterotum
GTGTGGTGTGTGTGTGTGTGTGGTGTGTGTGTGCGCGCAGTGGTCACAGCACACCCACCAGCCAGTAATCATCATCAGCCCTGAAGAAAATAAAAACACAAAACTATTTATAGCAGTTCTCCTGCAGAGTAGAACACCGCTTGTGGTTTTTAAGACGCTTGATTAGGTCCGTGTGTGTGCGTGTGCGTGTGTGTCTGTGTGTGTGTGTGTGTGTGTGTGTGTGTTTGCGTGTGTGTGTGTGTGTGTGTGTGTGTGTGTGTGTGTGTGTGTGCCCGCCCGTGTTTGCACATGTTATAGCGTGTATAGAATGTGATACACATTCTATGATACACATTCTATGTGTATTATAGAATGTGGGTCATTCCGCGCCAACTCACCTAAGGGTCCCCACATCACCATCTCAGATTTTTCTCAAAAAATTCTATAATCAAGAACCATATGTTAGTACCACACATGCAAAATATTAGCTCCCAAATCATTGTAGTTTTGGAACTACAGGCCTTTAAAATATTGGTGTCAAAACACCACATGTCGAAGATTTCAACTTCAGAGACCCATAACTTCTTATTGCAGCTATCTACACAGTTGTGTTTGCAGATTCTTACTGAATGATACCCACTCTTTTCAAATCTGTTGCCAAAAGCCTCTGAAGGACATACTTTTTGCATAATAGGAAGGAAATAGGGCATTTTTGGCATCTTATTTGGTCATGTGGCTAGGGGTTTAGGATCTTCTAATTCTTTGTGAAGATGCTCTCATATAAGATGTAACTACTCCCTGATTTTTTTAACAAACGCCCCTTTTAATATTTTTTTTTTGTACGTGAACAGTGTCGTCATTTTTTCACTTTTTTCCCACATTCAGAACTCTGTGACTCTAAATTGGAAAATTCCTACTAGCAGCTATTTCAGACTTACATACACTGACATACAAATTTCCATATTTTAGTAGTTTTATGTCCAAGAAATTCATATTTTTCTCTCTATTGGGACCTAAAAACAGCTATTTGGCCAAAAATGACAAACATTTTGACTTGATATTTTTCAAGTTCTGGAGGGAATGGGATATTTTCCTCAGACATTACAGATGTGGTGACTTTTTCTATCCACACACACACACACACATATATATATATAATATATATATATATATATATATATATATATATATATATATATATATATATATATATATATATATATATAATATAGGCAATGATATCCTTAGCAAATGTTGATTTTTAATTGAAAAATGTGCCTTACATTCCTGTTATTTGAAATCATAATAGTTACGACTACGAGAAAACTTACGAGTAAAGACTGGGTTATTGTGGCAAACGTTTTGGTCAAAAGAAATGTCTATTCCAACAGTCCAACCAAAAAGAAACTAACATACAGTACATACAGCAAGGTCACCACTGGGACAACAGTCAAGCAACACTTCGCCCCTTCTGCATTTATGTCAAAGGAGCATCAGGAAACCTTGTCTCTATTTCATTGTGTGTTGCATGACACCACGGCAGTGCATGCTTTTATTGGAAAAGTTGTAGCACACCTGAAACAAACACTGCCACACCTTAAGAAGGTCCTGTACTTTAGCGATGGTGCAGCATCCCAGTATAAAAACTTGAGCAATTTGCTGCACCATCAGAATGACTTCAACTTGGAGGCTGAGTGGCATTTTTTTGCCACCAGCCACGGAAAAAGTCCGTGTGACGGTATTGGGGGAACAGTGAAACGACTTGTTGCAAGGGCTAGTTTGCAAGCAGCTGTCCATAACCAAATTCTCACAGCTGAAGCAATGCATAAATGGGCTGACCAGAATATCAAGGGAATCAAGTTTTTTCTTTGTCTCTGCCGAAGAAATTCTTCACAATGCTGTGGCATACAAGTTGGAACAGTGTTTCAAAAATGTTTCAACCTTTCCTGGAACAAGATCTCATCACAGCTTCTGCCCAATTGCACCCACTCAGCTGGAGATGAGAAGGGTTTCTTCTGATGTGGTACCATCATCGGTAGTGGACATAGGAAACCACACCAGTTTTAACAGTCCCAGTTACAGGCCCCAAGCCAAATGTCCGAATCTGCATCAAATATGTACCAGCCGGGCAAATATGTTGCCTGTGTTTATGACAGAAAATGGTACATTGGAAATATTGTCACCAGAAATGAAGAACAAAATGATGTTTATGTCAATTTCATGAAACAAGGATGAGGCAACTCATTCTCATGGCCACCACAAAGCAGAAAGATGAATGTTGGGTGCCTTTGCTTCATGTCCTTTGTGTGGTGGAGGCCCCAAACATAAAAAGTGGAGGAGGCCAATACCAACTAACAGAGGGTGACTTCAAACTTGTGACAGACTTAAGTTTTAACTTATGTACTAACTAGATGACAGTTTAACACATCACATGAACTGCCTGTGAATGAATTACCCATTATCATGGATGCCCATATTTGACTTAAAATGATGTACAAATCTAGTGATGTTTTTCAACATCATGATCATGGATCACTGAATGTGTTAATATGTAAATAAAACCTCATTGCTAAATGTGTTGTGCTTACACAACTATTGTTATTTTTCTATATTTTCCAAGGATATTCAACAAAAATTGCAATTATACCTGAGATTTTCTAATTGCAAAAATACTGTACAATACAAAAAAGTTGTAAAAGTTGTTCAGGAAATGTGTATGCCTTAATTTGTGTGCAAAACACCCCTTCATTATTCCTTTGTTTATTAAAAGCTGCCCAGCATTTATGTTATTTTTGGCCAAATAGCTGTTTTTAGGTCCCAATAGAGAGAAAAATATGAATTTCTTGGACATAAAACTACTAAAATATGGAAATTTGTATGTCAGTGTATTTAAGTCTGAAATAGCTGCTAGTAGGAATTTTCCAATTTAGAGTCACAGAGTTCTGAATGTGGGAAAAAAGTGAAAAATGACGACACTGTTCACGTACAAAAAAAATATATTAAAAGGGGCGTTTGTTAAAAAAAATCAGGGAGTATTACATCTTATATGAGAGCATCTTCACAAAGAATTAGAAGATCCTAAACCCCTAGCCACATGACCAAATAAGATGCCAAAAATTCCCTATTTCCTTCCTATTATGCAAAAAGTATGTCCTTCAGAGGCTTTCTGGCAACAGATTTGAAAAGAGTGGGTATCATTCAGTAAGAATCTGCAAACACAACTGTGTAGATGGCTGCAATAAGAAGTTATGGTCTCTGAAGTTGAAATCTTCGACACGTGTGTTTTGACACCAATATTTTAAAGGCCTGTAGTTCCAAAACTACAATGATTTGGAGCTAATATTTTGCATGTGTGGTACAAACATATGGTTCTTGATTATAGAATTTTTTGAGCAAAATCTGAGATGGTGATGTGGGGGAGTTCCTGAAATTTAGGTGAGTTGGCGCGGAATGACCCATGTGATAGACATTCTATACCCTATATCAGGGGTTTTCAACCTGTTTCACCCCAGGGCCCACCAATTATTCAGAATTTGAGCCACGGACCACCACTTGAGGACATTTTAGTCCCACAGAGCCCAAAACTAAAGATTTCCTTTGCTTTTGTCCACAATTCCAGGCTGGATTTGGGAAACAAAACATGCAAACATACAGAAATGTATGTCCAAAATGACCATTAATCTTGTGTGGACTCATGGGCTAATTAAGATGATTAATATATTTACTCTTGAGAGTGTAAAAATGAAACCAAATGGACCCGCAAGGGTCCATTTGGTTTCATTTCTACTTTTTCTGGTTAACCAACTCAGCTGGGGACCACCTGGAACCCTCTCAAGGACCACTGGTGGTCCCCGGACCACTGGTTGAAAACCCCTGCCCTATATACATTATACATCCGTGGTTTTCAACCTTTTTCACACCAGGGCCCACTATCTATTCCACATTTGAGCCACGGAGGACCAGCATTTGATGTCATTTTAGCCCCACAGACCCCAAAACCTAAAGATTTTATTTTGGGCTGGCTCTAGGCTGGATTTGGGAAACAACACAGTCAAACATCAAAATGACCATTTAATCTTCTACATTCTCTAGTTGTGTAGACTTGGGATAATTCACATGATGAATATTTTAACTCTTGAGAGTGTAAACATGAAGCCAAATGGTTTCATTTTCATGCTCTCTCTCAAAGAGTTACATCTGGTTAACCAAGGTTTGATCATTTAGCCTGGGGGACCACCTGGAACCCTCTCAAGGACCACTGGTTTAAAAACACTGCTATACATTATTAAATCTAAACTGTCCCACATAAGTCCGGAAAACTAACTTTGACAATTATTTTCTCCACCTTAATAGAGCTGCGCAGTGACGTCACCGCCCCTGTTCCGGAAGTCTTTTCCCAATTCATTTTTCTCATAGACTTTTCGAAAATAATTTATATCAAGACGATTACGCCGCGGACAAAGCCAACTCGAGTCGTGACAAATCATGATGACACACACAAACTTTTAGGACAATAAAATAATTTCTAAGATGAAAAACGAAACAAAAAGTCTTGTATCATGCCGTTTTCTACTTCTTCCCAATTATATATTATATGACGATATTGTGTTTGTTGTCATGATTTGTCACGACCTGAGTTGGCTTTGGCCGCGGCGTAATCGTCTTGATATAAATTATTTTCGAATAGTCTATGAGAAAAATGAATGGGGAAAAGACTTCCGGAACAGGGGCGGTGACGTCACTGCGCAGCTCTATAATACCAATTGTTATTGTATCTTATATCGTTTTAATCATTGATTAGTCACCTTTACAACAAGATATGACTTGTAGAGATCAGACATTCCTGGAATGAGATACACTGATAAACATGAGGGTTGGATCCTCAAAAACGTTGCCCAAATGTTAATTTCCACCTTGTTTTGAGGCAGATTGTGAAGATCTGGAATCATAAACAGCATAAACAAAGTCAAGAAAGTGACAGGTCCCATGCTTACTTAAAGATATTAATTAAAATGCTGTGATTCTCTCTCTCTCTCTCTCTCTCTCACCCAGTCAGGGTCTGGTTTCTAAACTAAAACATGCAGCTCTGCCAAACGGGGCGGGAGCTAAAAATAGTCTGTGTCATTTTAATTTGGGTTTGATGACTTTGTTAAGGGGTGTTGGGTTTAGCTCTGTAACAGGAGAACAAATATCTGAGCCAGTGGAGATCCAGCTGAACCTTCACTGTTTTTGTATTATATACAAACAGCGTGTACTCTGTCTCGACCCCTCTACGCGTTGGTCTTGTTCTGGACCCCTCTACGTGTTGGTCTTGTTCTGGACCCCTCTACGTGTTGGTCTTGTTCTGGACCCCTCTACGTGTTGGTCTTGTTCTGGACCTCTCTACGTGTTGGTCTTGTTCTCGACCCCTCTAGCTCTAGGTCTTGTTCTCGACCCCTCTAGCTCTAGGTCTTGTTCTCGACCCCTCTAGCTCTAGGTCTTGTTCTCGACCCCTCTAGCTCTAGGTCTTGTTCTCGACCCCTCTAGCTCTAGGTCTTGTTCTCGACCCCTCTAGCTCTAGGTCTTGTTCTTGACCCCTCTAGCTCTAGCTCTAGCTCTAGGTCTTGTTCTCGACCCCTCTAGCTCTAGGTCTTGTTCTTGACCGCTCTAGCTCTAGGTCTTGTTCTCGACCGCTCTAGCTCTAGGTCTTGTTCTTGACCGCTCTAGCTCTAGGTCTTGTTCTTGACCCCTCTAGCTCTAGGTCTTTGCCTCGGCCTCGACCCCCCTAGGTCTAGCTCTAGGTCTCGACCCTTCTAGGTCTAGGTCTTGGTCTTGTACTCGACCCCTCTAGGTCTAGTTCTCGACCCCTCTAGGTCTAGGTCTTGTTCTCGACCCCTCTAGCTCTAGGTCTTGTTCTCGACCCCTCTAGCTCTAGGTCTAGGTCTTGTTCGACCCCTCTACGTGTTGGTCTTGTTCTCGACCCCTCTAGGTCTAGGTCTTGTTCTCGACCCCTCTAGCTCTAGGTCTTGTTCTCGACCCCTCTAGCTCTAGGTCTTGTTCTCGACCCCTCTAGCTCTAGGTCTTGTTCTCGACCCCTCTAGCTCTAGGTCTTGTTCTCGACCCCTCTAGCTCTAGGTCTAGGTCTTGTTCTCGACCCCTCTAGGTCTAGCTCTAGGTCTTGTTCTCGACCCCTTTAGCTCTAGGTCTTGTTCTCGGCCCCTCTAGCTCTAGGTCTACGTCTTGTTCTCAACCCCTCTAGCTCTAGGTCTAGGTCTTGTTCTCGACCCCTCTAGCTCTAGGTCTAGGTCTTGTTCTCGACCCCTCTAGGTCTAGGTCTTGTTCTTGACCCCTCTAGCTCTAGGTCTAGGTCTTGTTCTCGACCCCTCTAGCTCTAGGTCTTCTTCTCGACCCCTCTAGCTCTAGGTCTTGTTCTCGACCCCTCTAGCTCTAGGTCTTGTTCTCGACCCCTCTAGCTCTAGGTCTTCGTTCTCGACCCCTCTAGCTCTAGGTCTTGACCCCTCTAGCTCTAGCTCTAGGTCTTGTTCTCGACCCCTCTAGGTTTTGGTCTTGTTCTCGACCCCTCTAGCTCTAGATCTTTGCCTCGACCCCTCTAGGTCTAGCTCTAGGTCTTGTTCTCGACCCCTCTAGCTCTAGGTCTTTGCCTCGACCTCGACCCCTCTAAGCGCTAGTCTCGTCTTGACCAAGTCTGTGATTGTCTCTGTGTCGTTCTAGTCTCGACCGGGCTTGGTCTTGCTCATGTTTTGGTCTCGATTTAGGTCTTGACTACACTCCAACACAGCTGACAGAGTGCGTGCCACGCTGGGACCATGTCCTTACAGACGAGATCCACCTGCCAACGCTGTGATACCCAGAGTTCCTTTCCCTCACTCGGTGCCAGCTGTCAGGGCCTGACAGATAGTTGTGTTTAATCCCACGGCTGCGGCTGCATTAAATGCTGTGGAGATTTGCACCGTAATCCATTCCAAAACCACAAAGTACGACAAATCCTCCAACAGCAGCGTGATAACTTGTAGCCCTGTCTTGGAGACTGTTAGGTTTAACTCTAGTCATATCACCAGGCTGGTATCAGCCTGTTGTTAGGTTTAACTCTTGAATTTAATAATGTATAGCAGTGTTTTTAAACCAGTGGTCCTTGAGAGGGTTCCAGGTGGTCCCCAGGCTAAATGATCAAACCTTGATTAACCAGATGTAACTCTTTGAGAGCATGAAAATGAAACCATTTGGCTTCATGTTTCAAGAGCTTATTGTCAGCATCAGCGAGGGTGTGTTGGAGTCTATGACCTATAGACTTCTGGTAGGTCTATAGGACCCCCCCCCCCCCCCCCCCCCCCCCCCCCGATACATAGCTGTACATAACACATAGCTGTGTCCATACATACAGTATAACCTCATGAACTAACAGCTACACACATAGCTGTGTCCATGATAGAGGATGACATTCTGTCAGGATCGGGACAGGACAGGAATGAGAGTTAACAGGAGTGGGAATGATATCAATCTATAGATGATCAATGATCATTTCTAGATGGTCGCTCTGTCAACCAGCCACCATGTTTGTTGTAGTTCATCTTTCAGTGAGATCTTTCAAGTGTGATCAGGACAGGATCAGGAGTCATTCCACAGCGGTGGGACAGGATGGGGTTTTATTTTAGACTCTAGTGCAGGATTGGGTCAGGACAGGATTTTTTATTTATTTATTTATTTATTTATTTTGAGATGAATGAGAGTGAGTGTAAACATGAAACCAAATGGAACCTTGCAGCTCCATTCGGTTTCATGTTACACTCTCAAGAGTCACAATATTCACCATCTGAATTAGCCCAGGTCTACACAACTAGAAGATTAATGGTCATTTATTATTTCGATCTGTATGTTTGCCTGTTTTGTTCCCCAAATCCCAAGTCTGGACATCTAAAGAAACCTTTAGTTTTGGGGTCTGTGGGGCTAAAAAAAGTCCTTAACTCTTTGACAGATTAGCAGAAAAGTTAGTATTGCTCCCATTAGGCTGAATAGTAACAATAATTTATAGAAAATCCTAAATTTGTGCAATTGAATGATATAAGATGAGTTGATGATGCATTTAAGTTTATTTTTAAATATGTTTGGGAAAACAGCTCATTCAGTAGATGTACAGTATTGAAACATTCAGAATGTTTTGATGCCACTATAGAAATAGTTGAAGTTTTTCAGAAAACCTTTAGGTCTATGGAGGGCCAAATCTGCCAGCTTATTTTATTTATAAATCAATGAATATATGTTACAATACATATATAAATGCATAAATAAATCCATGAATGCTTCATTTTATAAATAAATAAATGAATATATGCGATAATAGATAAATAAATCAATAAATCAATCAATGAATATGGAAATCAATAAATAAATCAATAAATAAATGTATAAATAAATACATAAATAAATACATAATTAAATAAAGAATTTAATGCATAAATGCATAAATAAATAAATACATAAATAAATAAATAAATAAATAAATAAATAAATAAATAAATATCATTAATTGAAATGTGCATTGAAGTGTGCCTTTAAAAACACTATTTCAATAATCTTTTCTGTATATCAATAATCTTTTCTGTATATCATTAATCTTTGTAATGTGTATATCAGTACGCATTTCAGTACACATTTCAATGCACATTTCAGTGAACCTATGTTAATGAGGGGGGCAGGATTTGATGATGTCACTCACTGATGAGGCGGACCTTGATGATGTCAGTAAGCAACCATTGGATAATCTATGCAGGAGATCACAGATTGACTATACTTGTCTGTTTTTTACCCGGAAACAGGGGCGTGCACAGTAAGACGCTAAGGGGTGCTTGAGCACCCCCAAGTGGCCCTCTTTGGACCAACATGCCCTTTTTAAAAGAACAAAATCTAAAGTTCAACGATTTTTCCCTCTGAAACCATAAGGGCTATGTTTACAAAACTTGGGGAGGTGGGTGGACATATTTTTAAAAAATATTTGATTTTAAAATTATATCGGTCGGCCTCATGGTGGCGCTATAACAGCCCACCAAACAGCCAGTTACGTTTTGGTCCATAACTCTTGAACCGTAAGTCGTAAATTTAAAATTCCTTTTTCCCAGCATTCCTTGGGTCATGATGCATCTCTCCATATAGGCCACGCCCATTTCCGCCATTAAAGTTTTTCCGCCATTTTGGATGTTGTTAAAAACACACTTTTTGCCCCTATTCCTACATATTTTAGTCAAATCTTACAAAAATTGGCACACATGCTCTGTGGACCTATCCGATAAAAGTGACCACACAGATTTTTGATTAAGCGTATCGTTTGCCCATAATTGGCTTCCAAAGTTAGTGGGAGGGGCCTATTTCACAAATAAGTGCCACAAATCATTCAAATGTCCAAACCTCCCCAAATTTGAATCGCATGTTGTGGGTGGTGGCACCAACAGGTAGCCAAAAAATCCATTGATCGGCCTCATGGTGGCGCTATAACAGCCCACTTTACATTTTGGCCCATAACTCTTGAACCGTAGGTCATGAATTTAAAATTATTTTTTCCCAGCATTCCTTGGGTCATGACGCAACTCTGCTACTAGAGTTGGCTCAAATGCCCCTCCTAGTGGAAGAGTGGTGAGTGCCACTCACCACTCTTCCACTAGGAGGGCATTCGAGTCCAGTCCAGTGCAGTAGGTTTGCAACACTACCACTTTGTGTCAGAATATGGAACTGTTGTCCACAAGAGTCATGGCCTGTTTTAAAGGGAAGGGGATCTGCTTTCATTCTAAGGGACAGGAGCTTGAAATTCAGTTTCTAGAGAAGAAGCCATTATTTTCTTCAAACCATTTTATATAGCAGTAGCCTAATGCGTTTGTATAGTTGTACTTGTAGATGCTGAAATGCTGTTTTCTATGTGTTTTTAACCCCCCAAAACTCAAAATTTTTTCCTCCGCTAGAGTGCCCTCATGGTTAAATTTGAGCACCTGCCCTTGAAACTCTCTGTGCACGCCACTGCCCGGAAATGGTGATACTATAAAATTGGCTTTTCATGGCAATTCATAGCTTTCAGTCACGTGGTTTCTCCGTCCCCTAGCTGGCGGGCAGAAAGGACGTCGCTGTAAACATAACACACGCAGTTTCCTAGCTGTTTTAAATTCCAAGGAGTATTTAGCTCAGTCGTTTTCAACCTTTTTCATCCCAGAGCCCACCATTTATTCAGCATTTGAGCCAGGGACCACCAATCGATGATATTTTTTAGACCCACCAACCCCAAAACTAAAGATTTCTTTTGCATCTGTCCATGACGATTAATCTTCTAGTTTTGTAGATTTGGACTAATTCGCTGATGGATATCATGCGATATGGACCCTTGCGGGTCCATTTGGTTTCATTTTGTACTCTCAGGAGCTACATTTGGCTAAACAACTTTGGCGGGGACCACCTGGAATCCGTCCCCACGCCACACCGCCACAAAGGCGCCGGCACAAAAGCAGACAGCCACCTGTGTAGAAAGTGAAGAGCCCCCACCGTTAAAGCGAAGGCGAGCAACGCCACGCCAGCCAGAAGTAGCCTCTACACCTAGGCTTTCATTTTCGTCCGCCTTGCGCGAAAACGGAAAGCCTGGACTAACGCACGTTGGAAAGTGGCCTTGAGGGGAGTGTCAACCTTCCGGGGTGGGCGTCGCTCTAAATAATGTGACGTAGAACAGCAGTGGATGGGCGTGGGAGGGGCCGGAGATGACGACACGTTAGTGAGATCAAATCAGAGCGCAGCACTTCCGCCGTGTGGATCCCACGACACCCCCGCCCCCCAAGGCCAAAATCATTGAGGGCTAGACCAGGCTAGCCAGAAGTGAAGCCAGAACAGCCAGCACAACACGACAAAACGTCTCCCACTCCCCCCTTAACTCTGACAGTGCACTGTGCACAGATGAAACCAAACGGACCCGTGAGAGTCCCGTTTGGTTTACATTTAGTTTAGTTTAGTTTGTTGTGTTATGCTAGCTACAAAGAAGAAGCTCCTCACCCCCCACACGACAGCGCCCCAACACAACCGGACTTCCAGGCCAGCCCGGATGTGTTGGGGTGCTGTCGTGCTGTCAAGTAGCCGTATGCACTTCCACACCAGCGGCGCAGCACGGAGAAGGCTCTGACAGAGAAGAACCCTCCACCAGACACACGAAAACATCACCAAACTCGATACAAACCAGTGTTGCCAACTGCCAAAATCCAAATGCACTAGAATGCGCTAGAGCAGTGTTTTTCAACCATTTTCATACCAGGGCCCACGATTTATTCTGCATTTTAGCCACGGAGGACCACCATTTGATGTTGAGTTTAGTCTTTCTGACTAATTTAGGAGAGATAACTGGCAAAATGTTGGTCAAAATAACAATTCTTCTATGTTTTCTAAATGTGTAGATTAAAATGTGTAGATTGGAAAATTAGGTAATTCAGATATAGAAATATAATTTAACTCTTGGGGTCCATTTGGTTTCATTTTACAATCTCAAGAGTTAAATTATAGGGTCGCTTTGGTTACTAATGGTCCTTTCTAGGAAGGAAGGAGGACTCTATCATAGGAGGAAAATGGTGAAAAACGAGGGTTTTATTCCTGGCGTCTGTCAACCAATTTCACTCCAACTCAACAGCACAAAAGCACTAGATTTTCCGCCAGGAGTTCTGTTTTCCACTAATTTTGGCGCTAGGGGGGTCTGAAAAAGAACTAAATATAACGCCAAATGCGGCAAGTTGGCAACACTGATACAGACGGGTCTCACATGGTCTATGCCCCCCCCCCCCCACCCCCACCCACCCACTATAGTCTGGACACTGCTGTTCACAATTACAACTTACTTGTAGACAAGCATTAATTTGTGAGAAACGAAGTGAGATTGATGAACGGTACGTTATTTTCTAAATATATCTGGAAACTTTAAATTAAATTATGCATAAGAAAACACCACAAATACCACTAAATTAAAAAAAAAATCTCCAGAGGATTTTTTCCCTTGCTCTGGGCTTGATTGCTAGTGGCTGAATGGGAAAGACACGCCCACAACTGGAAAAACACGCCCCCTCATTAACATAGGTTCACTGAAATGTGTATTGAAATGTGTACTGAAATGTGTACTGATATACACATTACAAAGATTAATGATATACAGAAAAGATTATTGATATACAGGAAAGATTATTGAAATAGTGTTTTTAAAGGCACACTTCAATGCACATTTCAATGAATGATATTTATTTTATTTATTTATTTATATATTTATTTATTTATGCATTTATGCATTAAATTCTTTATTTAATTATTTATTTATTTATGTATTTATTTATACATTTATTTATTGATTTATTTATTGATTTCCATATTCATTGATTGATTTATTGATTTATTTATCTATTATAGCATATATTCATTTATTTATTTATAAAATGAAGCATTCATGGATTTATTTATGCATTTATATATGTATTGTAACATATATTCATTGATTTATAAATAAAATAAGCTGGCAGATTTGGCCCTCCATATAGGTCAGACCTAAATGGGTTAAAGTTATATAATTTATCAATTATAGTTGTAAAGTGTGTGAGGTGTTTTCTGGGTTTTGTAGTCAACACTTACAGGACTCCTGTGCAGTGAGTTAATGAGCTTGATTAATAAAAACAAAACCTAAAACGACTTTTGGAGTGATGAGCAGACAACAGAATAATCAATCACCCCAAAAGCTGTGATAAATCTGTGAAGGAGTTAAATGGTGGTCTGTGGCTCAAATGCTGAATAAATAGTTGGCCCCTGGTATCAAAAAGGTTGAAAAACCCATGCTGTAGTCCATACACACAGGGGTTGACACTAAGGTCTCCGAGGCACTTGCCCATCGGGCAAGTGCAAGTCAGGTTCTACTTGCCCTCAGGTCATGGTCACTTGCCCCCCAGGTTCCAGGTGGTCCCCAGTTAAGTTGGTTAACCAGATGTAACTCTTGAGAACGTAAAAATGAAACCAAATGGACCCTTGCGGGTCCATTTGGTTTCATTTTTACGCTCTCAAGAGTTAAAATTCATCACCTTAATTAGCCCAGGTCTACACAACTAGAGAATGTAGATGATTAGGTCATTTTGATGTGTGTTAATTTGCCTGGAATTCCAGCCTGGAATTGTGGATAGCTAGAAAGCAGGGAAAGACACAGAGGCAGAGTGCAATGACTGCCTTCAAGACAAATTTATCTTGTGTTGTGTTATAGCGCACTAAGTTGCACACTTGCCCGATCGGGCAACCAGGTAGCAGTCTTCACTTGCCCCACCATTTTTTTTACTTGCCCCGGGCAAGCGGGCAAGTGTTAGTGTCAAGCCCTGTACACAGGCTACAGCATAACCTTATGTAGTCACAGTGACAGTGAATACAGGAGCATACGATCCCCTGGGTGAATCCCAGCACACGCAGGCCAGCAGAAAGCCGAGCCTCGCTGGTATGATAATAATTAACCAGCGGTAACCAGAGCCGCGCTGGTGCTATGATAATATTAACATTAGCACAGGGAAAGGTCACACGGCGCAGCGGCTAGGTTTACGCGGCGTGTGCTCTGAGCGCGCTCACAGATGGTTTACACGGCGTGCGCTCTGAGCGCGCTCACAGATGGTTTACACGGCGTGCGTTCTGAGCGCGCTCACAGATGGTTTACGCGGCGTGCGCTCTGAGCGCGCTCACAGATGGTTTTCACGCCGTGCGTTCTGAGCGCGCTCACAGATGGCCCGACAGAATGGATTCTGTTGACAGGAAAAGTAACTAAACACCTGGAGCTTTTTTTCTTTTTTTACTTACCGATTTCCAATAGTTTTGCTTCTACCCCACTGCACAGATCCACTCTGGGTTTTCTTCCTAATAAAAAGGACAAAAAACAGGCAGTTAACTTTTTTTTAATGAAAACAAAAAAAATAAAATAAAACCACTTACGTTTGGGAAGTGCTCTATAACAGCAATAGGAAATACATGAAGGCTCGGCCCAAGTAATATTTTGAAAGCTGGAATGTTGCGACATTGAGGGGTCAGAAAACTGATCTCTCGGGAGAGCTGTTTGCAGCCTGAAAGAGGGACAAAAGAGGGACATTTTCTAAATTCCAAGAAATAGTCTTGCACAAAGGAAATGGGGGTAAAAACGGACATAGACAGACCACTGAGTGGCCCAGAAGTGCTGACCTCATCACAGTGAGGTGTGTGTGTGTGTGTGTGTGTGTGTGTGTGTGTGTGTGTGTGTGTGTGTGTGTGTGTGTTGGGGGGTGGGGGGGGTGGGGAGGGGTCATAAACGAGCTTGGACAGGTGTCTGACTGACAGCTGGGACAGATGGATCCGCTGCTGACCTTTTCAACGTGGTCAGAAGATGATCGTCACATTGGTCAGTTAATCCTTCTCCATCGCTGCAGCACGCATTCTGCTGCAGCATGCAGCACAGGGGTGTGTATGTGTGTGTGCGGTGTGTGTGTGTGCGTGTGTGTGTGTGCGTGTGTGTGTGTGTGTTGGGGGGGTTGGAGGCATGCAAAGAGTTTTTCACTTAAAGAGTAGGCCTAAGACGACTTGTTATGAGGTTTGGGTTGTGTACTTACTAGGGCTGGGCAAAAAAAATCGATACACCAATAATTGCAATTCTTGACGCCATGATATCAATATTGAATCGCCAGGTTCAAAATCTTTTTTTTTTATGATTATGTAAGCCTAATTTGTTCGTGTCAGAAAGACTGAACTTTTTTGGTATTTATATTGTTTACAATTGCTTTAAAACGTTCTAGTTGATTGAACTTGTCCGCCGCTTTCAACATTTCAGTGTAGTGTATTTTACTTGATGATGACATCATCAAGTTGTGTTTGTGTTGTGTTTGGTCATGATTTTTTATTTTAGGACCTTTCTTGAAAATGGGTGTAATCCCCCTTGTCATTTGTGGGAACAAACTGCAATATAACAAATTTAACAAATCGAATCGCAGCATGACTAATAAAGGCTCTTTCAGAGTCTGGAATTTCGGTGAACACCGCGAGCACCGCTCAGAGCACCGCGACCACCACTATTCCATAGTCCACTGCCCCCCCCCCCCTCGTTCTCCTCGCGTCCATTGTTGTTTATTCCCCCTCTGTTTCTCTCACTACTTCCTGCGCGTCGCGCTGTGGTGTGTTTTCTTTTTTTTTAACCAGCCGTTAACAACAAAAAACAACCGCTGCGGTGCGGTGGTTAGTAAAATCCGAGAGGAGGGCTGGAGAGTGCGGTGCTATGACGTCATATTGTAGGCAACGGTGGTCGCGGTGGGCACCGAAAATCCGTCTCTGAATAGGCCCTAAGAATCACAATATAAATCGATTCAGGACCCTAATTATCAATATTGTATGGTATGGTGAGGTAAGTGAATCGTCCCACCCCTAGTACTTACCTTGCCGCAGTGTAACTCCAAATGTGGTCACTGGACAGTCCACAGTTGATTCAGGCGATATAGGGCTGAGCATGATTTATAATGTGGAGGTGGTGGAGGACTATGATTTATAATGTGGAGGTGGTGGAGGACTAGGATTTATAATGTGGAGGTGGTGGAGGACTATGATTTATAATGTGGAGGTGGTGGAGGACTATGATTTATAATGTGGAGGTGGTGGAGGACTAGGATTTATAATGTGGAGGTGGTGGAGGACTAGGATTTATAATGTGGAGGTGGTGGAGGACTAGGATTTATAATGTGGAGGTGGTGGAGGACTATGATTTATAATGTGGAGGTGGTCGAGGACTATGATTTATAATGTGGAGGTGGTCGAGGACTAGGATTTATAATGTGGAGGTGGTGGAGGACTAGGATTTATAATGTGGAGGTGGTGGAGGACTATGATTTATAATGTGGAGGTGGTGGAGGACTATGATTTATAATGTGGAGGTGGTGGAGGACTAGGATTTATAATGTGGAGGTGGTGGAGGACAATGATTTATAATGTGGAGGTGGTGGAGGACTAGGATTTATAATGTGGAGGTGGTGGAGGACTATGATTTATAATGTGGAGGTGGTGGAGGACTAGGATTTATAATGTGGAGGTGGTGGAGGACTAGGATTTATAATGTGGAGGTGGTGGAGGACTAGGATTTTTAAAGGTCCACTGCGCTCCTATGGTTGTCATAGATACTAGATATTTTCAGTTAAGTGATCTAATAATGAAACGATCTAAGATAAGGAAGAAAAAGAAGGAGAAAAAAAAATGCCAATAAAATTTGGAGATTTATTGCTTATATAAAACTAAACAAAATGTCAAATCTTCGCATAAAATGAGCAAATGCCCGCAGCAAAGATACCGTATTTAACGTGAGTGAAAACAGAAACGTTCCTAGCATAGAGCCCTGAGGAACACCGGATCTACTATCAAGTGCTTTAAAAACATCCACGTCGTCCAGAGTCTCTGATCGATTCATCTGACCGATAGGAAGGTGGTGGTGATGCACCAAACAAGAAAGGACGACATTTCTTTTTCCCCAAATGGCTCTTAAAGGAGAATTCCACACCAAAACACATTGGCCATCAATCTACCTTGATTCCTGTGACATGATACATAATGTCCTTGATTTTTGTCACAGATGTTCCATTTTCTGCATTTCACCATGAGGTCAGTTGCAGTTGCAGCCTCTGTTGCTGCTGCGACAATGCAGTTTGCATTGCTGCAGGTTGTCTTTATTCAGTGCAGTCTCACAGAAAGTACTACACTATACACGGAATGGCACCTAGGAATTGCGTGGATACACTACGAGTTAAAGAAAAATATGTGACTATGCGCGGGGGCGTGTTTTTTCCACAAACCGGAAGTGGCTGGGGCATTTTTTTCACAAACCGGAAGTGGTTGGTTGGGGGTGGGGCCATTTGGGTTTTTTAATATTTACTATTCTGTCCCTAACATATCACAACTCGGACGCAGCTGAGTCGGCTCTGCCACCATCGCAATGCTCAGCGCAGCAATTCACTGGCTAGCGCCTCGCTCAGTGGCGCTTCACAATGCTCTATGGTCGGCAGAGACGGCGCCACTCCGTCATTTTCAGTGGGAAGACGAATATGCACGGATTTATTGTAAGCGAATATCCACCTATTCTTGGCAGTATTCACGTAATGGGCCCTGTATAGCGTGCATATTCGCCAAAACCTCATGAGACTGGGTTGCTTTATTCTAATGTGGGTATTTTTGTAGCTCCCAACTTATTTAATTTTTCCCCACACATCACATTTTAATAGTATACTGATACTGACGCTTGAATTTTACATCACTCTGGGGCAGCCTTTACATGTAATCCCAGAGGCAATCTATTCCTCCTCCTCTCCTCCCCTCCCTTTTGCCACTCTACTCTCCAATCACTCCAGTTGAAACTCCTGTCTCACGGGTTGCCGGCTGAGTTTTTAAAAATCATATAGTGGTCCAATTATCTTGTAGTGTGTGGCTTGATGTGATGTGTGAAAAAAAAAAAAAAAAAAAAGTTTGGAGTTACAGAAATACCCGCAGTAGAATAAAGACAACCTGCGGCCATGCAAACTGCACCGGCGCAGCAGCAACAGCTGCTGTAAATAACTGCAACTGACATCATGGTGAAGTGTAGAAAATGGGACATCTGTGACAAAAATCAAGGACATTATGAACGGTAGATTGATGGCCAATGTGTTTTGGTGGTGGAATTCTCCTTTAACCCTTTCTGTAACGAATGCGTTTTGGTGTTTTTAAGCTGTTGAAAAACAGCAGATCTACAAGCTCATATCGCGCCACCGAGTGGTCCTGGGTGGTCACAGGTCCATAGGTGCGAGGCGTCGCAGCATGTCCATGGCCTGGCTGTCGTCTTGCGGCAGGTCGCAGAGCGGCTGCAGCAGCGCCCTCCCGTGGATGCAGGTGGCAGTGGCGGCAGCCAGCTGGCGCTCCATGCGCCGCACCATGGACTCCACCTCCTCGCCACGCAGCTGGGAGGGCAGCTGGCGGGCCAATCGCACGGCTTCACCCTGTGGGAGGGGGGGGAGAAACCGTTTACCATGTACTGTATGGTACCAGACTGTAACAGGTTTTCCTCATACAGTTAACAGGTTTCACTCTTACTGTAAGTACTGTATGGTACCAGTAACAGGTTTCACTCTTACTGTAAGTACTGTATGGTACCAGTAACAGGTTTCACTCTTACTGTAAGTACTGTATGGTACCAGTAACAGGTTTCACTCTTACTGTAAGTACTGTATGGTACCAGTAACAGGTTTCACTCTTACTGTAAGTACTGTATGGCACCAGTAACAGGTTTCACTCTTACTGTAAGTACTGTATGGCACCAGTAACAGGTTTCACTCTTACTGTAAGTACTGTATGGTACCAGTAACAGGTTTCACTCTTACTGTAAGTACTGTATGGTACCAGTAACAGGTTTCACTCGTACTGTAAGTACTGTATGGTACCAGTAACAGGTTTCACTCTTACTGTAAGTACTGTGTGGTACCAGTAACAGGTTTCACTCTTACTGTAAGTACTGTATGGTACCAGTAACAGGTTTCACTCTTACTGTAAGTACTGTATGGTACCAGTAACAGGTTTCACTCTTACTGTAAGTACTGTATGGTACCAGTAACAGGTTTCACTCTTACTGTAAGTACTGTATGGTACCATACAGGTTTCAATCTTACTGTAAGTACTGTATGGTACAGTAACAGGTTTCACTCTTACTGTAAGTACTGTATGGTACCAGTAACAGGTTTCACTCGTACTGTAAGTACTGTATGGTACCAGTAACAGGTTTCACTCGTACTGTAAGTACTGTATGGTGCCAGTAACAGGTTTCACTCGTACTGTAAGTACTGTATGGTGCCAGTAACAGGTTTCACTCGTACTGTAAGTACTGTATGGCACCAGTAACAGGTTTCACTCTTACTGCAAGTACTGTATGGTGCCAGTAACAGGTTTTCCTCATACTCTACTGTATGGCAGGGGTCGGCAACCGGCTAGGGCACGCGTGCCAACGTTGGCACGCCGGGTGGTATCGGCTGGCACGCGGCCAGATTCTGGAAGAAGTTTTTTTTTTCCTTTGGTAATAAAATAAATGCATTTCCATTTCTCTTGAATGTGCTTGTTAAAAAAAATAAATCTGCGCTAAGGCTTCAAACCGAAATTGCGATTTGAAACCACGCCATTAGCAAATCGCAACGGCCGCAATTATTCATTAATTTAATCAATATTCAACCGGAGCGAGTCTGATCCAGTGTTGACACTTCTGTGCAACGTGCTGCGCAATCAGGCGCGTCTCCGCTGTGTGTGCACGCACACGGAGCAGTGGAGCAAGTTGTTTAGCTCCCGAAGCAGTAAAAAAGTCTAGTCGCATTGGTGGCTGGTCTGGTTTGCTGGTCAACGCATGCCGTCTGTGTCTGCAGAGCCCGCGGACCCCCCCCGTCATGTCAGCCTAACCAGACAACATCCACGCTGAAATGATTGCGTTTCAACTGGTGTGTGGCTTCATATGCTTAACGTTAGCTCATAGCTTGTAGAGCTCGTAGCTCGTGTGTGCTGCTGCTGCTGGCAGAATAGCTAGTGTGTGTGTGTGTGTGTGTGTGTGTGTGTGTGTGTGTGTGTGTGTGTGTGTGTGTGTGTGTGTGTGCGCGTGTGTGTGTGTGAGCGCGTCTGTCTCGGAGCGAAGCAGTTCTGACCACATGTCCCCGTTTCTGTGGGACAGTCACAGGGTGACCAGATGTCCCTCTTTGCGTGGGACAGTCTCTCATTTCAAAGACTAAAGTCAACCCACAAATTGACACCCTGTCCCACATTGTGACTGACAGAAAATGTAAATTATACTCCCCCTTCTGTTTTCTGTTGTAAAGTTTTCTCACTGTCTCTTTTCATGCTAGATGTGTTTTTTAAGCCTGTTAAAATAACAGGAGAAATACATACCAACATGAATAAATAACAAAATGATGGGCGCTATTAAGACTATGTATGGACAAATATGGCACGAGGCATTTTTAATACCAACAGTAATGTGTTGCTACCCTGCAATTAAATGTCCCTCTCAAGTAATACTTCTGTCCCTCAAATGAACAGTTTTGGTCACCGTAAGTCTGATTGGTCAATCTATTGTGAAAGAAAAAAAAATATCTACCAGCCTGCCATAGGCGTGCATACATAGACGTCAAGGGGGGTTTGAGCACCCCTTAGTGGCCCTCTCTGGACCAACATGGCCTTTTTAAAAGAGCAAAAGATGCTGAAATGCTGTTTTCTATGCGTTTTTAACCCCCAAAACTCAATTTTCCGCCGCCTGGTGCCCTCCTGGTTACATTTGAGCACCTGTCCTTGAAACTCTCTGTGCACGCCACTAGCAGCCTCTCTGTTCTGATAAAATGTGGCCTAATAATGACATAACTGCAGTAAATGGCCATTGAATACGTGATGACCGTGAAAATGCACTATTTATTGACTATAAGGGAATTTATTGTAATTTTCACTGTGGCACTCGGAGTGTCAAGGGAAAAAATCATGGCACTTCATGTCAAAAAGGTTGCCTACCCCTGCTGTATGGTACCAGTAACAGGTTTTCCCTCATACTATAAGTACTGTATGGTACCAGTAACAGGTTTTCCCTCATACTATAAGTACTGTATGGTACCAGTAACAGGTTTCCCTCATACTCCAATTACTCTGTGGTACCAGTAACATGTTTTTCCTCATACTATAAGTACTGTGTCGTACCAGTAACATGTTTTCCCTCATACTATAAGTACTATACCAGCAACAGGTTTTCCTCATACTATAAGTACTGTATGGTACCAGTAACAGGTTTTCCCTCATACTATAAGTACTGTATGGTACCAGTAACAGGTTTTCCCTCATACTATAAGTACTGTATGGTACCAGTAACAGGTTTCCCTCATACTCCAATTACTCTGTGGTACCAGTAACATGTTTTTCTCATACTATAAGTACTGTATGGTACCAGTAACAGGTTTTCCCTCATACTATAAGTACTGTATGGTACCAGTAACAGGTTTCCCTCATACTCCAATTACTCTGTGGTACCAGTAACATGTTTTTTCTCATACTATAAGTACTGTGTCGTACCAGTAACAGGTTTCCTCATACTCCAATTACTCTGTGGTACCAGTAACATGTTTTTCCTCCTACTATAAGTACTGTATGGTACCAGTAACAGGTTTTTCCTCATACTATAAGTACTGTATGGTACCAGTAACAGGTTTTCCCTCATACTATAAGTACTGTATGGTACCAGTAACAGGTTTCCCTCATACTCCAATTACTCTGTGGTACCAGTAACATGTTTTTCCTCATACTATAAGTACTGTGTCGTACCAGTAACATGTTTTTCCTCATACTATAAGTACTGTGTCGTACCAGTAACATGTTTTCCCTTATACTATAAGTACTGTATGGTACCAGTAACAGGTTTCCCTCATACTCCAATTACTCTGTGGTACCAGTAACATGTTTTCCCTCATACTATAAGTACTATACCAGCAACAGGTTTTCCCTCTCCCCTCTCACCTGCAGGTAGTTGGTGACTTTGAGTGGCCTGCAGTGGCTGAGCGTTGTGGCGTCCCGCTGCTGTACGGCGGTCAGAACCTCCCTCAGGTCGTCCATGCCCAGGAACGGAACGCAGTCTGCCACGGACGTCAGCTCCACAACACCATCTGCTGAAAATTAATACATTATGACCTCAACACAATATAGTGTCTGATGCTAGATTATAGTGTCTGATGCTAGATTCTAGTTTCTGATGCTAGATTCTAGTTTCTGATGCTAGATTCTAGTTCCGCCGCTAGATTCTAGTTCCTGCCACTAGATTCTAGTTCCCGCCACTAGATTCTAGTTCCCGCCACTAGATTCTAGTTCCCGCCACTAGATTCTAGTTCCCGCCACTAGATTCTAGTTCCCGCCACTAGATTCTAGTTCCCGATGCTAGATTCTAGTTTCTGATGCTCGATTCTAGTTACTAATGCTAGATTCTAGTTTCTGATGCTAGATTCTCGTTTCTGATAATAGATTGTAGTTTCTGATGCTAGATTCTCGTTTCTGATAATAGATTGTAGTTTCTGATGCTAGATTCTCGTTTCTGATGCTAGATTCTCGTTTCTGATGCTAGATTCTAGTTTCTGAAAAAAAAATCTATGTTCCTGTGTCAGTGATGCTCAACATATTTCATGCCAAGGACCACCAGAATAATCTATCACGCTCGTAGAGCTTGTAGATGCGATATTTTTCAATAGCTACTGTATAACATAATGATTTAGAACAGCACAAGGCGTTACGGTAGAGAGAGAGTTAATACACTGCGGACACATCACTACCTCCAGGAAATCATAATAAATAAACATGGAGACTTCGCTCTGCGGACGGACGGACGGACGGACCGACCCAAGACAAACACTGGGGCTCCAAATGGAGTGTTAAATGGCTGTTACATGCTCCCAGGGGGAGGGGGAGGGGGAGGCCTGTCACGCAGAGAGAGAGAGAGAGAATGATGGTCCGTGTGTCACGCGCACACACACACACACACACGCGCCGCGCGCAGGGGCGGATTGGCACAAATTTCCCACCGGGACAATTTTGCCTTCGCCAGGCACACACACACACACACACACACACACACACACACACAGGCACGCACACACGCACACACAACACACGCACACAGCTCTGACAAACGACATGTGGAAACAGTGCCGTGAGGATGAGGATTCAAGACCCTGGGCAGACACGGACACTGTCGCCATGATGTTTCTGTGGTTTTATTTACCGTTCCAGAGCAGTGGCCTTCAACCACTGGTCCAGGGACCACCACTGGTCCCTGAGAGGATTCCAGTTGGCGCCTTCGGGTCCGTTCTGGGTAACCACTAAGAGTTAGATTGATTTCCCATAGGTCCCTTGGAGCCTTGACGGTCTTATGCTAGTACAGTTTCATGTGTTCATTGAACCAGTACACTTAGGAGTTTAGATTTGTATTTAAACATCTGAAATACTTTATTTTCAAGAATCTACATGATTAGAAAATGTAGAAGAATTGTTATTTTAAACAACGTTTTACCAGTTTCTCTCTTAAATTTTGGAACAAACGAGAAAATCCTAATTAGTTTTGGGTCATTGTCAGACTAAACTCAACATCAAATAGTGGTCCTCTGTGACTAAAATGCCGAATAAATGCCGACGTGTGTGTGTGTGTTGTGGTGTGTGTGTGTGTGTGTGTGTGTGTGTGTGTGTGTGTGTGTGCGTGCGTGTGCGTGCGTGCGTATCTACCTGTGTGTTCAGTAACAGTAAACCCGTTGGCCAGCAGTCTAGGATCACAGAAGGATCGACGCCCGTTCGGATCACAGTGCTCTGACCTCTGCATGGAACACAGTGTGTGGTAGAGATCTGCACCCAGGACACTGCGCACGCACACGCACACACACACACACACACACACACACACACACACACACACACACACACACATTAAACGGAGAAGAATGGAATGTTTGTGTCACACACATACCTGAACAAGGACTCCATATATCCGTGTTTTTCAATCTTTTTGATCCCAGGGACTACTATTTATTCAGAATTTGATCCACGAACCACTGGTTTAACCCATTGTGTCCTGTCTAGATTTCTAGATTCTGAATAACACAATATTCAAAGATTTGCACCACGTTTCACGATTTTTCAAAAAATAGCAGAGATACAAGCTCATAGCGCCCACTCGGTGGCGCGCTATGAGCTTGTAGATCTGCTATTTTTCAATAGTTAAAACATAATGCTTAGAACACCAAAACGCGTTCAGTACACTAAAGGGTTAAACCCAGTTCATTGACACACTTCGGCTCAGAATCAGATTGACCATAGACCACTTATTGCAAAGCTTTTGCATGTTTGTATGGCGGCATGGCTCTTGCTCAGGCGATATCAGACGATCTATGAACTGAATCATAGGTCTGATATCACATTTGATATCTCCGATTACCTGCACACCAAGGTACAGCTCTGATATCCAAAATACTAGAACCACATGGATACTGAACATATCATAGTCCATAGAACACAGTAATCAGATACCATAACAGAACTAGATGCGACAATGTGTTACAACCCTTAAATCCTGATTAATCAGAGACTCATGAACTCGGAACTAGTGCCACAGGGAGGAGGCCGGGGAGGTGGAGGAAATTTGAACACTGATATCTGCACAACAGGACACAGAGTCAGCTAGCAGGAAGACTGACAGAGTAGTGACTGCTTATAAAGAACACCTGATTGGGTGTGGGTGTGACTGACTTAGCTGACAGCTCATGTCGCACCACCGAGTGGCGCGACATGAGCTTGTTGTTCTGCTATTTTTGAAAAATTGTGAAAATGTGCTGCAAATCTCTGAATACATTATTTTGGAAGCAAACATTTTATCTCAATTTTTCGCTTCTGGGGAACCCCGAGAACAACATGTTTTCAGATGGCGGTCTGCAGCCAAATATGGATAATTCTGGTGGTCCTTGGCTAGAAATATGTTAGCATCACTGACACAGGAGCACAGATTTTTCAGAAAAACTAGAATCTAGTGTCAGAAACTATAGAATCTAGTGTCAAAAACTCGATTCTAGCGTCAGAAAGTAGATTCTAGTGTCCAAAAGTAGATCCCAACATCAGAAACTATTATTTAGTGTCAATAACTAGAATCTAGTGTCGGAAACTACTGTAGAATCTAGCGTCAAAAGCTAGAATGTTGCTGCAGCTATAATCTGGTGTCAGGAACTACTGTATAATCTGGTGTCAGAAACTCGAATCGAGGGTCAGGACACAATGGGTTAAAGGAAGGGAATGAATTACTGACTGAGAATAAGGGCAATTATAATAAACCTTCTGCCCTCCGTGCCTCAATGAACTATCGCTCCGCTGGATTAATATACTGTGTGGATACCAGAATGGGATTAAAAACAGGCTATTTCTGACTGTAATCAAAACCACCTGTTTTGTTTGTGGAGGACGATTAGAAATGAAGCTCAGCTTCATTGTGTGATAAACGCATATTATAAACGCATGCCTTATATATAGCAAATGAAAATATCCTTGGATATACTTGGACCACAGTTGGAATTATTGCAATCGGGTGAGCATGGCCTGAGAGTTTTTTAGATTGGAATCTCAACAGAATCTCCGGAAGGTAAGAGCAGTGTAGAACAGTAGCGCCAACTCCGTTCTCTTTAAGGGGCCTGTCCAAGGGCAGCTCTTCTTCATAGACTTCTATTGAGAATCGGGACGATAAATAGGGACAACATGCTGCACAAACGGCTTTCGATCGCTCAGTTTCTGACGCCTCAATGTCGCAGCTTTGACACGAGATGTCTTTGTACGTGTGCCTAATTAATAATAATACCGCTGCTCTGCTCTTTTTTCCCCCGATCAAACTAAAGTGGCATTAGCTCATCTCTCTTCACCAACGCAATACTGTTGAAAGCAGCAGCATGACAAAAGTAACTAATAGTAAGTAATATTAGTAGAGGTAACTGTAATATTATTACTGTTTTCTAGGAGGTAGTGTCGTTATACTACCCGTTACCTGAAAAAGTAGTAATATTACTTGTTACTCGTTACTCATTACTCGTTACCCCCAACTAGGGATGTCACGGTATCCGGTAATACCGGTAAGGGACCACAAAACCGGTACTTTGCTTGCCCACCGAATGTACCGAAAAAAAAAAAAAAAAAAAAAAAAACAACAACATTGCAAGTTCTAACTAGATGTAACTCTTTGAGAGCGTAAACATGAAACCAAATGGACCCTTGCGGGTCCATTTGGTTTCATGTTTACGCTCTCAAGAGCTAAAGTATTCATCATGAAGTCTACACAACTAGAGAATGTCGAAGATTAATGGTCATTTTGATCTGTATGTTTGACTATTTTGTTTCCCAAATCCGGCCTGGAATTGTGGACAAAAGCAAAAGAAATCTTTAGTTTTTTGGTCTGTGGGGCTAAAATGTCATCATATAGGCCTATGTTATTACTCATGTTGATTGAGTATTTGGCCTGCATGTGCCAGGACTCCGAGGCCAAACTATAAAACCGATAATACCGGTATCAAAGCAAACTATAAAACCGGTATTAAAAAAACAAATTTCAGAAGACTAATTGGGACTAAAAGATGTGTGTTTTCAAAAGACTAGGACTAAGACGAAGAGTAAATCATAACCTAAGACTAATGGAAATAAGAAACATTTTTAACTTTTTTTTTTTCCGTTCTTTATAAGTATGTGAACATATCTGCAGTATAGATTGCATACTTTTTCAGGGAAGGGACTTATTACTAATACAGTAATTTTATACAAAAAAATAAAACAACACATCTTTTATACTAAAAACTATAACTCTGTATAACATATATAAACCTACAATGCATTTGTATGTAAGACTAAACTACCAAGACTAAGACTGAAAGACTAAGACTAAAAAAAGACTAAGACTGAGACTAAGACTAAATCAATGTTGATATTTCGTCGACTAAGACTAGACTAAAAAAAAATGAATTTCAGAAGACTAAATGGGACTAAAAGACTAAATGTGTGTTACTCAAAAGACTAAGACTAAGACTAAGTCAAAATATTCTCAAACAAACAACACTGGAACCAGGCCAAGTTTACCTGTCAGTCAGAGTCAGGGGGCGGGGCAGGGGCGGGGCAGAGGGCAGGACGTTCTCCTCCAGCAGACGCTGGAACAGCAGCGCCTCTTCCAGGCGAGACGGGTTGAGCAGCGCCAGGCGACCACGCCCCCCCGGGCCCCGCCCCTCCGGGCCACGCCCCTCCGGGCCCCGCCCACCACCGTGCAGCAGCAGCAGCAGCCAGGCGTTCTGAGACACAGCGGAGAGACGCTGCACCAGGCGGAGGCTCCGCCCAGAGTCCACGGCTCCGCCCCTTGCCACGCCCCCAGAGCTCTACATGGAGACCAAAAGATGAAGAAAGAGATTATATGGACTCCAGGACCGGTTCTAGGCATGAGATATCCACAAATCACGGTTACCCCGGAGGCTGTCAAAAGGGAGGGATTTTCGGTTTGTTAACTTCCACCGGAAGTTTGCAAACTTCCCCTGGAAGTTGTCATTTTTCAGCCAATCGCGACGCAGTGCTCCGGAAAATGTACACCCCGCGGGAAGATTGTATTCCTCCCGTTGTTTAAAAGATGGAATTGAGTGCACTTTGCACTAGGGCTTTAACCAAAAAATCGATACATCGATGCATCGATTTGCATAACACGTGTCGACTCCAAAAAGCCCGAGTCGATAAGTTGTTTTTTTCCCTTCCTCCGAAGGAAAGGAGGAAAGAGGAGGAATTAAACATTTACCTTTGTTTTCCCCTTTTTTCTTTCTCTATGTGTGCGACGCGTGTGTATATAATTCAAATGCAATATTGGTTACTGTCACTCACGGACAGAAGTCTCCTTTGAAGTTTCCTTTGCAACTCTATCTGAGTTAAGCTTTAATTTAGGCCTACCAATCTTATGCAGCTGCATGTGCAGCGCGCTCTGGGCGCGCAGCGTTCCACTGATCATTACGTACACGGATCAGATCGAACAGCAAACAGTGTCAGAAGAATACAGAACTTCATCAACCAACACCTCCCCGTGCTACAGAGACCGTCTTGTTCTTCGTTTCGCATTAGGCTACGCACGGAGTGACGGGACGCATGCTTCTGTCCGCGTCATTCTCATTAATTTACTGAATGGATCATAAAAGAAAAGCGGCGCGATGGTGGTATTGGAGGAGGAGGAGGAGGAGGCTACATATAAATGGATCGTATTCTGATGTGGCCGCTGTTAGAACGATCATGTCTTCTGTTGGGCGCGCGGCGTTCCACTGATCATTACGTACACGGATCAGATCGAACAGCAAACAGTGTCTTGTTCTTCGTTTCGCATTAGGCTACCGCACGGGACGCATGCTTCTGTCCGCGTCGTTCTCATTAATTTACTGAATGAATCATAAAAGAAAAGCGGCGCGATGGTGGTGTTGGAGGAGGAGGAGGAGGCTACATGTAAATGGATCGTATTCTGCGTTCTAACGTGGGGGCTGCTGCGTATTGATAATGTTATGTGTTTTTATGGCTGGCATGGGAGTGGACGATGTGCAGCTGTGTGCCAATATTGTTTTCATATTAAGCTTGCACATGCTTCATGCGTAGCCTCGCGATGTGTTTTGTATAAGCACTGCGCCGGCGTCATAGCGGCACCATTTGATCCCCACCCCCCCTCGGGGAACCACCACCCCCCCCCCCCCCAACCCCCCCCCCCCCCCCCCCCCCCCCCCCCCCCCCCCCCCCCCCCCCCCCCCCCCCCCCCCCCCCCCCCCCCCCCCCGTGCCATAAAACGATAAATCGATACAACTTCGATTGACTGTCTGACAAGTCGACTTGAAAAAATCTCAAGTCGTTAATGCCCTACTTTGCACACTTCTATATATCTGTGGTTCCTTGATGTGAATAAATGTGAGAAAAGACTGGTTTAAGCTTCAACTACAACTACTGTACACTTTAGAAACATGTTCAAAAAGCATCAACCAGCAACTACCAATGCGGTCCTCTGGAGTGAGTGTGGAACTATAGCGCCCCCTGTGGAGTGAGTGTGGAACTATAGCGGTCCTCTGGAGTGAGTGTGGAACTATAGCGGTCCTCTGGAGTGAGTGTGGAACTATAGTGGCCCTCTGGAGTGAGTGTGGAACTATAGCGGTCCTCTGGAGTGAGTGTGGAACTATAGTGGTCCTCTGGAGTGAGTGTGGAACTATAGCGGTCCTCTAGAGTGAGTGTGGAACTATAGTGGTCCTCTGGAGTGAGTGTGGAACTATAGTGGTCCTCTGGAGTGAGTGTGGAACTATAGTGGTCCTCTGGAGTGAGTGTGGAACTATAGCGTCCCCTGTGGAGTGAGTGTGGAACTATAGCGCCCCCTGTGGAGTGAGTGTGGAACTATAGCGGTCCTCTGGAGTGAGTGTGGAACTATAGCGGTCCTGTGGAGTGAGTGTGGAACTATAGCGTCCCCTGTGGAGTGAGTGTGGAACTATAGCGCCCCCTGTGGAGTGAGTGTGGAACTATAGCGGTCCTGTGGAGTGAGTGTGGAACTATAGCAGTCCTGTGTAGTGAGTGTGGAACTATAGCAGTCCTGTGGAGTGAGTGTGGAACTATAGCAGTCCTGTGTAGTGAGTGTGGAACTATAGCGGTCCTCTGGAGTGAGTGTGGAACTATAGCGGTCCTCTGGAGTGAGTGTGGAACTATAGCAGTCCTGTGGAGTGAGTGTGGAACTATAGCGGCCCTGTGGAGTGAGTGTGGAACTATAGCGGTCCTCTGGAGTGAGTGTGGAACTATAGCGGCCCTGTGGAGTGAGTGTGGAACTATAGCGGTCCTCTGGAGTGAGTGTGGAACTATAGCGGTCCTCTGGAGTGAGTGTGGAACTATAGCGGTCCTCTGGAGTGAGTGTGGAACTATAGCGGTCCTCTAGAGTGAGTGTGGAACTATAGCGGTCCTCTGGAGTGAGTGTGGAACTATAGTGGTCCTCTGGAGTGAGTGTGGAACTATAGTGGTCCTCTGGAGTGAGTGTGGAACTATAGTGGTCCTCTGGAGTGAGTGTGGAACTATAGTGGTCCTCTGGAGTGAGTGTGGAACTATAGTGGTCCTGTGGAGTGAGTGTGGAACTATAGCAGTCCTGTGGAGTGAGTGTGGAACTATAGCGGTCCTGTGGAGTGAGTGTGGAACTATAGCAGTCCTGTGGAGTGAGTGTGGAACTATAGCGGTCCTCTGGAGTGAGTGTGGAACTATAGCGGTCCTCTGGAGTGAGTGTGGAACTATAGTGGTCCTGTGGAGTGAGTGTGGAACTATAGCGGTCCTGTGGAGTGAGTGTGGAACTATAGCAGTCCTGTGGAGTGAGTGTGGAACTATAGCAGTCCTGTGTAGTGAGTGTGGAACTATAGCGGTCCTCTGGAGTGAGTGTGGAACTACAGTGAGTGTTTCTGGTACCCAGAGCTTGCCATGCCTCCTCCTGAGGTCGGCCATGTTGAAGGGGAGGAGCCGACAGGGCTTGGCTTCCACGCTGGACTTCCTGGTTTTCTTGGCTGCGCTGCTGAGGCAGAGTTAAAGGGAGTTAAAGTTCAGATTTTTGGACGTTAAGCTTTATGAAATACTGTCTATTTATATAGTGGTGTCAACTGTATTAAAGAGGGGATGCCGTGATTTTTGTATTTTTTCCAATTTTGTACATGTTTAAGAGGTGACAGTATGTGAATAGACCCCTTGGTGTGTTTTTTATGTGGAATGATGCCTTCCATTTCTATTTAGGGTTTCTTCCTGGGGGCTGAACCTTTCCAGTCAAACGTGCCAATGAAAAAAACTTCAATATAGTAACATCATGTGTTCAGCCCCTCCCCTAACTCCTCCCCCTTTATCATGCAACTACAGCTGTGGGCGTGGCTTCAGTTCAGGTGGATCTCCACCCATCACCACCCACCAGGCAAACCAGGCATATTTAATGAACTGGTAGGGTGGAATCATAAAAATGACAGTTTAACAAACACTGTACACTTTTGGGGAGAAAATCTTACTTTTCATATAACATTAATACCTGATGATCATATTTTAGGGTAGAAAAAATTTACGGCACTCCATCTTTAACACATTTAGCGCAAGCCGGTGTAATCGGTAAAAAAAAACCTTATTTTGAAGCGCCAGATCTCCTAAACAGGATGTGCGATGATGTCATGCTGTTTCTGGTGTCTTGACTAACCGAGCAACATTTAGGAAGTGACATTGGAGATCCCCAAGGCTTCTGAATGCATTGAATTGAATGGGTGTGAATGGGACAAAAAAGAAAAGTTGTCGCGGCAATTCTGTCCCAAATGAGAGTCGGCAACGGGATCTTTATTAGACGATGCGCTGGGACTAATGACTGGATTAAAGAATGAAATCTACATTTCGTCGCGTTACGAGCCGTTGTCGTGACCGGTGTGCGTAATTTACCCCTTTGTGTCCTGAACGCGTTTTGGTGTTTTGGCTATTGAAAAATAGCAGATCAACAAGCTCATGTCGCGCCACCGAGTGGCGCGACATGAGCTTGTTGTTCTGCTATTTTTGAAAAATGGTGAAAATGTGTTGCAAATCCTTGAATACATTATTTCAGAAGCAAACATTTTTAACTGAAATCTTCGCTTCTGGGGGATTCCTAGAACAACATGTTTTTCAGATGGGGGGGTCCGCAGCCAAATATGGATAATTCTGGTGGTCCTTGGCTTGAAATATGTTAAGCATCACTGACACAGGAACACAGATTTATCTGGAAAAACTAGAATCTAGTGTCAGGAACTAGATTCTAGCATCAGAAATTCAATTCTAGCATCAGAAACTCGATTCTAGTGTCAAAAAGTAGATCCTAGCATCAGAAACTATCATTTAGTGTCAATAACTAGCTAGACCACTATATTATTGCACAGCATTTCATACAACGTTAAAAAATAAAAAACACACCCGTGTGAAATAAAGTGCTGCCATTCTATGCAAGGGGAAAGTGATCAATTTCAGTGTTCTGGAACAAGATAAACATCAATGTATTTTTTTTTCCATATTTAACTGGAACTCTGTCAAGGACCACTGGTGGTCCCCGGGCCGGTCAGAGTCAGCCAAAGGGCCGCATAATACCCAGGTATGGCTTAGATGGAGAGACATCTCTAGCAGAAAAAGACTTTCGACTGCTTGTAGGTTAGCAAAGCAAGTGTTCATATGATTTTATATTAATTTCGCTGCTAAATCTCCAGTAATATGTCAGGTACACCCGCTATTTAAAAAAAACGTTTTTAGAATTCGGAGTTCTTCCGAAGCCAAAGTGCGAAGGACTAGAAAAATCCAGAAATTAGTCTGCGCCCACCGCCACGCAGTAAAGAAGGTGGCAACGCAGTGAAAAGAAATCCAGGAAATAGCCTGTCCCCACCACTACGCAGGAAGGAGGAGGACTACGGCCGAGTAAAGAAATCCAGGAAATAGACTGTCCCCATCAGTACGCACTAAGGAGGGTGACGGCCCAGTGGAAGAAATCCAGGAATTATCTTGCACCCAAAACGGATACAGACGTAGTGGATGCTTCAACTCGCCGTTGGAGCTGCTGTTTGCTGTATTGGACATTATCCCACAGCAAGTCCCAGGCAGTGAAAATGACAAAAGCTATCTTCGTAATATTAATACTTGGGCACCAACCAACTATTTTATAAGAACAAAATCGATCTAACTAGCAGATTCGATGAGTTAGATATATTTTATATACACATATTATTGATAACTAAGCCAAAGTCCACCGTTGGCTGGTGTTTGCTGAGCGCTACGCTCCGCCACTACAGAGCGGACGGTCAGAGCTCAGCTGGAAAGCTTCCTGGAGGGGGCGGAGCATAGCCTGTGGCTGTGTGCTTACAAGAGGCCAGAGCCTTTAGTTACGCGAAAACTCTGTCGACTTCATGGGGCCAGTTCAATGGCGGCCCATCTATATACTTGTATTGAATTGGGACAACCGAGGTTAGCGAATGCATTTAAGTGTATTGGATCATACGCATTGTTTTCTGCCCCCTCAATGTCGCAAGCCTTCTACTAGATGGCTCTGCTCTGTTCGACGTATAAGACTGGCTCTGTAGCGCCGTGTTAGCCAATCAATGAGCTTTTCTGTGACGTGGTGGTATTGTCGCTTGGGATGTTGCCACATGTTCAGAGAAACAAGCACAATGGGACGTTCCCATTCCGACTTCAACGCAGGCACGCAGGGACACACACGGC
Organism: Benthosema pterotum; assembly: GCA_039105355.1. Lineage (NCBI taxonomy): Eukaryota > Metazoa > Chordata > Actinopteri > Myctophiformes > Myctophidae > Benthosema > Benthosema pterotum. Next base: position 51,324,796 of record CM076978.1, read on the forward strand.
AGCTTGTACATAGTCTCAGTGTTGCCAACTTGCCGCATTTGTCGCTATATTTAGAGCTTTGTCAGACCCCCCTAGCGCCAAAATTAGTTAAAAACTCCTGGCGGAAAATCTAGTGCTTTTTGGCTGGTGAGTTGGGGTGAAACTGATTGACAGGCACCAGAGATAAAACCCTCATTTTTCACAATTTCACAATCGTCTAATGAAGTGCTTGGCAGCACTTAAAAAGAAAACCCGGACTATTCCTTTAAAGCTCCTCTACGATATGAAAGACTGATTGTTCAAACTAGATAATTTGTGGGGATAGAGCACCAAAAACACTACAAAAATAACAAGTTGAATTTCATGCTAGTGTGGCATTGTTCCATTTGTACACTGTCAGGAAAAATCTTGAAAAATGGGTGGAATCCTCGTTGTTCTAGTTTATAATAAAAGCGTCATTTCTGGGGAAAAATGTGATATATCGATATATCAAATGGAATTGCAGCATAAGTGCGAATCGCAACATAAATCAGTTAAGAACCCTAAATATCAATATTGTATGGTAAGGTAAGTGAATTGTCCCACCCCTAATATCCACGCACCGGTGAAATCGGTTATCAACCACAAAAGCAATTACCGTAATTTCCAGATTATAAGCCGCACCTGAATATAAATTTGGGACAAAATACTGATTTTTTTCCGTGTATAAGCCGCACCTGACTATAAGCCGCACCAGGCTTATAGTCAGGTGCTTCATGTTAGAGCAGTGGTTTTCAACTTTTTCCACAATTCAACAACATCTTCACCCCACAGAGCCCAAAACTGAAGATTTCTCTTGGTTTTGTTCACAATTCCAGGATGGATTTTTCGCAGAGGCAAAACATCAATATTAAACCCAAATGAACAGGACTTATGACTTAAAGGTATCGTGACATTAAAAACACGTTTTTGTTCATTTTTTGTGTTTTGGGGGGGTTCTTGACAACAATTACACCATAAAAAGTCGGTATTTGAACATTCAGTGGTTTCTCCGTATTTTGTAGTTATGCTAATTAGTTTTAAAAGCGGCTCGTCTGGTTGGGCACCGGATAGTAGCGTGTACATCACGGTAAACACCCACCCACAGCCGTGCTGTCTCCAGCCTCCACTGCTCTGCTCTCCGCCTCTCTCTTCCGTTTGAGGGACGTGCACACATAGACCATGAAGGGAGCTCGAGCCTCTTTTACACCGACGGCTGTAAACAACAGCCCAGATCATGAATGCAATTTCGCTAGAAGTGCCCTCTCATTGTATTACAGGCACTGCCCTAAACACTCTCTGCATGTCCCTGCATGTCCCGATACCCGAACGAGAGAGAGAGAGAGAGAGAGAGAGAGAGAGAGAGAGAGAGAGAGAGAGAGAGAGAGAAGAGAGAGAGAGAGAGAGAGAGAGAGAGAGAGAGAGTTTGATTATTGTGTAAAATAATTCCCTTCTTCCACCTTTCACTCTGGGGCACGCTGCCGTTCGCAGCCTAGAGCAATCTAGTCTCAGCGTTGCGACATTGAGGGGTCAGAAACCGAACGCTTTGCGCTGTTCATGCAGCATGAGTAGGAACAGACTAGAGTTGGAAATAGCCCTACGATATTTTCAACAAGAGCAACATGCCAACTGTTGTCATGTTTATGTTGTAGCCTAGCTACTATTACTACAAAACGAACTAAAATAAAGGGTTTTACGACCATTAAAGCTGTCTCTGCCTACTTCAGGTCCAGGACTTGTCCCTATTTGCTGCCACCATTCTCAATAGAAGTTGATGTAGAAGAGCCTCCATTAGACTGGCCCCATGAAGTGAACGGAGTTTGCACAACTCTATACCCTAAGTTCTGGCACAGCAGCCGGTCTCTGCCTGCCTCTCTGTCCCTCTCTCTGTCTCTGCTCGATCATTTTACTTTGATATAACCCGTAATTTGTGCGACATCGGCTAGGATTCTGTTTATATTATTGATTAGGCCTACTATTTACAAACAACTGATATAAAGAGTATAGATTAGAATCAATGTCGTATACAGCAGTTTTAAAACCAATGGTCCGGGGACCACCAGTGCCCTGAAATCCAGCCTGGTATTGTGGGTCTGTGGGGTGAAAATGTCATCAAATGGTGGTCCATGGCTCAAACGCTGAATAAATAGTGGTCCCTGGTATCAAAATGGTTGAAAACCACTGTAATGCAGTACAGTTGAACTGCTGATCACCAAATATTTAGTCTCAAAGACAAGTCTATGGATTTGTTCGGGACACTAAAAATGAGGCAACCACAGTGTCAGTGGTCTAGTTAGTATTTCCTGTCTATTCAACCAAGATCAGCTATTTTTGTTATATATGAATTGAAATCCTGAATTATTTTAGAATAATGACATCACAATGTTAATAATTAACTATCCTATTAACTAACCACATTTTGTCCCCTTTCCCCACTCAACATGTCCCACACATGCACCACTTATTTTACCTCAAATGAACAGGTTGGACCTGGCCACCCTATCTGGGAGGCGGGGAAGTTTGTTGGAGAGGAGGGGTAGAGGGGTGGGTGGGTGGATCATGACAGTGATTGACATAGAAGGAGTAAAGTACGACCCCTAGTGGCCAAAAGAATGTGTTTTTCTCCATGCCCCATTAGAATGTAAAAGAAAGGGACCAAAAACACATTAATTGAGTATTTTTTTCTATGAAAGCCTGTTAAACACATTTTGAGGATCATCTCCAACATAATAAAATGATGTTACAAATAATGTCACGATACCTTTAATAAGTGGTGCTAATTTAGATGGTGAATATCATAACTCTTGAGTAAACATGAAACCAAATGGACCCTAGCGGGTCCATTTGGTTTCATGTTTACGCTCTCAAAGAGTTACATCTGGTTGACCAGCTTTCTATCATTTAGTCTGGCGGAGCCCACCTGGAACCTGGAAAATCCATAGATTGGCCGCACCGTTGTATAAGCCGCAGGGTAAAAAGTATGTGAAAAAAGTAGCGGCTTATAGTCCGGAAATTACGGTAATTATATCGGCCAAAATGTCTCATCATTGACACATCCCTGAAACCAATACAAATATCAAAGTCAAACTAACACAGACATCCGGAACCTTCCTCACCTGGCGCTGAAGAGCTCGTCCAGGAGCTGCTGGTGATTGGACGGGGCTTTGCGCTTGGCTGCCTGAGAGGTCACGACCCCGCGCTGACCCCTGGAGGGGTCACCCTGACCTACGACCAGAGAGTACCGGGATCAGGGGCGGATCTAGGCATGCCCCCCCCAAATACGATGCCATGCAAAACAACCCAAGATATTTCAAATTAAAGTGCTTCTATTTAAAATGATGTGAACCACTACTACTGCTACTAACTAACTACAGCTGTGTCACCACTAAACCAACAGCATTTCATCATTGAAAACAGAAAACTCTCTGAGTCAGACCTTTAGCTTTATGCATGCTGTGTCTGTTGCAACTTCAACAACAACTGATGTTATTATTGATGCTTTACTTGACTAATAAAAGTCCTGGAACTGAAAATGTTATGGGTGCGGCTTCATCGCGACGAACCTGCACCCATAACAATAATTCCCCCCAGTTGGGAAATGTTACATCCGCCCCTGACAGGGATGGTCAAATGGTTTATCTGTACAGCTTAGCAGTTTAGCCAAGATGCATTTTTTGGGGAGGCATTAGGGCTAGAAACAGCCATAGGCATTATGCAAATATGCAAATGGCGAGTATCTATGGGCGTTTTTAGCCCAATGAGTGTTCTCTGTGCAAAACTAATGCTTGAAATGGATTCAGAAGCATGAAAAACCCCTAGTTTGACATGTCACATGTGCTTTTTAAAGAATGATTACATTTTTAATTATTGCCTTATATGGGATGTTATGGGTAAATATTGTTTGGGCATAAAAAAAAATGTAAACCCATTTTTCGTGTTCCAATAGAGTTCATGGAACAGAAAAAAAAAAAACATGGTTTACAAAAATCTTCACGAAATGTTCACTTAAAATGATTCCTGACTAATAAGACAAATATGCCTTAAAACATTATACTTGCCTTCTATAACTAAAACATGCAGATAAAAACACCTTCAATACTTTATTTCTTTCATAAATAGAGAATCCTTCACTCAATAGGAGGTGCTCCGGTCGCAGGATGATGATGTCACAGAGTATGTTCATCCATATATTCCATAGAGCTAGACCACATGTGACATCATCATCCTGCGACAGGAGCAGTTCCTGTTGAGTGAAATATTCTCTATTTATGAAAGAAATAAGATGCCATTGGTGTTTTTATTTGTTTATTTTAGTTATAGAGGTGAAGTATAATGTTTTAAGTGATGTTTATCTTATTAGACAGGGATCCTTTTAACCCATATAGTAGACGGGAACCCCTAGTGGTAGTTTTACCCTAGTTGACGGGAACACCAATATGCGTTCTGTACAGTATGTACAGTATCAAAAAATGTCAAAATTTGGTGATGTTACACAATAATTTGAAGTTTTCCAGTACACTTAGGTTAGTATTTCAGAGACATTTTTAGAATCGGGATAGTCTACAATGGGTTAAAGAATGATTACATTTTTAATTCATTCCTTATATGGGATGTTATGGGTAAATATTGTTTGGGCAAAAAATAATAAATAATGTAAACCACTGCTTTCCGTGTTCCATATATAGGGTTCATAGAACAGAAAAAAACATGGTTTACAAAAATCTTCACAAACTACACAATGACATGTACTATAGCAGTATTATAATGTTTGTACCTGGTGATAGCAGCTTGTTACGCTGCTGATGATGCTGTTTGGCTTTCTCCTCATACCTACACACACACACATACACACACACGCACGCACGCACGCACGCACGCACGCACGCACGCACACACACACACGTACACACATGCGCACGCGCACACGGTACACACACGCGCACACACACACACACACACACACACACACACACACACACACACACACGCACACACACACACACACACACGCACACACACACACACGCACACGCACGCACACACGCACGCACACACACGCACACGCACACACACACACACACATAATGAATAAACAACAACATGACGGTGGAAAGGTCTCTAAAGTATAAAACATGTTTATAGTTGATGGGAAAATGCCAAACGATGACATAATTAATTACAGCTCTCTCTCTCTCTCTTTCCATGATTATTACTGGAATATCCAAGCATTTAACACAACATTTAAATCTCCTGCCCTTCCACTGACCTATCGGGTGAACTGGCGTGTGCGTGTGTGTGTGTGTGTGTGTGTGTGTGTGTGTGTGTGTGTGCGCGTGTGTGTGTGTGTGTGTGTGTGTGTGTGTGTGTATGCGTGCATGCGCGCAAGTGCGTACGTGCTCAAGTGCAACTGCAACGCCACTTAAGGCTAGGCGATGAGAGCTACGAGGCCAAATATTTGGCGCATCTTATTTCATGGTTTTACAGACACATGCAGGGCTGCGTGTGTGCGTGCGTGCGTGCGTGCGTGTGTGTGTGTGCGTGTGCGTGCGTGCGTACGTGCGTGCGTCGGTATGTGTTTTTTCCATACGCTGCTCCATACCTTATATAAGCCCCTGATGACTGAGCTGTTGCTGCTTTTTTTGCTGACACAACATTTTCCGGTCCTTAAATTACTTTAAATCGTTACGGCAGCAATCTGAGATAATTGGCGTGAAGCGCTTCGCTGTACGCGACCCGAACGGCATGATGGGGCTGTGATAATTGATACACACGGCATCAATTATTCTAACCAAACTAGAGCCTAAACATAAAACCTCCATTTGTTTTTTACTCTGAAAACTCAATTTTTTTTTTTTTTTTTTTGTGGGGGTCAAACTACAAAAAAAAATACATTTATTTTAAATGTTTTTTTTCTTTTTTTTTTACTTGCCTCTCCTCCCTCCAACAGAGGATAAGGCGGTTCTCATTGAACCAATATGATGGATAAAGTGAGGTGTTGTATCTCACGGTGCTAAAAATCCATTTTTCCTAGAAAGCAGAAGCTGTGGAATAATGGTGCTGGTGTAGCAGGTGGCTACTGACTGTGATACAGTGTTTAAGAATAATTCACTTACAGCATACCTGGGCATTATGCGGCCCGGGGGCCAAATGCGGCCCTTTGGCTGACTATGACCGGCCCGGGGACCACCAGTGGTCCTTGAGAGAGTTCCAAGTTAAACATGGAAAGTTGGTTAACCAGATGTAACTCTTTGAGAGCGTATAAATGAAACCAAATGGACCCTTGCGGGTCCATTTGGTTTCATTTTTACACTCTCAAGAGTTAAAATATTCATCATCTGAATTAGCCCAAAGTCTACACATTCAATCAGAGAATGTAAGAGAATGGTCATTTTTGTTATCCTGTTTTGTTTCCAAAATCCAGCCTGGAATTGTGGACAAAAACAAAAGAAATCTTGAAGAAAGTTTTGGGATCTGTGGGGCTAAAATGTCATCAAATGGTGGTCCGTGGCTCAAATAGGCCTACTGAATAAATAGTGGGCCCTGGTGTCAAAATGGTTGGTCTTAGTCTTACTTTTATCTTGAAATTAAATTAATATTACTTTAGTTCAGCCTTTAGTCTTGGCCCCCCACAATATTTTATGTATTTCATTTGGCCCCCTGGGAAAAATAATTGCCCACCCCTGACTTACACCCTCTCAGGGTCCCTGACATGGGCGTCATCACCATTCATTCAAATTCACCCCCGCACCCTATACAGCATAAACTCATTGCAATCAAGACAAATAATAATAATAATAATAATGCCACGCCATTAGCTACATTAGCTACTTTTTGCCTGTGTGTTTTGTGGCCTAATTTGCTTAGAAGAGTTCAGTAATGCAAATGCATGTCAAGTTGATCAATAGATTATTCTGAAAAAATAAAAAAAGTGAAAAGAAAATCACACCTGTGTGAAGAAAGCGGTCACTTTGCATTATCTAATAACATTTGGATAGTTGGTGTCAAGGTGACATGCTCACTATAGGTTTATGTATTTACTCAGACCGAAAACAAATAACAAACAGGTTACATTATAAAGTGGTTGGGGGGGGGGGGGGGGGCAAAAATTTCGGGCGCGCGGGCGCATGTAAGCCCTTAACCAACATCAGCACCCTCAATTTTCTAGAGGTGGCAACGCCCCTGGTCCCTGAGAGAGTTGACAGCAGAACTCCGACTAAAGAATTATTTTGGTTTTGTTCACAATTCCAGGCTGGATTTTGCCAACTAAACAGTGTAGAGCTTCTTAATTAGCTGGTGCTAGTTCAGATGATGAATATTTCAACTCTTGAGTTATGTCATTTGGTTTCATTTTTGACACTCCCAAGAGTTACATCTGGTTAACCAGCTTTCTATCATTTAGCCTGGGGACCACCTGGAACTCTCTCAAGGACCACTGGTGGTCCCCGGACCAGCTGTTGAAAAGCCCTGCCCTAATTGAATAAATGAATGAATGAGCCAGAAGGTGTTGTTTTTGTTGACTAAGACTAAAGACTAAGTCGACTAAGGTTTTTGATATTTAGTCGACTAAGACTAGACTAACAAAAATGAATTTCAGAAGACTAAATGGGACTAAAGATGTGTGTTTTCAAAAGACTAAATCATAACCTAAGACTAATGGAAATGGGAAACATTTTGAACTTTTTTTTCTTGTTTTTTTTAGGTGAACATATCTGCAGTATAGATTGCATACGTTTTCAGGAAAGGGACTTATTCCTAATGCAGTCATTTTATACAAAGAAATAAAACGAGACATCTTTCATACTAAAAACTATAAATCTGTATAACATATACAAACCTACAATGCATTTGTATGTAAGACTAAACTATCAAGACTAAGACTGAAAGACTAAGACTAAAAAAAGACTAAGACTGAGACTAAGACTAAATCAATGTTGATATTTCGTCGACTAAGACTAGACTAAAAAAAATGAATTTCAGAAGACTAAATGGGACTAAAAAACTAGATGTGTGTTACTCAAAAGACTAAGACTAAGTCAAAAGATTCTCAAACAAACAACACTGGAGCCAGAAGGTATAGCTGGACTTTGTTGGCCAGTCCATCCAGTCCATGATCCATGACCAGTTTGACCAGTAACGCCCAGCATGGCTTTGATGGTGATACTTTAAGGCAGTGGTAACTGCATATAACTCAAGATGGCGGCTCATCTAAAGGTCAGAAGTCAAAAGTCAAAATACGAAGCCACTGGGTCCAGAGTGACATTCAATATTCATATGCATTAAGTAATTGATTGATTGATCTCAAAAACAAAAACAAAAAAATCACAAACAGCAGTTGTATACATTCCAGGCCTTGACACTAACACTTGCCAGCTTGCCCGGGGCAAGTAAAAAAAAAATGATGGGGCAAGTGAAGACTGCTACCTGGTTGCCCCAACGGGCAAGTGTGCAACTTAGTGCACTATAAAGGCTCTTTCAGAGTCTGAAATTTCGGTGGCCACCGCGACCACCGCTCGGAGCACCGCACCGCGCGCTATTATATAGTCTGTCACCACCGCGACCACGCATTGCCCCTCCCCTCCCACCTGTTCTCCTCGCGTCCATTGTTGTTTATGTTCCCCTCTGCTTTTCTCTCTACTTCCTACCTCCCTCAATTATAATAAATTCTGCTGCTTTTATGTTTATTTCGTATTCTGTTTATGTCATTGTGTCTATCATTGAATCCCTTCGTTCTCCTCCTGGCCGTCGTGCTGTGGTGTGTTTTCTAGTAGGCTGGCAGCCGTTAAAAACAAGCAACCGGTGCTCCTAGAGTACTGGAACCACCGCGGTGCGGTGGTTAGTAAAATCCGAGAGGAGGGCTGGGAGGTGCGGTGGTTTCTCTGAATAGGCTTAACACAACACAAGATAAATTTGTCTTGAAGGCAGTCATTGCACTCTGCCTCTGTGTCTTTCCCTGCTTTCTAGCTATCCACAATTCCAGGCTAGATTTGGGAAACAAAAACAGGCAAATTAACATCAAAATGACCATTAATCTTCTACATTCTGTAGTTGTGTAGACTTGTGTAAATTAAGATGATGAATTTTAACTCTTGAGAGTGTGAAAATGAAACCAAATGGACCCGCAAGGGTCCATTTGGTTCATTTTTACGTTCTCAAGAGTTACATCTGCAAAATTTACAATATATTTTTGGGGGGGCAAGTGACCATGACCTGAGGGCAAGTAGAACCTGACTTGCACTTGCCCGATGCGCAAGTGCCTCCGAGACTTTAGTGTCAACCCCTGACATTTTTTTTTCCTCACAATATTTAGAGATGTGTGACTAAAGGTCTTTAGGATTAAAGGTAGGGAAGTGATTTCACTTTTGTCAGATATCACCCAATATGTGGAAACCACATATGGAGTTTCCCCTCCCCCACGTTAGCAGAGGAGCTAATAAAAGTTCCCCAGGTCACCACCAATTCTCCTCCAATCAGGATCGAGCAGCAGGTTCACATAGTGTAGCTACTGTTGGGGGCCCCTAGTGCACCAGGCTGGTACTACACCATGAATTTCAAATCACTTCTTTAGGATTAAAGTGGATAAATCAATGTGAGTAAACCAGGGCTGCCCAGTGCTGCACACACTTTTTAGACTATTCCATTACTGAAAATCCATTTCAAGGCCCACTAGAAAATTTGAGCTTTGAAATAGTGGTGATGGTGTTACTTACTGTTATAGTGTTTAAGAATAATGCACTTATAATGAAATATAGTGGGAGAGAATTGGAAGGTTTTCCTGTATATGCTACTACTGACGTTTGAAAACAGTATTTGTGGTTTGAGTTGACAGTTTGCGATGTTGAGTTTAGTCTCTTGCACCCAAAACTAAGAACCTTCACGTTTTTGTCCACAATTGCGAAAGAGAACTGGCAAAACGTTGGTCAAAATAACAATTATTCTCTATTTTCTAATTGCGTGGACTGTGTGAACTCTTGAGAGTGTAAAATGAGTGTAAAATTTCATTTTAACGCTCTCAAGAGTTACAGATCTATAAGGGTCCAAGTGCTGGGCGGACTGTCATGTGATCTACCTGCATGGTCTGTGTGATCTACTGGTAGACCACCATCTACCTTTTGGGCAGCCCTGCGTAGACTAAAGGTGCTTATAGACGGCGAGTAATAAATTGCTAATTCTAATACATTTTCAACAGGACTGGCGTTTTGTCCTCAGAAAACGACCTGCGATCAAGAGAGCGTGTAACGCCGGTCGTTTATCACCCGGCGTCACTGACTTTTGTTACGCGCGTGATGTTTTTGAAAGCTCAATCCAGTGAGCTTTTTTTTAAAACGCCTGCCGTTAATCGACGGGAGATTTCCTTTATGTCGGCACTGCAGAGAGAATCGAGAATCGCTGCGTTCGTGCAGGCGTTTATCGTTGCCGTCTGGAAAGCCCTTAAGTTGGTCTCTACGTTCATGGCATCTGTAAACAAGCTTGTTTACCTTGTTCACAGATATGTTTATCGTCTAAACAGTTAAAAACTCATCTCTCCGGATTAGCAGATAGAAGACATTCTTTGTGGCGGAAAAAATAAATAAAATAGGGAAATGAAGTGCGTGGCACGCTCACTGCTCAGTAATATCAGGAGATAATTGAGGAGCGATGGAGTGTGTTTCCAGACCTCGGGGACCAACGCTGAAACATTACGGTTTCCACTTAGTGCTGTTCACATGGTAGACACATTGAGGGGTGTATAACCAGGGCCGGATATAGAGGAGGGGGCAGGGGTGGGCAGAGCTCACCCAAAGCTGCATCCTGTCCTGTATGCCCTCCCAAATTATGTAAGGTAATAGTATTAGTGGTTTTCAACCAGTGGTCCAGGGATCACCAGTGGTCCTTGAGAGAGAGAGAGTTCCAGGTGGTCCCCAGGCTAAATGGTGGAAAGGTTGGTTAACCAGATGTAACTCTTTGAGAGCGTAAAAAAACGAAACCAAATGGACCCTTGCGGGTCCATTTGGTTTCATTTTTACACTCTCAAGAGTTAAAATATTCATCATGTGAATTATCCCAAGTCTACACAACTAGAAAATGTAGAAGATTAATGGTCATTTTGATTTGTATGTTTTTTTTCCCCTCAAATCCAGCCTGGAATTGTGGACAAAAGCAAAATAAATCTTTAGTTTTGGGGTCTGTGGGGCTAAAATGTCCTCAAATGGTAGTCCTCCGTGGCTCAAATGCTGAATAAATAGTGGGCCCTGGTGTCAAGAAGGTTGAAATCCACTCCTTCATATGAAAAAACATTGGAGTTGCCCGCCCACCCACCCTAGTAGGGCTGGCTAAATCCGCCCCTGCGTATAACTCAGCCTGGTAACGTCGTTGATGATGGGAGTTATGTGAGCTATTTTTTCCACAGAGGAACGACTCCTAAATATGAGACGACGGTAGTCAATAATCTTTCCACCATGAAGAAACTTCATCAGCTGCTCCTCAAGCTCCTAGTGAAATATCTACAGTGTTTCCTAAAGCAAGGGGGTTTCAACAGCTGGTCCGGGGGACCGCCACTGGTCCCTGACAGGATTCCAGTGTAAACATGAAACCAAATGGGCCCCGCAAGGGTCCATTTGGTTTCATGTTTACACTCTCAAGATTTAAAATATTCATCATGTGAATTATCCCAAGGCTACACAACTAGAGAATGTAGAAGATTAATTTGTAATTTAAAGTTATTTTGATCTGTATGTTGGACTGTTTTTTTCCTCTTCTCCCAAATCCAGCCTGGAATTGTGGACAAAAGCAAAATAAATCTTTAGTTTTGGGGTCTGTGGGGCTAAAAATGTCCTCAGATGGTCGTCCATGGATCAGATGCTGAATAAAAAGTTGGCCCTGGTGTCAAAAAGGTTGAAAACCACTGGGATAGATCAGGGGTTTTCAACTTTTGTGATTTCAGGGACCACCATTTATTCAGCATTTGAGCCACGGACCACCATTTGATTAGATTTTCACACCAAAGACCTAAAATTAAAGAAGGAAGAAATTAAAGAAATTATTTTGGTTTTGTCCACAATTCCAGGCTGTATTTTGCCAACAAAACAGTGTAGACTTCTTAATTAAGTGGTGCTAATTCAGATGATGAATATTTTAACTCTTGAGAGTGTAAAAATGAAACCAAATGGACCCGCAAGGGTCCATTTGGTTTCATTTTTACACTCTCAAGCGTTACATCTGCTTAACCAACTTTACATGATTCAGCCTGGGGACCACCTGGAACCTTCTCAAGGACCATGGTGGTCCCCGGACCACCTCTCGAAAACCCCTGGAATAGACCTTAAAATGACCAAAAGTTTTTATTATTATTATTATTATTTAATATCCCTTTCACCCTTTCTGAATGTTTACATTTTGGGGTTCCAACCATTGTTATACTCTAGCAATTGAAAAATATCAGATCTACAAGCTCACAGCACACCACTGAGTGCATGCTATGAGCTTGTAGGTCTGAAAATGGGGCGGGAATCTTTGAAAATATTATTTCAGAAGCAAACATTTTTAACTCAAATCTTTGCTTCTCGGGGTCTGAAACTAGAATATATTGTCAGAAACTACTGTAGAATGTCATGTCAGAAACTAAAACTTCAAGTCAGACACTAGAATTTCATATCAGAAACTAGAATATATTGTCATAAACTAGAATATCATGTCAGAAACTAGAATCCAATGTGAGAAACTAGAATATATTGTCAAAAACTAGAATGTCATGTCAGAAACTAGAATATATTGTCATAAAATAGAATTTCATGTCAGAAACTAGAATATATTGTCAGAAACTAGAATTTCATGTCAGAAACTAGAATATATTGTCAGAAACTAGAATTTCATGTCAGAAACTAGAATATATTGTCAGAAACTAGAATATATTGTCAGAAACTAGAATCCAATGTGAGAAACTAGAATATATTGTCAAAAACTAGAATGTCATGTCAGAAACTAGAATATATTGTCATAAAATAGAATTTCATGTCAGATACTAGAATATATTGTCAGAAACTAGAATTTCATGTCAGAAACTAGAATATATTGTCAGAAACTAGAATATATTGTCAGAAACTAGAATATATTGTCAGAAACTAGAATTTCATGTCAGAAACTAGAATATATTGTCAGAAACTAGAATATATTGTCGAGGTGTCTGTGTGACTGTGTGTGTCTGTGGATGTGTCTGTGTGTGTCAGTGTGTGTCTGTAAGTGCAGTGTGTTACTGACGTGTGTCTGTGTGTGTCTGTGTGTTACTGACGATGTGTCTGTGGATGTGTCTGTGTGTGTCAGTGTGCGTCTGTAAGTGCAGTGTGTTACTGACGTGTGTCTGTGGGCGGGGTCCAGCCCCTCCCATCGCTGGTTGACCTCCTGGTTGACCTCCTGTGCGCTGAGGGTGGGCGTGGCCAGGAGGACACGCCCCCGCTCCTCCCTCTCAAACAGTTCCCGGGCCGACGGCTCCGCCCCCGGCCCCGCCCCCGCCCTGGTGGGCCGCTGGCTGATCAGGTGGTACGGTGTCAGGGACCCCCGCTTCTCTGTCACCATGTTGGTGGTCCCTCTGTCAGCAGCAGGAGGGACCCCCTCAACTGAGTGACAGAGAGACAGAAAGAGAGCAAGAGAGAGAGACAGAGAGAGAGAGAGAGAGAGAGAGAGAGAGAGAGAGAGAGAGAGAGAGAGAGAGAGAGAGAGAAAGAGAGAGACAGAGAGAGACAGAAAGAACTATGAATATAGCTGCAAGCAGCGATAAGACGGGAACAAAGCTAGCAGCTAAACCAGGGGTGCCCAACCTTTTTTGACCCAAGATCTACTTTTCAGCAGCCAACCCCTCCGGGATCTACCAGTCCAATATCAACATTTCAAACCACACGCATCGTTGCCAGCCTACAGTAACTTCACAACAACACAACACTACTTTGTTTTACCACTTTACTTTATGTCCATATACCGTATTTTCCGGACTATAAGGCACACTTAAAAGCCTTTAATTTTCTAAAAAATCCACAGTGAGCCTTATAATCCAGTGCGCCTTATATATGGATTGATTGACTGCAGTAGCTTCCATTCTATGTTAACTGTAGTAGCTTCTATCACTGCGCCTTATAGTCCAGTGCGCCTTATATATGAAATCAGTTTTAAAAGGTGCGCCTTATAATCCGGTGCGCCTTATAATCCGTGCGCCTTATAGTGCGGAAAATACGGTAAGCATAAAGTACAACAGACTTGTCATAAGTAGGCCTACAACAGTAGAACATAAGTACAACAGACTTGGACAAACACTGCCATTGCAAATGCAATTATAATAAGAACAGTCCAGAAAAGTCCATTACACGTTGCAGAACAATATACTGTTTGCATAATTTACAGACAGCAGACAACAATCCTCCACACACACACACACACACACACACACACACACACACACACACACACACACACACACACACACACACACACACACACACACACACACACACACACACACACACACACACACGAAAATCGCTTTTTTTCCCCTTTCCACCCCATTTTTTTCTTTCCCCTCACATCTCTCGAGATCTACTTGTGATCAGGCCGAGATCTACCGGTAGATCCCGATCTACTGGTTGGGCTCCCCTAAGCTAAAGCAATAAGAACAACATGCACAAATAAGCCATAGAAAGACGGAAGACTGAGCTTGAGAAATACTTCATGTAATTGTGGGAGCAGGGCAGGGTTCTTGAAGACAATACACATTGTATTGTCAGCACCTGGACTTGAACCCTGAGCCTTATGGTTCTAAGCCTGGCACTACTGACTGAGCTATCCAGACTGAATAATTCATTGTTGATAACAATGAAACAACTCAGAAGGCGAGACTAAGCAGTATGACAAGCACAAATACGCCATAGAGAGATGAACTAGAATCCAAAGTCAGAAACTAGAATGTAGCGTCAAAAACTAGAATCTGGTGTCAAAAATTACAATCTAAAGTCGGGAACTAGAATCCAAGGTCAGAAACTAGAATCTAATATGAGAAACTAGAATGCAGTGTCAGAAACTAGACTCTTGTGTTGGAAACTAGAATGTAGTGTTCAGAAACTAGAATGTAGTGTCAGAGACTAGTAGTAGAATGTAGCATCAGAAACTAGAATGTAGCATCAGAAACTAGAATCTAGTGTCATAAACTAGAATCTAAAGTCATAAACTAGAATCTAAAGTCAGAAACTAGATTCTAAATTCAGGAACTAGAATCTAAGGTCAGAAACTAGAATGCAGCTTCCGAAACTAGACTCTTGTGTTGGAAACTAGAATTTAATGTCAGAAACTAGACTCTAGCGTCAAAAGCTAGAATCTATTGTCAAACTAGAATCTCAAACCAGAAACTAGGATCTAGTACTGGAAACTAGAATCTAGTCAGGACCGAATGGGTTCCAGGGCTTGACACTAACACTTGCCCGCTTGTCCGGGGCAAGTAAAAAAAATGGTGGGGCAAGTGAAGACTGCTACCTGGTTGCCCGATCGGGCAAGTGTGAAACTTAGTGCACTGTAACACAACACAAGATAAATTTGTCTTGAAGGCAGTCATTGCACTCTGCCTCTGTGTCTTTCCCTGCTTTCTAGCTATCTCTACCTATCTCTCTCCCAGGTCCATTTGGTTCCAAACTATCATTTTGCTGGGGTCAGGGACGACTGGGTCTGTGACCACTATGGGCTAATTTAGATGATGAATTTTAACTTCTCAAGAGTTACATCTGGTTAACCAACTTAGCTGGGGACCACCTGGAACCCTCTCAGGGTACCACCTGTTGAAAACCCCTGGTTTAAAGCACCCAAGTAGGAAGTGAACTTAAATGCAAATTTACAATATATTTTTGGTGAGCAAGTGACCATAACCTGGGGGCAAGTAGAACCTGACTTGCAGTTGCTCGATGGGCAAGTGCCTCTGAGGCCTTAGTGTCAACCAGTGTTGGAAATACTACTTTACCTTGTTAATATATTACTTATTAATTATTACCTTCATTTTAAAGCAATATATTATATTACAATATTACTGTCTGAGCAAATGTAATATATTAATATTACTATTACATATTACTTTAAACAACTTTTTTACAAAATACATAATTAATATTTAGTGTCACTATTAATCAAATATTAGAGTAGTCCAGTGGCATACCTACAATAAAGCAAGGACACTTGGCTATCTGAAAGCCATTCCTGAATAAATAATTTGACAATAATAGAAAATAAGTAATTATTCAACTCCTGCAGTTGTCAAATAATTTCACAAGAAATTTTCAACGAGACAAATTGACAGAAAGTAATATTGAAAGTAATGCAGAAAGAAAAGTATAATATATTAGATTTCTTTTGTTAAGTAATATATTTATATTACAAGTTACTGTGTTTTGGTAATATATTATGTAATATATTAAGTTAGTGCACATGTCCCAACACTGGTGTCAACCCCTGTGGTCCTACCTGGAGCATGGAGCTCCGTGGTGGTGACGGTGGAGACGGTGGTGTCATGGAGCTGGTCAGAGGAGCTCGGCGGTCCCTGGACTCTGACAGGTTGGAGAGGACTCCCAGACGTTGGGTCCAGCAGGGCCGTGCCGCCGCTCCAGGCCTCTGCAGAGACCTGAGGCTCTCCCAGCGCCGCTCCTCCTGTTCTTGGACCCTGAGGCTCCTCCCCCCAGGTGCATTCTGGGCGGTCGGCGGCTGTGGTTTCCGTACCGTCGTTGGAGCAGGCCTGTGGGTCACAGTTACACTTTACATTACAGGGGTGTCGAACCCCAAATACAGAGCGGGCCAAAATAGAAAAATTGGTACAAGTCGAGGGCCGGAGATACCGGCCCGTGTTTCAACACAGGTCTACGATGACGTCGCTTCAAAAATCAATGTTGTTTAATGGCAAGATAATTAAAAACTGTTTTAATGCAGTTTTAATGAAAAATAGTTAATATTTTTCGGGATTTCTTTTTCTTCTATGATCCTCAGCTAGTGCTGTTTTCATAGTTAATTGAGAAAGTAAATGAGACTGAGTTGAGGAAGTAAAACAATTAGTCACTTTCATTTTTTATCATGGTGTGTGCAATATACCAGAGGGCCAGTTCTAATACTAACTCAATATCATCCCGCGGGCCAAAGATAACTCATTCACGGGCCTGATTTGGCCCCCGGGCCTTGAGTTTGACATATGTGTAAATTACAACCAGGCATTTAGCATTCAGCACCTCATGATACTCCCGTCATTACAAATTACATTTTATATTTTTTGCACAGGTCAGAAAGCGATCCTCGACCGTGAGGGCTGTTGCAACGGTTTTCTAATAGCCACTGTTTTTCCAACTAAACCTAAGCTTAAAGGGGAATTGCACACCAAAACTTTTTTTTTATCTTTATTTGCAGTTAATTTTTTTGAAAAAAGTGGTCCAGGTGTTATTTTGTGAAAATACTCCTTTATGGCTGTTTCCCCCTACCCCAAAATAAGCTTATAATGGGGCCAATGGGCGTTGTGCAAGTTCACCTATATACATCGCTCCAAAATGCAATTTTTGCTATATATTGTGTCTCCACCATGTCAGTAGTGAGTTAACACTCACACTTTCACTTTCACTTTTGATTCAGCAGTGATTCAGCTGTCTCAAAACCTGGGGGCGTGGCACATGGTTTATGGCTGAACCACTGCTGAAACAAAAGTGAAAGTGAAAGTGTGAGTGTTAACACACTACTGACATGGTGGATACACAATATATAGCAAAAAATTGCATTTTGGAGCGATGTATATAGGTGAACTTGGACAACGCCCATTGGCCCCATTATAAGCTTATTTTGGGGTAGGGGAAACAGCCATAAAGGAGTATTTTCACAAAATAACACCTGGACCACTTTTTTCTAAAAAATTAAGTGCAAATAAAGATAAAAAAAAGTTTTGGTGTGCAATTCCCCTTTAACCCTAAACCTCAGTAAAAAACCTATGCCTAAACCTAACCTTAACCCTCCACTGTTATGCAACCCGCCGCGACTGTTACGCAAAACACAACTTATGCTAGGCTCAGCTCTGCGTGGTGTTGTTGATATCAGAGCCGGGTCTCAGTGCACAGATAGCAGGGCTTGACACTAACACTTGCCCACTTGCCCGGGGCAAGTAAAAAAAAAATGGTGGGGCAAGTGAAGACTGCTACCTGGTTGCCCGATCGGGCAAGTGTGCAACTTAGTGCACTATAACACAACACAAGATATATTTGTCTTGAAGGCAGTCATTGCACTCTGCCTCTCTGTCTTTCCCTGCTTTCTAGCTATCCACAATTCCAGGCTGGATTTGGGAAACAAAACAGGCAAATTAACATACACATCAAAATGACCATTAATCTTCTACATTCTCTAGTTGTGTAGACCTGGGCTAATTAAGATGATGAATTTTAACTCTTGAGAGTGTAAAAATGAAACCAAATGGACCCGCAAGAGTCCATTTGGTTTCATTTTTACGTTCTCAAGAGTTACATCTGCAAAATTTACAATATATTTTTGGGGGGCAAGTGACCATGACCTGAGGGCAAGTAGAACCTGACTTGCACTTGCCCGATGGGCAAGTGCCTCGGAGACCTTAGTGTCAACCCCTGCAAATGTGTTCTGATATCAGAGCCGGGTCTCAGTGCACAGATATTCTGAGATATCAAATGTGATCTGATATCAGAGCCGGGTCTCAGTGCACAGATAGTCTGAGATATCAAGTGTTATCTTATCTCAGGGCTGGGTCTCAGTGTACAGATAATCTGAGATATCAAATGGATCTGATATCAGAGCTGGGTCTCGGTGCACAGAATATCTGAGATATCAAGTGTGATCTGATATCAGAGCCGGGTCTCAGTGTACAGATAATCTGAAATGTAATCTGAGGGGCGATCATTGTGTAAATCAGTTCGAAGTGATTCCTACTTACGTTGAGGAGGGAAGCATCGAAGGAGTTGACCACCCAGTCCTCTGACACCGAGGAGGACGAGCTGCTGTTAGCCGAGGGAAACAGAGCGCTGTCCGGTGTCTGTACGCTCCGCGGACCCCCAGACTTCAGAACGCTGCCGTCTGTAGACAGAGACAGGGGGTCCTCTGAGCTCCTTCCTCCGTGCTCTGTGGTGGAGGAGGTTTTAGTCTCCGATGGGGTCTGGGTTCCAGGAGGTCCTGTGGGATCTGTAGAGGTGTGGTCGGGTTGGGTCTGGGTTCCAGGAGGTCCTGTGGGATCTGTAGAGGTGTGGTCGGGTTGGGTCTGGGTTCCAGGAGGTCCTGTGTGGTCGGGTTGGGTCTGAGATCTGTATCCGTACAGAGAAACCAGCATGGCCTCCAGCGCCGTCAGAACAGCCTCCTGAAGGACACAACAGGAACAGAGAAGCTCTGATGTACCGTATGAATGAGTACCAAGATATATTTCACCAATTTTGTCCTGACACAAGATCTCAACTCCAGATTCTAGTTTCTGGCACTAGATTCTAGTTTCAGACACTAGATTCTAGTTTCTGACACTAGATTCTAGTTTCAGACACTAGATTCTAGTTTCTAACACTGGATTCTAGTTTCAGACACTATATTCTAGTATCTGACACTATATTCTAGTATCTGACACTATATTCTAGTTTCTGACACTAGATTCTAGTATCTGACACTAGATTCTAGTTTCTGACACTAGATTCTAGTTTCTGGTGCTAAATTCTAGTAACTAGTTTCTGAACTAGATTCTAGTTTCTGACACTGCATTCTAGTTTCTGATGCTATATTCTAGTTTCTGACACTAGATTCTAATATTATGACACTAGATTCTATTTTTTCTGAACAATCTATGTTCTTGTGCCAGTGGTGCTCAACAAATTTCATGCCAAAGACCACCAGAATTATCTATATTTGGCTGTACAGCAGCAGAGCTGAGGGACGTTTGTATACATCCATGCGTGGCGTGTAGTTATATAGCTCATCATACAGCAAGTAAAGCATCAACAATAACATCAGTTGTTGTTGGAAGTTGCAACAGACACGCAGCATGCATAAAGCTAAAGGTCTGACTCAGAGAGTTTTCTGTTTTCAATGATGAAATGCTGTTGGTTTAGTGGTGACATAGCTGTAGTTAGTTAGTAGCAGTAGAAGTAGTGTTTCACATCATTTTAAATATAAGCACTTTAATTTGAAATATATTTGAAATTTGGTCGTTTGCATGACATCATGTTAGGTGGGGCAGTCAGGGCATTTAGGGGTATTGCCCACACATGCCATGCCTAGATCCGCCCCTGTCAGTTTTAACTTGTTGTGTAGGAGGACCTGGGTCTTGTCTGGGGTCACTGTGACCTCTAGGGGTCAGTAGTACCTAGTTGTGTAGGAGGACCTGGGTCTTGTCAGGGTCATGTTGACCTCCAGTAGTACCTTGCTGTGTGGTCAGGTTGACCTCCAGTAGTACCTTGTTATGTAGAAGGACCTGGGTCTTGTCTGGGGTCAGGGTGGCCTCTAGGGGTCAGGGTGACCTCTAGGGGTTAAAGGTCAGTAGTACCTTGTTGTGTAGGAGGACCTGGGTCTTGTCTGGGGTCAGGGTGACCTCTAGGGGTCAGGGTGACCTCCAGTAGTACCTTGTTGTGTAGAAGGACCTGGGTCTTGTCTGGGGTCAGGGTGGCCTCTAGGGGTCAGGGTGACCTCTAGGGGTTAAAGGTCAGTAGTACCTTGTTGTGTAGGAGGACCTGGGTCTTGTCGGGGGTCAGGTTGACCTCCAGTAGTACCTTGTTGTGTAGTAGGACTTAGGTCTTGTCTGGGGTCAGGGTGACCTTTAGGGGTCACGGTGACCTCCAGTAGTACCTTGTTGTGTAGAAGGACCTGAGTCTTGTCGGGGGTCAGGTTGACATCCAGGGCACAGGGTGGGACACTGACCATCAGCACCAGGGGGGAGGGGTAGCGTCCACGCCCCCTGCTGGTCATACTGCGACAGGTAGCGCTGACGCAGCAGCTGAGGAGACGAGGAGAGACAGCGTCAAACCCTGGACACTGATCTCTGGACCTTTAAAGGGCCCATTCCACTTTCAAAAAAACCTTTGGTCATTTTATGGTCTACTCAGTCTCATGTGAACACACCAGACAGTTTATAAGTTACTACATTCACTATTTAGATATTTGATGTTCATTTTAGCACCTCCAGCTCCTTCCCATAGAAACCCATTATGACTTAAAACTCCATTTTAACCATGACAGATTATTCGAAAACAACCAATCTTTTTTTTCTGGTGACTGATATTGTCCTCGGAATACGTGAGAGGGCTGTGGAATTTCATTTGCAGTTTTTATTTATTTTTGAAATATTGTTTTGGAAAATGTAGCCGCCATATTTGGGTAGGCCTACCCAAATGAATACATTTTAGCGCTGTCTGGTGTGTTCAGATGAAACTGAGTAGACCATAAAATGACCAAAAGTTTTTTTTGAAAGTGGAATACCCCTTTAAGGCCCTGATACACCTAGCAATGTTTTGAGCAACATCAACAAGCAACCTCAACTATCAACGTTGACTTTTCACATTTCTATACAAAATGATCAACTCCTGGTTGCTCAGAAAAGTCAGATCATTAGCGCCCTCTACTGGTCAACATTTCGGAATCCTCCAATCACAGCCCTCCTTGGCGTCATGTGATCCTTTCTCCCAGACTCCCACAGGTAAAGTATTCTGAAAACAACATGGCTGCTGCTGCTGCCTCACTGGACAGAACATTTTATAACTTTTTAGTCTGACCTCTAGTCTGACCCTTTTTTCTGAGAGTGTACAAATGGAACCACCAAATTTGGTTCCATTTGTACGCTCTCAGAAAAAAAAAATAAAATGGATGGAATCCCTGTTTAATTAATAGAAGGTGTTGCCTGTTGCCATGTGTCTCATCATGTTGCCCATTGATGTTGATATTGCTAGTTGATATTGATGAAAATGTTGCTGGTCTATCAGGGCCTTTACTACCGTATTGTCCTGAATATAAGTCAGGTTTTTAATCCAATATTAGAGAAATCAACTTCACTTTGTGATCAGGATCTTTTTTTTTTTTTTTTTTTTACATGTTTCACATGCGTGATGGCGCACTCAATGCTACACTGAAACAACAGGAGAGTGCACAGCACACACAATGCAACACAAACACTGCAACATGGAGGAAGTGGAGCAACGTCAATGTGATCTACTTGATCAAAGTGGATCAAAAAGTGGCCAAGTTGTTAACAAACAACAGAGAAGTTATGATGCCTTATTATTAAATTCCAACCAACACAGCATGGCTGTTTAAACAGCGTCTAAATGCTGACAGGTCCGGCACTTTTTGATGTCGCCCTAGCAACAGTGCCACTTAACCTTAGCTCCTAGTTCCCCCCTATAATATTATGTAAATGCATGGAGACCTATGTCTAGATTTATACATCCGCTGTATCTATACACATGACAAATAAAGTTGAACCTGAACCTGAGACTTGATTGTTATTGGAATAAGATATGCCAAGAGAGATATGAAAATCATTTTAGTTAAAAAATGATTATACAAACATTCTTAAATTAAAATAATAACCCGATTTTGTCTTTAAAGTTTTTGTACCTTGATGGCATGGGACAGATTCTTGGACATGTTTTAGATTTCCTCATGTCGTGTGAACATTACACCTACAGTATATACATGTTGAAGCATTTATTTCATATTTACATTTCTTCTGTGGACTCTAACATTACACCTATAGCTACATGTTGAAGCATTTATTTCATATTTACATGTCTTCTGTCGACTCTAACAAATGCTTAAACATGTATTTCATATTTACAGCTCTAAGATTTAATAAACAGGTGTGTGATCTCTGTACCTTCATGATATCTTTGTTGTTAACCGGTCCGTTGTTAATAAACAAGAAGGCTCTGATCTCTATACCTTCATGATATCTTTGTTGTTAACCGGTCTGTTGTTAATAAACAGGTGTGTATGATCTCTGTACCTTCATGATATCTTTGTTGTTAACCGGTCTGTTGTTAATAAACAGGATGATCTCTGTACCTTCATGATATCTTTGTTGTTAACCGGTCTGTTGTTAATAAACAGGATGATCTCTGTACCTTCATGATATCTTTGTTGTTAACCGGTCTGTTGTTAATAAACAGGTGTGTGATCTCTGTACCTTCATGATATCTTTGTTGTTAACCGGTCTGTTGTTAATAAACAGGTGTGTGATCTCTGTACCTTCATGATATCTTTGTTGTTAACCAGTCTGTTGTTAATAAACAGGTGTGTGATCTCTGTACCTTCATGATATCTTTGTTGTTAACCGGTCTGTTGTTAATAAACAGGATGATCTCTGTACCTTCATGATATCTTTGTTGTTAACCGGTCTGTTGTTAATAAACAGGTGTGTGATCTCTGTACCTTCATGATATCTTTGTTGTTAACCGGTCTGTTGTTAATAAACAGGATGATCTCTGTACCTTCATGATATCTTTGTTGTTAACCGGTCTGTTGTTAATAAACAGGTGTGTGATCTCTGTACCTTCATGATATCTTTGTTGTTAACCGGTCTGTTGTTAATAAACAGGTGTGTGATCTCTGTACCTTCATGATATCTTTGGTGTTAACCGGTCTGTTGTTAATAAACAGGATGATCTCTGTACCTTCATGATATCTTTGTTGTTAACTGGTCTGTTTGTTAATAAACAGGAAGGTTCTGATCTCTGTACCTTCATGATATCTTTGTTGTTAACCGGTCTGTTGTTAATAAACAGGATGATCTCTGTACCTTCATGATATCTTTGTTGTTAACCGGTCTGTTGTTAATAAACAGGTGTGTGATCTCTGTACCTTCATGATATCTTTGTTGTTAACCGGTCTGTTGTTAATAAACAGGATGATCTCTGTACCTTCATGATATCTTTGTTGTTAACCGGTCTGTTGTTAATAAACAGGATGATCTCTGTACCTTCATGATATCTTTGTTGTTAACCGGCCTGTTGTTAATAAACAGGAAGGTTCTGTCTGCGCTGCTGGAGCTGCTAGAGATGTAATCTGATCCTGGTCTGGGGAGAAACCCTTCCAACGAGATCTAGGAAAGGAGAAATAATAAGAAGAAATATACATGAAACACGGATGCACCCAGATGGACATTAATAGAAATATACACTAGCGTTCAAAAGTTTGGAGTCACTTAGAAACGCCTGCATTTAGGAGGCAGGCATCCCACATCCAAAACCTTTGGAGTTGGACCGCATTCCATGAACACTACTAGATTATATACCAGGGGTTTTCAACAGGTGGTCCGGGGAGCACCAGTGGACCTTGAGATGGTTCCAGGTGGTCCCCAGGCTAAATGATGGAAGGTTGGGTAACCAGATGTAACTCCATTTGGTTTCATTTTATTCATCATCTGAATTAGCACCACTTAATTAAGAAGTTTACACTGTTTTGTTGGCAAAATACAGCCTGGATTTGTGGACAAAATCAAAATAATTCTTTAATTTTAGGTCTTTGGTGTGAAAATGTAATCAAATGGTGGATAAATGGTGGTCCCTGGAGTCAAAAAGGTTGAAAACCCCTGCCAAACAGTATGGCAGGGGTCCCACATCCAAAGGTTTTGGATGTGGGATGCCTGCCTCCTAAATGCAGGCGTTTCTAAGTGACCCCAAACTTTTGAACGCTAGTGTATATCGGTTGCCAATCGGTTATCGGTGGTTGTATACCTCTAACATATCAGTTATCGATCATATGATTCCCAAAATGCCATATCGGACAGGGTCTAAAAAATATGGTGAAGTGGGAAAACACATGATGAATTGCAAAAAAAAAAAAAAAAAAAATCCAGCAATTAGTTGCCGATCCGATTAATCGAAGACGATTACTAAACTATACTTGAATAATCGTTTGGAATGCACTTCATAGGAATGGTTGCACCCCTGCTGCCTCTCAAAGCGCACAGAGCAATTAAAGTGTGTCATCTTCACTGACCTTTCACAGGGGCGGATGTAACATTTCCCAATTGGGGGGGCAGGAGAAAATGGTATGGGTGCGGCTTCATCGCCCATGTCGCTTCACGCCACGGGCGATGAAGTCGCACCCATAACATTTTCAGTTCCAGGACTTTTATTAGTCAAGTAAAGCATCAATAATAACATCAGTTGTTGTTGAAGTTGCAACAGACACGCAGCATGCATAAAGCTAAAGGTCTGACTCAGAGAGTTTTCTGTTTTCAATGATGAAATGCTGTTGGTTTAGTGGTGACACAGCTGTAGTTAGTTAGTAGCAGTAGTAGTGTTTCAAATCATTTTAAATATAAGCACTTTAATTTGAAATATCTTGGGTTGTTTTGCATGCCATCGTGTTTGGTGGGTCAGACAGGGCATTTAGGGGGGCATTGCCCCCCGTGCCCATGCCTAGATCCGCCCCTGACCTTTGAGAATGCATGCTGATTTCCACACGGTGACATTTGCACCCCCCCCCCCCCCCCCCCACACAATCAACACCATGACTCAACAGAAACATAAAACCGTTTAACAGTTATGATGTCAGCGACTTGTAAAAACAAACAAACGCTCGAGGAACGGACTCACGGCTACAGTCTACAGAAATTATGGAAAGCTAATAATTCTCCACAGTATTCCAGGCGGGGGGGTTCGAGCGTTCGAGCCCCGTCCCCTCGCCCTCCTGGGCCTCGTTATTTACAGCCAAACGCCAAGCCAATGAACTTAATAAGATGCTTTTTTTTGCTGTTTTAAGGTTTGTGACGGAGCGCCGCGTGCTTCTCTGCATTTCAGCTCATTAGGGTCACTTTACAAGAGGCAACAGGCACAGCGAGGGTAACCAGGGACCCCTAGGGGGTAGCCAGGGACCCCTACGGGGTAGCCAGGGACCCCTAGGGGGCAGGGCTGGACCACTTTAACCCCTTGTGTCCTGACCCTCGATTCGAGTTTCTGACACCAGATTATACAGTATTCCTGACACCAGATTATAGCTGCAGCAACATTCTAGCTGTCGACGCTAGATTCTACAGTAGTTTCCGACACTAGAGTCTAGTTATTGACACTAAATAATAGTTTCTGATGCTAGGATCTCCTTTTTGACACTAGAAAGATCTGTGCTCCTGTGTCAGTGATGCTAACATATTTCAAGCCAAGGACCACCAGAATTATCCATATTTGGCTGCAGACCGCCATCTGAAAACATGTTGTTCTCGGGGTTCCCAGAAGCGAAAAATTGAGATAAAATGTTTGCTTCCAAAATAATGTGTTCAGAGATTTGCAGCACATTTTCACAATTTTTCAAAAATAGCAGAACAACAAGCTCATGTCGCGCCACTCGGTGGCGCGACATGAGCTTGTTGATCTGCTATTTTTCAACAGATAAAACACCAAAACGCATTCAGGACACAATGGGTTAACTCTCTTACTGGCCGTGCCACTATTCCTCATAATGCCAACAATTTACCCCAATTTTCATGTTTTTTATTTATCAAAAAATTAATGCCAATCAAATGAAGCATATAATTCCAAATACTCGTCGGTCGAAATAATGATGGCTAATGGTTAATTGTTAATGGTTGGCCATCCCTAGAGCACTGAAAAATCCCTGACATACATCTATGGGTATCAGTACCTGTGGGTGTAGTTGTTGGTGCTGACAGACAGACAGACAGGGTACAGTACCTGTGGGTGTAGTTGTTGGTGCTGACAGACAGACAGACAGGGTACAGTACCTGTGGGTGTAGTTGTTGGTGCAGACAGACAGACAGGGTACAGTACCTGTGGGTGTAGTTGTTGGTGCAGACAGACAGACAGACAGGGTACAGTACCTGTGGGTGTAGTTGTTGGTGCAGACAGGGTACAGACAGGGTACCAGTACCTGTGGGTGTAGTTGTTGGTGCTCATAGGCGTGCATACATAGACGTCAAGGGGGGTTTGAGCACCCCCTAGTGGCCCTCTCTGGACCAACATGCCCTTTTTAAAAGAGCAAAAAGATGCTGAAATGCTGTTTTCTATGCGTTTTTAACCCCCCAAAACTCAATTTTCCGCCCTCCTGGTTACATTTGAGCACCTGCCCTTGAAACTCTTTGTGCACGCCTTTGTGCACGCCAGTGTTGGTGCTGACAGACAGACAGGGTACAGTACCTGTGGGTGTAGTTGTTGGTGCTGACAGACAGACAGGGTACAGACAGGGTACCAGTACCTGTGGGTGTAGTTGTTGGTGCTGACAGACAGACAGGGTACAGTACCTGTGGGTGTAGTTGCTGGTGCAGACAGACAGACAGGGTACAGTACCGTGGGTCTATCTGCCGGTGCTGACAGGGTACAGTACCTGTGGGTCTATCTGCTGGTGCTGACAGGGTACAGTACCTGTGGGTCTATCTGTTGGTGCTGACAGACAGACAGGGTACAGACAGGGTACAGTACCTGTGGGTCTATCTGCCGGTGCTGACAGGGTACAGTACCTGTGGGTCTATCTGCTGGTGCTGACAGGGTACAGTACCTGTGGGTCTATCTGCTGGTGCTGACAGACAGGGTACAGTACCTGTGGGTCTATCTGCTGGTGCTGACAGACAGGGTACAGTACCTGTGGGTCTATCTGCTGGTGCTGACAGACAGGGTACAGTACCTGTGGGTCTATCTGCTGGTGCTGACAGGGTACAGACAGGGTACAGTACCTGTGGGTCTATCTGCTGGTGCTGACAGACAGGGTACAGTACCTGTGGGTCTATCTGCTGGTGCTGACAGGGTACAGTACCTGTGGGTCTATCTGCTGGTGCTGACAGGGTACCAGGTTGGACACGGCTCCAGAACCCAGGGTCACCAGGAGAGAACTTCTATGATCAGACACTCTGGACTTCTGCCAAGTCACCACCTGGAAGGTAAGGGATAATCAATCAATCAGTCAATCAGTCAATCCATACTCTTTTTATCCCACGATTTTGTAACCCATTTTTTTCACCCACTGCCAATTCTTCCTAATGTGATCCTCTACACACCCTCCGCCAACCCGGGGAGGCAGCGGACTGGCCTCATGCTTCCTACAGGGGGGAGTTTCCCTGGTTGGACGTAGCGTGTGGAACTAGTCTTGGGCGGTATTGATTTTTTAATATCGGTATTGATAACGTGTTAATTAGCTCGATATTCGATATTACCGGTATTGAAAACTAGACGGCAATGGCGTGCAATCAGAGTCAGATACGTTCCACTGAGGCATCAGAAACTGAGCGCTCTGCTGTTCAAGCAGCCTAAATAGGGACAAACCTGAGTTGGAAATACATTGTTTCCAAAAAGCCTAGCCTAAATAAGGGCTATTTTAGGCATGTGTGTAACATGAAAATTGTTTCTATAGTTACATTTAAAGGTCTCACTGCTCATATTTTAATAGAATACAGTATAATGTCGGTATTTGACGATATTCGGTATTCGATATTTTTTATAGACCCAACGATATTACTCGGTATTGATTTCCAATATCGCGATAAACGGTAATACCGGTATATTGCCCAAGACTATGTGGAAGGAACACGTTATTCCAACCAGTTCCAGTCCCCTCCATCAGGCGCCCCGGCTGGCCAGGGGAGGCAGTTTAGAGTCCAGGATTACAGCATGTTTTTGTGGAGGTATCTACCCTAGGGGACACGGGGAGAACTGCAAACTCCACACCAACCCCGCCTCGGGTGTGGGCACTGATGGAGACACGCCGCCAGCACCCACAGCAGCGCCACTAGCAGGAATCAAACCCAGGACCTTCTAGCTGTGAGGTGACAGCACTAACCACTGTGCCACCGTGCCCCTGCCAATCCATGCTCTTCACTTACTTATGAGTCTTGTTGGCCACGTGTTGTTATCTCAGGGGCGGATCTAGGCATGGGCCTGGGGTGGGCAATGACCCCCTAAATGCCCTGACTGCCCCATGCACCAAACATGACGGTGTGCAAAACAACCCACATTTCAAAGATATTTCAAATCAAAGTGCTTCTATTTAAAATTATGTGAACCACTACTACTACTGCTACTAACTAACTAGAGCTGTGTCACCACTAAACCAACAGCATTTCATCATTGAAAACAGAAAACTCTCTGAGTCAGACCTTTAGCTTTATGCATGTTTTAGCCCCCAAAAATTTAGGTCAATCAAAAATCGTAATCGAGGTTTCATAGAAAAATATCAAGGTTTTATTTTTAGGCAAAATCATGAAGGTCTAAGCCAATCAGCCAATCACTGCTCTTCGCTTAGGTATGAGTCTTGATGGCCATGTGTTGTGTACCGTGTGTGTGTGTGTGTGTGTGTGTGTGTGTGTGTGTGTGTGTGTGTGTGTGTGTAAGGGGAGGGGGATTCATAACTCACTGCCTGGGTGTAGATTTCTGAAAGCATGCTCAGCACGACCAGCGTGCTGCAAGAATGTGCGCGGGCACGCGCACACACACACACACACACACACACACACACACACACACACACACACACACACACACACACACACACACACACACACACACACACACACACACAGTTAACAGTTCCTGGAGCTCTTGCGGTGAAGGAGACACCGTACCGTACCCTACAGTACGGCCTGGCAGGTCAGACTAGTTACACACACAGGATATATGAGCAAAGGACCCCCCAGGGACCCCCTACCAACAACCAGCTCAAGTTTAATTTCACAGCAGAGCTATAGGAGGATTCTGTGGCCTCTACTCTGCCTCTACTCTAGTGCTATACAAAGCTGAAAAAGCTACTTTTCAGGAAAGCAAAACAGAAGGTTTAAACCAGTGGTTTTCAACCTTTTTGATACCAGGGCCCACTATTTATTCAGAATTTGAGCCACGGAGGACCAACCATTTGATGACATTTTAGCCCCACAGACCCCAAAAACTAAAGACGTATTTTTGCTTTTGTCCACAATTCCAGGCTGGATTTGGTAAACAAAACAGTCCAACATACAGATCAAAATCCTCTAGTTGTGTAGACTTGGGATAATTCACATGATGAATGTTTTAACTCTTGAGAGCGTAAAAAGAGCACATTTGGTTTCACTTTAACGCTTTCAAGAGTTACAGATCTGTAAGGGTCTATTTGGTTACCAACTGTCCATCACTTAGCTGCATTGGGGACCACCTGGATCTCTCTCAGGGACCACTGGTGGTCCCCGGACCACCTGTTGAAAACCCTGCCCTACCAGATACAAAACCAAATGGACCCTATCAGGTACACTGTAACATGGTAGCAGCAGGCTAACATAATGAATGCCGATGGAGACACCTGGTGGCTGTGGTGTGTACCTGTAGATGAAGTGTTTCCATGTGTCATAAAGATCAATCCAGGGCTTGACACCAACACTTTCCCGCTTGCCCGGGGCAAGTAAACAAAAATGGTCAGGCAAGTGAAGACTGCTACCTGTGTCCCACTTAGTGCGCTATAACAGGTGGTCATTGCTTCTGTGTCTTTCCCTGCTTTCTAGCTATCTCTCCTATCTTTCTCCCGGGTCCATTTGGTTCTAAACTATTATTTAGCTGGGGTCACAGACCCCTGAGTCTGTGACCCCTGTGGGAACCACTGATTTACAAGTTGAATATTTACTGTAGCTGATTGTGACAGTCTTCGATTGCGAAAGCACCCAAGTAGAATGTAAAATGCAAACTTCACAATATATTTTGGGGGCAAGTGACCATGACCTGAGCGCAAGTAGAATCTGAATTGCACTTGCCCGATGGGCAAGTGCCTTGGAGACCTTAGTGTCAACCCCTGTCAATCTGATCAGTGTCGTGGAAATCGTTGATATAAACATCTTAAACTGTCCCCAGTGTTGTGTATTGCTCCATTCATGTTACTGACTGTGACTGACCATTTGTTGACCCGTGTCCTGAGTGTTAAAAATGGGGGCTGGCTCTCTCTGTGTATATATTGATCAGTTTCACCCTAAGGCACACCTGGGCATTGTGCGGCCCGGGGGCCAAATGAGTCAGTACCTTGTTGTGAGTCAGGGTGAGTCTCAGCTCAGGCCTGATGATTCCGTAGGACATCAGCAGGTCCAGGATCTTCTTCAGTTCTTCTCTGCACTTCTTACTGTTGGAGTAGAACTGTCTCCTGACTGGAAGCTTCTGGAACAGTTTCTGGACACACACTGAGGTCCCTGGACACACGCACACACACACACACACACACACACACACACACACACACACACACACACACACACACACACACAGTAACTGAATGGACCCTTATAGATCTGTAGCTCTTGAGATCGAAGGTGAAACCAAATGGACCCCTTGGTTGCCATTGCCAACAGACTATGTCACAAAATGACATAAAATTACCCAAAACTAAGCTTTTTTTTGTGTGTCTACAATTTAGGAGAGATAACTGGCAAAACGTTATTCAAAATAACAATTCTTTGACATATTCTAGCATGCAATTCTTGAAAATTAAGCCCCACAGGCCCCAAAACTAAAGATTTATTTTGTTTTTGTCCACAATTCCAGGCTGGATTTGGGGAAAACCAAAACAGACCATAAATGACCGTTAATCTTCTACATTCTCTAGTTGTGTAGACTTGGGATATTTCACATGATGAATATTTTATGAATATCTTTCATAACTCGTTGAGAGCGTAAAGAGTTACATCTGGTTAACCAACTTTTCATCTGGTTAACCAACTTAAGTGGCCTACAAAAATTCTGAACTAAGCAAGTCTTGTAATCTTAGATCTAGAATTAAAGTATGAGTCCTCTTGTTTTAACCCTTTAATTACCAATGACGTAATTGAGGTAATTGACATGCAAATCCAAGCCTCCCACTGACGTAATTGACGTATTGTGTGTTTTTGGGTGGATCTGGGTGTCTAAATATAGTTTCCAGGTGTAGTGTGGGCCCTCCGCCAGCAGAGGGAGCCCTCCCCCAACTTGTCACAAAGTTTCATGTAGCTGTGATAATTACAATGGACCCTTATAGATCTCTAACTAGCCCTAACAAAAACAACAACAAACAAAGCAACAAAGGGATTTTTTTTACCTTACCTTATGTGTCTCCAAATAACAGCACAAAAGATCAAAAACATGTAAAAAAGATTGCCAATAGATCCAAAGGTCAATAAATCCAATAATTTGTATCAGGACTCCCATGCTGATGACAGGCTGCAAGCCACAGCCATGGCTTTGCAGCAGGCAACAGAATTTGCTGTTCTGTGTTTGCAGTGTTGCCAACTTCCAAAATACACTAGTGGCACTTCCAAAATGCACTAGAAGGAGCTAGGGCAGTGGTTTTCAAAC
>CM076978.1:51362035-51369535 GCA_039105355.1 Benthosema pterotum
GTATTTTTAAAAATCCTCTGTTGTGAATTTGTGCAAATGAATGACACCCAAAGTCAGCTTAAGGTGTCTTAACTTTAAGGGAAAAATAAAATGAGTCGATGAAACACATCAGTTTCCAGTGAGAGTATCCTGGCTCAGCCCTGAATCAGCACCTTAGAACAGGGGTTTTCAACAGGTGGTCCGGGGACCACCAGTGGTCCCTGAGAGGGTTCCAGGTGGTCCCCAGCTAAGTTGGCTAACCAGATGTAACTCTTGAGAACGTAAAAATGGAACCAAATGGACCCTGACGGGTCCATTTGGTTTCATTTTTACGCTCTCAAGAGTTAAAATATCCATCCAAAATATCCATTCAAATTAGTCCAAATCTACCCCCCACTAGAAGATTAAAGGTCACGGACCGAAAGAAGCAAAAGAAATCTTGTGGTTTTGGGGGTCTGTGGGTCTAAGAATATCCTCAATTGGTGGTGGTCCGTGGCTCAAATGCTGAATAAATGGTGGGCCCTGGGATGAAAAAGGTTGAAAACCACTGCCTTAAAACTAAGATACTAGCTTATTTTACCCCTGTGATTCAAGGACTGGCTTCCCTGCCTTTGGGTCCGTTTGTGCCGGTTGAAAACATCAGTGTGTACTGAACGCGTTTTGGTGTTTCTGTTGAAAAATAGCAGATCTACAAGCTCACATCGCGCCACCGAGTGGCGCGATATGAGCTTGTAGTTCTGCTATTTTTTTAAAAATATGTGAAAATGTGCTGCAAATCTCTGAATACATTATTTTGGAAGCAAACATTTTTAACTCATTTTTTTGCTTCTGGGGGATCCCTAGAACAACATGTTTTCAGATGGGGATCTGCAGCCAAATATGGATAATTCTGGTGGTCCTTGGCTTGAAATATGTTAGCATCACTGACACAGGAGCACAGATTTTTCAGAAAAACTAGAATCTAGTGTCAGAAACTATAGAATCTAGTGTGAAAAACTCGATTCTAGCGTCAGAAACTAGATTCTAGTGTCAAAAAGTAGACCCTAGCATCAGAAACTATAATTTAGTGTCAATAACTAGAATCTAGTGTCGGAAACTACTGTAGAATCTAGCGTCAAAAGCTAGAATGTTGCTGCAGCTATAATCTGGTGTCAGGAACTACTGTATAATCTGGTGTCAGGAACTACTGTATAATCTGGTGTCAGGAACTACTGTATAATCTGGTGTCAGGAACTACTGTATAATCTGGTGTCAGGGACTACTGTATAATCTGGTGTCAGGAACTACTGTATAATCTGGTGTCAGGGACTACTGTATAATCTGGTGTCAGGAACTACTGTATAATCTGGTGTCAGAAACTACTGTATAATCTGGTGTCAGGAACTACTGTATAATCTGGTGTCAGAAACTACTGTATAATCTGGTGTCAGAAACTACTGTATAATCTGGTGTCAGGAACTACTGTATAATCTGGTGTCAGAAACTCCAATCGAGGGTCAGGACACAATGGGTTAATGTTCTGACCAGTGTAATGTCTACAGACGTAGGTCATCAGTGTATAATGTACTGACCAGTGTAACGTCTACAGACGTAGCTCATCAATATGTTAATGTTCTGACCAGTGTAACATCTACAGACGTAGCTCACAGTGTATAATGTTCTGACCAGTGTAACGTCTACAGACGTAGCTCAGTGTATAATGTACTGACCAGTGTAACGTCTACAGACGTAGCTCACAGTGTATAATGTTCTGACCAGTGTAACGTCTACAGACGTAGCTCACAGTGTATAATGTTCTGACCAGTGTAACGTCTACAGACGTAGCTCATCAGTGTATAATGTATAGATAGTACTGACCAGTGTAACATCTACAGACGTAGCTCATCAGTGTATAATGTATAGATAGTACTGACCAGTGTAACATCTACAGACGTAGCTCATCAGTGTATAATGTATAGATAGTACTGACCAGTGTAACGTCTACAGACGTAGCTCAGTGTATAATGTATAGATAGTACTGACCAGTGTAACGTCTACAGACGTAGCTCATCAGTGTGTTAATGTACTGACCAGTGTAACGTCTACAGACGTAGCTCATCAGTGTATAATGTATAGATAGTACTGACCAGTGTAACGTCTACAGACGTAGCTCATCAGTGTATAATGTATAGATAGTACTGACCAGTGTAACATCTACAGACGTAGCTCAGTGTATAATGTATAGATAGTACTGACCAGTGTAACGTCTACAGACGTAGCTCATCAGTGTATAATGTATAGATAGTACTGACCAGTGTAACATCTACAGACGTAGCTCAGTGTATAATGTATAGATAGTACTGACCAGTGTAACATCTACAGACGTAGCTCATCAGTGTATAATGTATTATAGTACTGACCAGTGTAACATCTACAGACGTAGCTCATCAGTGTATAATGTATTATAGTACTGACCAGTGTAACGTCTACAGACGTAGCTCATCAGTGTATAATGTATAGATAGTACTGACCAGAGTAACGTCTACAGACGTAGCTCATCAGTGTATAATGTATAGATAGTACTGACCAGTGTAACATCTA
Organism: Benthosema pterotum; assembly: GCA_039105355.1. Taxonomy (NCBI): domain Eukaryota; kingdom Metazoa; phylum Chordata; class Actinopteri; order Myctophiformes; family Myctophidae; genus Benthosema; species Benthosema pterotum. Next base: position 51,364,595 of record CM076978.1, read on the forward strand.
CAGACGTAGCTCAGTGTATAATGTATAGATAGTACTGACCAGTGTAACGTCTACAGACGTAGCTCAGTGTATAATGTATAGATAGTACTGACCAGTGTAACGTCTACAGACGTAGCTCATCAGTGTGTTAATGTACTGACCAGTGTAACGTCTACAGACGTAGCTCATCAGTGTATAATGTATAGATAGTACTGACCAGTGTAACGTCTACAGACGTAGCTCATCAGTGTATAATGTATAGATAGTACTGACCAGTGTAACATCTACAGACGTAGCTCAGTGTATAATGTATAGATAGTACTGACCAGTGTAACGTCTACAGACGTAGCTCATCAGTGTATAATGTATAGATAGTACTGACCAGTGTAACATCTACAGACGTAGCTCATCAGTGTATAATGTATAGATAGTACTGACCAGTGTAACATCTACAGACGTAGCTCATCAGTGTATAATGTATAGATAGTACTGACCAGTGTAACATCTACAGACGTAGCTCAGTGTATAATGTATAGATAGTACTGACCAGTGTAACATCTACAGACGTAGCTCAGTGTATAATGTATAGATAGTACTGACCAGTGTAACATCTACAGACGTAGCTCATCAGTGTATAATGTATTATAGTACTGACCAGTGTAACATCTACAGACGTAGCTCATCAGTGTATAATGTATTATAGTACTGACCAGTGTAACATCTACAGACGTAGCTCAGTGTATAATGTACTGACCAGTGTAACGTCTACAGACGTAGCTCATCAGTGTATAATGTATAGATAGTACTGACCAGTGTAACATCTACAGACGTAGCTCAGTGTATAATGTATAGATAGTACTGACCAGTGTAACATCTACAGACGTAGCTCCAGCGTCCAGAGAATTCTCCATCAGCTCTTTGACCACGTTGAACACAGACGTGATGACCTGCAGGAGACATGGAGATCCTTAAGGTTTATCGAGGCCCAAAACCACATCTATGCGTAATGTAACGGGTCTAGGAGGTGTTTAAGGGAAATAGGAATGTAACGAAAATATCAACTTTAGCGTGGGAACGCCTCTTCCCCAATGCTAGATCAAATCAAATCAAATCAAACTTTATTTATAGAGCACTTTACAACAATGGGATTGCCCAAAGTGCTGTACAGGATATGAAACAGTAACAAACTATACAACTAAGACGTACCAGCAACACTGACAACAACAACAATAAAACACAGGCTACAAGACTACCGGCAGACGGACAAACAACAATCAGGCAGAGAGGAAAAGGTAACCAGGACATACAAATAAGGTCAGTTAAAAAGCCAAGTAAAAGAGGTGCGTTTTTAAAAGTGATTTGAAGGAGTCTACAGTGTCAGCATTTTCTTTATAAAAGATGGTAGGCCGTTCCAGAGCCTAGGGGCAGTAGCAGCAAAGGCACGATCACCTCTACTCCTCAGGTTGGTGGCGGGAGCCTTTAAGAGCAGCTTAGAAGCTGACCTTAGAGCCCTTTGTGGGGTGTAGGGGACTAACAGTTCTGTAAGATAAAGGGGTGCCAAACCATGTAGAGATTTATAGGTATATAAAAGAATTTTAAAATCTATTCTAAAAGAGACAGGTAGCCAGTGTAGTGTCGCTAGAACTGGTGTTATGTGTTCTCTCTTTTTAGTTCCTGTGAGAAGCCGAGCAGCTGCATTCTGGACTAACTGTAGGCGCTTCAGTGATGTTTGATCAATTCCAGAGAGGAGAGAATTGCAATAATCCAGTCTGGAGGTTATAAATGCATGAATAGCTATTTCTAGTTGTTTTGGTGGGAGATATGGTTTTATTTTAGCTAGGAGCCGTAGTTGGAAAAAAACTGCTTTTAACTATAGTGCTGATATGTTTGTGTAGAGTGAAGGTGTTATCGAAAGTGACGCCAAGGTTTTTAACAGAAGTGCAGATGTTTGAGCTGAGAGTGAATGGGATTATATTATTTGTGAGTGGGGATGTGTCAAGGCCAAAGAAAATTACTTCTGTATGGTTTGTGTTGAGATTTAGATGCTCCAATCTAATTGCATATAAAAGGGAGATGAGAGAATTGGGTCCTTGTTTTCTTTGGGTACCGTGCGCATTCATACCTGGGAGCTGGACAGCAGTCGCACCGTGTCTGCAGGAAGATGCTGCATCCTGACACCTTCTGGAGAGAACACACACACGCACGCGCGCACGCACGCACACACACACACACACACACACACGCACACACGCACACACACACAGAGTATTAACTTCTTTGCCTTATTAAAATATTTTAAAAAACATTTTTCAATAGTTTAAATGGCCAGCCTAGAAGCTCACAATGTGTCAATAGATTGACACATTGAACTATTCCCAAAAGTTTTTTTAAAAATAGTAAAGAAGTGATAAAGGCTTTGGGATAAGGGGTTTAGCATGTAACGAGCCCTAAACGCTCAGATGAATTGAACATGAAGGACCCCAACGTAGTGTGCATGTTGATTTCAGTCAATATCGATGTCCAATATAATCCACTTTCAATTTACAATTTAGGCATTTAGCAGACGCCCTTAATCCAGAGCGATTTAGGTCAAGTAAAAACATTGCAATACATACATCATATACATGCAGATTAGTTAGCAGGATTTACAATTTACTTTACAATTTAAGACGAAAATATGGTAATGAATTTGTCATCCTATGTAGTAACTGCTATCTAAATCTACTTAAGCATGCTATCTAGACTGCCTAGGATGCTACTACAAGTGCTGTGGGCTCATGTGGTATGAAAGGGTTGAGTATTATGTAGTCAGAAACTCTAGATTATTTTATAATTGAGCTGAATCTAGAGTTGCAATTCACTCCATCGACTCCTCCATAACAAGACTTTTCATCTGTGATTTGCTTGTATTAAACAACATTAAACTCACCAACATTACAGCTGTATGGAAAGGTTGAACAGGGCCTGACACTAACACTTGCCCGCTTGCCCGGGGCAAGTAAAAAAAAAAATGGTCGGGCAAGTGAAGACTGCTACCTGGTTGCCCGATCGGGCAAGTGTGCAACTTAGTGCACTATAACAACACAAAATAAATTTGTCTTTAAGGCAGTCATTGCACTCTGCCTCTGTGTCTTTCCCTGCTTTCTAGCTGTCCACAATTCCAGGCTGGATTTGGGAAACAAAACAGGCAAATTAACATACAGATCAAAATGACCTAATCTTCTACATTCTCTAGTTGTGTAGACCTGGGCTAATTAAGATGATGAATATTAACTCTTGAGAGTGTAAAAATGAAACCAAATGGACCTTGCGGGTCCATTTGGTTTCATTTTTTACACTCTCAAGAGTCACATCTGCAAAATGTATAATATATTTTTGGGGGGCAAGTGACCATGAGCTGAGGGCAAGTAGAACCTGACTTGCACTTGCCCGATGGGCAAGTGCTTCCGAGGCCTTAGTGTCAACCTCTGCTGAATTATCCTCTTTCTATCTGCAAAGCATTTGTTTGATAAAAATCCACATCAGACATGTGAGTTACTTTCTGTCAGTAAATAAAAGTGCTGGACTTTGGAGTCACTCGTTTGTATTAACAGGTCAGGCTGGTGCCTCCTGTATGCAGTGCAAATTCTAAACAGGTGGTACACAGGGACGTTCAGTGACTAATGATGAGCGCTTCCAAACGCCAGTGCTCAGAAAAAGAATCACCTGCAGAGAATTTACTGAGAAAGTAGCTTATAACATGTTTATGGTGGATTTTTATCAAACAAATGCTTTGCAGATAGAAAGAGGATAATTCAACCTTTCCATACAGCTGTAATGTTGGTGAGTTTAACGTTGTTTAATACAAGCAAATCACAGATGAAAATTCTTGTTATGGGGGAGTCAATGGAGCGGATTGCAACTCTAGATTCAGCCCAATTATAAAACAACCTATACATTGCAGCTAAGGCAAATATACAGATCAAAATGACCATTAATCTTCTACATTCTCTAGTTGTGTAGACTTGGGATAATTCACATGATGAATATTTTAACTCTTGAGAGTGTAAACATATGAAAACATATTTCATGTTTACACTCTCAAAGAGTTACATCTGGTTAAAACCATCATCTCCATCATTTAGCCTGGGGACCACCTGGAACTCTCTCAAGGACCACTGGTTGAAAACCATTGCCTTTTTAAGGTATAATGACAGTAAGTGTCTAGGCCTGCAATGTTGAAAATGGGTGGAACTTCCCTTTAAGTTCACAACGCCAGTCTGCACGTTATGGTATAATATTAAATGTAAGTATTAAACCCAATGAACACTAAAGAACCTCAAGCTGCATGAAGTTAGTTATGATTATTAATTATTATTCTACTGACCTGATCACAGTCTACTCCAGCAGAACACGCGCATAGTGGTATTAATTCATGTGTGAAACATAAACAAACTCATTCCCCCGCCACCACACTGGCCTGGCTCAGAGCCTTAGAAATAGACAGAGTTGCGACATTGAGGGGGCAGAAAATAGCCTGGTCACGTGGTTCTACTACTCGCGCGAGCCCATAGGCTCCAATGCATTCGGTAACTTACGGCTGTCACTATATGTTGTCCCTATCCCATAGAAGTCTATGTAAAGGAGCCGCCATTGCACTGGCCCCGTGAAGTGAACGGAGTTGGCGGAACTCTGTGTTTCCAAGGCTCTACACTGGCTGCTGCTGGCGCCACGGGTTGCCAGGTTTGCCAGAGGAAACAAGCGGCCATCAGTATTATAATAGTTAATGAATTGTTCACATTAAATGTGAACAATTCATTAACTATTATAATATTTTATAATATTATATTATAATATATATATATATATATATATATATATATATATATATATATATATATATATATATATATATATATAATATATATATATATATATATATATATATATATATATATATATATATATATATATATAATATAT
>CM076978.1:51382035-51407035 GCA_039105355.1 Benthosema pterotum
TACAGCCGTTTAATTTGCACCCGCAAATAAGTAAAAATAAATAAGTAAAAATAAATAATAAAAAACACAAATGTTGGCTGGTTTAGGTGATGATGTAATGGTGACGTAATTAAAGGTAATGGAGGCATTTTTTTTTTAGCTAAAAATCAAAATAGATATCTATATTTTTTGCCTTCTCCCCCTCTTCGTTGCTTCTACTTTGATGCTGCAGCCGTTTCCCTGCAGACAGACACTTGCTTCGTCTTGAAAACAAAACAGAGCTGGTCTCCACCAGCTCAGCTCACGTCACCCTGTGAGGGTAACTGTTACACCCACAGGGTGACTGTTACGACACCTGAACTGAAGCCACACCCACAGCTTTAGTTGTATGATAAAGGGGGCGGAGTTAGGGGAGGGGCTGAGCACGTGATGTCACTATATTGAAGTTTTTTTCATTGGCACGTTTGACTGGAAACGTTCAGCCCCCAGGAAGAAACCCTAAATACAAAGGGAAGACATCATTGAACATAGAAACAAACCAAGGGGTCTATTTACATACTGTCACCTCTTAAAACATGTACAAAATTGGAAAAAATACAAAAATCATGACACCGCCTCTTTAAATAAATCTGTTTACAAACACAGTGTTTGTACACACTAAAGTTGCCTTTATTCCCTTTAAGCCATCTTTACAAGTGTATCATCATGAGTATTATCCCCTATTACAAGTCAGGCCAGCCAACTTATGTGCAATGGAGATTTTTTTTAATTACATTTAGAAAGTAATAGTTGAATGTTTCTGTTAACATAATATGCATTTCATATATTCCACCAAGCTGGATCACATGTGGACATACTGTATGACATCATCAATCTGCAACGGGAGCCGTCCCTATTTAGTGGAAAAAATACAATAATTAGGGTTAACACTTGGATTGGCTTGGCTTATTCATAAGTTGAGCCATGGAGGACCACCATATGATGACATTTTAGCCCCACAGACCCCAAAACTAAAGATTTATTTTGCTTTTGTCCACAATTCCAGGTTGGATTTGGGGAAACCAAACAGTCCAACATACAGATCAAAATGACCATTAATCTTCTACATTCTCTAGCTGTGTAGACTAAGTTGGGCTAATTCACATGATGAATATTTTAACTCTTGAGAGCGTAAACATGAAACCAAATGGACCCGCAAGGGTCCATTTGGTTTCATGTTTACGCTTTCAAAGAGTTACATCTGGTTAACCAACTTTCCATCATTTAGCCTGAGGACCACCTGGAACCCTCTCAAGAACCACTGGTGGTCCCTGGACCACTGGTTGACAACCACTGGTGTAGTCGATTGGTGTAGGTCTTTATTAAGTATTGTCATGAGTATCATCTCTCTGGTCGCTCGCTCTGCCCGCGCACAAGCAGACCATGGATCATTTTAATCCATTTTTGGCGGGAACGTCTCTTGGTGTTCTCAGCATTAGGTTTCACATTTGTGTTAGAATTAGCTTTAGTTGGTCAATGCATTAACACAGGCATTGGGTGCAATTCCCAGTCGCTGTGGTGTAGCCAGGTATGGTGTAAGTCCTCTCATTGGCTGCATGGCAGCAAATCAGGTTTGGGGCCGTGCTCATTGGCTGCATGGCAGCAAATCAGGTCTGGGGCCTTGAGGTAGGCCCAAAAGCCCTATACCTCCAGGCCTGGGCCTGGGCCTACGAAATAATTATCCACCAGTCATCAAGAGCTTCAACTCATGATGAACAAGCCGGGGAGTACAGTAACATTTTTAATTGGGGGGGTCAGGTGATTTCTGGACCTTTTGACTTGCAGGTTTTAATTATTCTGGGTAATTATTTGGTAAGCTCAGGCCCAGGGTTGGTGGTATAGGCTTTCGGCCTACCCCAAGGCCCCAGACCTGATTTGCTGCCATGCAGCCAATGCGAAGACTTACACCATACCTGCTACACCACAGCGATTGTGAATAGCAGCCATTGGCTTTAGCTAGTGGGAACATTAGCGTTAGCTTTATGTATTCCAAGAATTATCATACATCATTAGTATTAGCATTTAGCTAGTGAAAACATTAGCATTAGCGATTGAAAAATATCAGATCTACAAGATCATAGCGTGACACTTAGTGGCACGCTATGAGCTGGTAGATCTGATATTTTTTTAGGTAAAATGCATTAAAAACGCACACACACACACAAACTGTCGTGTGTGTGTGTCGCTCACTCTCCCCACGCACAAGTAGGCCATGTATCCTTTTAAACAGACAGTCACACACACACACACACACACACACACACACACACACACACATACACACCAATTCTCCAGATTCATCAAGTGAAGTGAGGCGCCCTCTCACCGTCGTCATCATAACATTAGTCGTTCCCATAGCAACATGCCCAAATATGAAAGCATGAGATAATAAACGCCACAAGTGACTTACAGCCTCAAACCAAGAGATCATTAGTCGCCTGTCTGTGTAGCTAAAAAAACACGACAAATCCAGATAATTCACTTCCCTACCTTTCCTGAGAGAGACGAGAGAGATCGTAGCAGAGATGTCGTATTCTGAGTCCACCTGGAAGACCCAGGAGAGCGATCTAGTGAAGAGGATCCAGGAGAACCCCCAGGACCCGCGAGTCAACACCCGCCTGCTGCGCCATTACCTGGCCAGCGGGCGGCACCAGGAGCAGGCCGCGAGGCTCTGTCTGTCCACCGACCGCGGCCAAGGAGCGTTGAGCGACGACCACTACAACTGGAACCAGCTGCAGCTCAGGGCGCTGGCGGAATTCCTGGCCCTGAACGGGAACGAAGCTGCACCCGACAGAGCAAGTCGCGGTCCGCCGCTCCCGGCGGACCACGACTTGCTCCGGCGGGCGCAGCGTCGCCTCGTTCTGGCCCACTGCGACCAGGTGCGTCTGGCGCTGGGCGGCGACCGAGGCCTGAGCACCTGTCTGGACGCTCTGGCCGGCTTCGACGGAGCCATGCGGGGTCTGAGCTACGTCGATGGCGGCGGGCCGCTGCGGGCCGCCGTTTGCGAAATGAGGGCCCACGTCTACCTACACAGCGCCACGGTGCTGCTCAAGATGGGCCATTTGAAGATCAAGCTCTGGAGCGAGGTGGCGGACTTGGCCGCACTTTGTTACCTGCTGGCTTTTCATCTCCCCAGACCCACCGCCACCCAGGAGGAGGTCAGCGGCCAAGGAACAGGAGAAGACCCCACGCAAGGATCTCAGCGGGACCTCTTGGAGCTCCTGGCCGATGCCAGGCAGAGTCAGGCGGGCCACATGCTCCGCAACATGGCCCCGACGGCTGGAGGCGTGGAGGGATTGGTTAAGGACGTGGTGGGGAAGGCTATGAGCAGTCGGCTCCTCACCAAGCTCTTCGAGGAACTGCAGCTCGGACGCCACCGTGTGGAGAGGAACAGGTCCTTCATCGCCGCCGACAGTGCCTCCGCAGTTTCATCCCTGGAGGGACTGCTGGAGTCGTCTCAGGCACAGCTGCGTTTCTCCCGCCTGTCCGAGGCGGACCGCGGCTCCGTGGTGCTCCACGGAGCTGGAGACCTGCAGCATCTGAACTGGTTGGTCCTACAGGAGATCCTGGACGAGGGCGGGAGACCGACGTCTCTACGGAGCTGGCTGAAGGAGGTGTTCCCCCGGACACCGCTGGAGACCATGACGTCGTCCAAGAAGCAGCAGCCGGAGGAGGAAAAGGAGCAGCCGCCCGTGTGTTTGCTGGACCTGGAGGTGTTTGTGGTCGGCGTGGCGTACTACGCCCGCACCGCGCTCCAGGAGAACCGGAGGGCGGCAGGCCGGCAGGCCGGCGAGCCCCGCTGCCTGCCCCTCTCGCTGCTCCAACCCCCCGCCGCCATCCCTAAGTACTCTACCAACCGCTTGAAATCCCTCCTCCCGTCGGCCCGCTGCTCGGCCTGGTGGGACGCCGCCAACATCCTCATCGGGCCTCAGCGAGCGTCGTCATCGGAGCCGCGGCCGCCCGTGGACGAAGCGCTGGTCCGGGAGGTGGTCCAGCGCGGCCTGAAGGCGCTGAGGGCAGGGGAGTGGCACGGCCTGCAGCCGGCGCTGCTCCTCCACTGGGCCGACCACCTGGGCCACACCGCGCCCAAAGAGAAGGAGGACGAGGCGGGGTCCAGGGAGTACCTGAGCCGCATGGACCACTACTGGCGCGTGCTCCTGCCTCTGCTGCGTGACATCAAGGAGGGGCGAGGCGACACCGTCCTGAAGAGAACCATGAACGGGCCGCCACTCTTCGAACATTTTGCCTCCAGAGACTTCACGGCCTCGAAGCTGACGGACGACATGATGGCTGGCATCGAGACGGTCTGGCGGCAGGTGACGGGCCCTCCTCCGGTCCAGGTGACGGGCCCTCCCCCGGTCCAGGTGACTGGCCCTCCCCCGGTCCAGGTGACTGGCCCTCCTCCGGTCCAGGTACCGGCTACGCGCCCCAGCCCTCCTCAGGACGCTGGAAAGGGTTCAGCCCTCCCTCTAGCTCCTGCACCAGGATTAAGTGCCATGTGCCCCAACGACACGGTCCCACATGGGACACAGAAGGATCTGGATCCATCTCAGTCCTCCAGGCCACTAGACCCGCTCGGGACGGAGCGAGTCTCTGGCAGCGGCAAGGACCTGTTGGCTTCGCATGGTCCGATGAAGAAGCAGTGCTCCACCCAACCCATCTTTGGCACCAACGCGACCGGCGGGTCGAAGCCCTACCAACCGTTTAACTTTGGAAACAAAACACCCGGTGGGTTTTCGTTTACATCGAACGCTGCAGGTTTTGAAGTGGAAAACAAGTTTCAATTTGGAGCACCAAAGCCCTCTGCTGAACCTTCCACCTTTGCATTTGGCAAGAGCTCAGCCTTTGAATTAAAAGGGGTTCAATGTGACGTGCCAAAGACCAACGCCCGCCAAACGTTCAACTTTGCCAGCACCGAAACGGCCATTGGGTTCTCATTTGCAGAGAGTGCCGGAGCAGGTGTTGTACCCAAAAACAACGGGTTTGAATTTGACGTGTCGCCGCAGCCCAACGCCGCCCAACCTTTCACCTTCTGTGTCCCTAAAAACGGGTTCAATTTTGGCCAGAGCTCGGCCAATGGCGACCAGAAGAGCGGAGAATACGTGAGTAGGAGAGCACCGCTGGGTCCCAAAGCATTCATTAAGGAGGAGAGCCTGGACCGACCTGTGGTGGTTCCAGAGACACGAGAGGACCTGGGTCAGACTGTGGTAGTTCCAGAAGACCTCGGTCAGACTGTGGTAGTTCCAGAAGACCTCGGTCAGACTGTGGTAGTTCCAGAAGACCTGGGTCAGACTGTGGTAGTTCCAGAGACACAGGAGACCTCAGACCTTACGCAAAGCGCTGCTGGTTCCACGGACTCGAACACAAGTCCTGTCGGAGAGACACACGGGGACCAGGTTAAAGCTACAGGACTGACAACCAGCAGCGCACAGAGCCCAGTGACAGCTAACGGTGCCGGCACGAACTTGCCCAACCTGACAAACCCTAACGGCGCCGGCGCGAACTCGCCCAACCCGACAAACCCTAACGGCGCCGGCGCGAACTCGCCCAGCCCGACAAACCCTAATGGCCCCGGCACGAACTCGCCCAGCCCGACAAACCCTAATGGCCCCGGCACGAACTCGCCCAGCCCGACAGACTCTAACGGCGCCGGCACGAACTCGCCCAGCCCGACAGACTCTAACGGTGCCGGCACGAACTCGCCCAACCCGACAAACCCTAACGGCGCCGGCGCGAACTCGCCCAGCCCGACAAACCCTAACGGCGCCGGCGCGAACTCGCCCAGCCCGACAAACCCTAATGGCCCCGGCACGAACTCGCCCAGCCCGACAAACCCTAATGGCCCCGGCACGAACTCGCCCAGCCCGACAAACCCTAATGGCCCCGGCACGAACTCGCCCAGCCCGACAAACCCTAATGGCGCCGGCGCGAACTCGCCCAGCCCGACAAACCCTAATGGCCCCGGCACGAACTCGCCCAACCCGACAAACCCTAATGGCCCCGGCACGAACTCGCCCAGCCCGACAGACTCTAACGGTGCCGGCACGAACTCTCCCAACCCGACAAAGCCGGGCAATAAGAGGCCGTCGGCTCTGTGGCTGCTAGCCGCGGTGCCTGTTATAGTGGGGATAGGTCTGCTGGCCTACCGCTACTGGAAGTGATGGCCTTCTGCTGTTATGACACCCACTTATCAGGCCATAATCCCCAGAATACTGCTTATTGAGCCACAACTGAGTTGATGAAGACGAAAACCCAGAAGTCCTCCATCATTGTGGCCGGTTGGCCGCCTTGTTTTAAGCCCTGTGTCAGCGTGGTGACGTTTAGGGTTAGGGTTAGAGGAGGCCAGTATATTGATCAAAACGACCGCATTGAAGTAGCCGAATGTGCGTTAAAAATGGGCTGCGTTGCGACGCGCTGGCGGTGAAGTGGTGGGGCGGGGCTGAGGACGCTCGTCAAGCTGTAGAATCCACTGGTTATGAAGGTATGAAGGAAGGTAGAGGAGGAGAAGAAGGAAGAGAGGGAGATGATGGAGAACGAGCCACGAGGAACGTCGAGGAACGACGACTACAGCCATGAACCTCCCTGTGTCTACAGGGTTGCACCAGACTCCTCCCCAACTGCTATGGTCCAATCACAGTTAAGCATAACACGTGATTGACAGGGCCTCTCACCAATAGTTTTTCCTTTATGATAAAACATTGTCGTGACACACAGACGTTTTTACCCTGCATATGGCAGACCTTGTTGAAAGAGATTTTGAAGGTCAGGTGTAATTTCCATTATATTTACCTTTTTAAATGAATGAGCCTGTCTGGGTAGTGTCCAACCCATACTTAAAGACTTAAAAAAGGGTGCAAAAAAGTCTACTATCATTGAGTGAAAGGCAGGTCAGGGCAGGCCTGTCCCAAAAAAAGGACAAAAAAACTTAAAAAACACAAAAAAGGCATTCAATTCAATACATTTCAAATATCACTTGTTTTTTTTTTCTCTCTCCAGTTTTGAATAATAAATAATAAAATATTATTAAAATAATATAACAGAAAAGCAAGCAAATGCTCATTCTACTCTGAAAGCCAATAGTTTGGGCTGCAGGACTAAGAGTTGCAAACTGCCAAAATCCAAAATCCACTATTCTGCATTTTAGCCACAGAGGAGCACCGTTTAAATATAATTTAACTCTGGCGCCTGTCAACCAATTTCACCACAACTCACCAGCAAAAAAGCACTAGATTTTTACACCAGGAGATTTTCACTAATTTTGGCACTAGAGGGGTCTGGAAAAAAAAGCCAAATATAGCGACAAAAGTTGGCAACACTGCAGTTGATCGAATCTGGGTAGAAATGTAACAGCAAAATCACACCTGTGTGAAATCATGGCATTTAATGCTGAAATCAGTGATGCAGTTATAAGTTGCTTATTTGACTTTTCAACCTAGCATGTGATAGACAAACCTCTCCACCAATAGCTTCCCTCTATGATAAAACATTGTTTTAAAAAGTAAATGTCACACACACACTTTTCCACTGCATAAGTCATGCCTTAATGATGGATTTGGAAGGTCGGACTAAAAAAAGGGTGTAGTTTGCAGAAAAGTCTATTATCATTGTGTGAAAGGCAGGTCAGGGCAGGCCTGTCCCAAAAAAAGGACAAAAAAACTTAAAAAACACAAAAAAGGCATTCAATTCAATACATTTCAAATATCAGTTGTTTTTTTTTCTTCTCTAGTTTTGGTTGAATAATGAATAATAAAATATTATTAAAAATAATATATAACAGAAAAGCAAGCAAATGATCATTCTACTCTGAAAACCAATAGTTTGGGCTGCGGGACCAGAGTTGCAAACTGACAAAATCCAAAATCCACTATTGTGCATTTTAGCCACGGAGGACCACCGTTTGATGTTGAGTTTAAGTCTCTCGGACTAATTTAGGAGAGATAACTGGTAAGACGTTGGTCAGAATAGCAAATCTCCTGCATTCTCTACATGTGTAGATCCTTGAAAATTAGGTAATTCAGATGTTTAAATCTAATTTAACTCTTGAGAGCGTAAAATGAAACCAAATGAACCCGTAAGGGTTCATTTGGTTTCATTTTACGCTCTCAAGAGTCATATCTATAAGGGTCCATTTGGTTACCAATGGTTCTCTCTAGGAAAGAAGGAGGACTCTATCATAGGAGGAAAAATGGTGAAAAACAAGGGTTTTATCTCTGGCACCTGTCAACCAATTTCACCTCAACTCACCTGCAAAAAAAGGCACTAGATTTTCCACCGGGAGATTTTCACTAAATTTGGCGCTAGGTGGGTCTGGAAAAAAGCCAAATATAGCGACAAAAGTTGGCAACACTGCAGTTTATAGAATCTGGGTAGAAATGTAAGAGCAAAATCACACCTGTGTGAAATCATGGCATTTAATGCTGGAATCAGTGATGCAGTTATAAGTTGCTTATTTGACTTTTCAACCTAGCATGTGATAGACAAACCTCTCCACCAATAGCTTTCCTCTATGATAAAACATTGTTTTAAAAAGTAAATGTCACACACATTTTTCCACTGCATAGGTCAGGGGTGTAAAACCCAAATACAGAGTGGGCCAAAATAGAAAAATTGGTACAAGTCGAGGGCCGGCGATACCGGTCTGTGTTTCAACACCGTTTTTTACGATGACGTCCCTGTCAAACAGCAAAAAAAATGTAATTTCCCTTCAAAAATCAATGTCTCTTAATGGCAAGATAATTGTAAAGATGAAACTGCCTGCATTAAAAACTGTTTTAAGTTTTAATGAAAAATAGCAGGTGTTCACGTCTCATAGCGCTTTGAGATGTGAACACCTGCTATTTTTCGGGGAAATGTTTTTTCTTCTATGATTCTCACCAAGTGCTGCTTTCATAGTTAATTGAGAAAGTAAATGAGACTGAGTTGGGGGAATAAAACAATTAGTTGCATTCATTTCTTATCATGGTGTGTGCAATATACCAGAGGGCCAGTTCTAATACTAATTCACTATCATCCCGCGGGCCAAAGATAATTCATTCACGGGCCTGATTTGGCCCCCGGGCCTTGGGTTTGACATATGTGGCATAAGTCATACCTTAATGATGGATTTGGAAGGTCTGGTTCCAAAAATGATCCAGTATTTATTGTGTAAAGTCCATGACATTTACATTGGAATGAATGAGTCCGGCACTCCGGAAAGTGTCCTATAGCCTTGGGTTGACACTGGGGAGAGGGGGCGGGCTTACTGAAAGGTCTATTGCAATATAAAACTACACCAGCATGGCCTACTGTGCATGAGCGGAGCAGGCTAATACTCATGACTTTAGTTATAAAGGTCTCCTCTTTATATTAAAGGAGAATTCCACACCAAAACACATTGGACCTCCTGCTTTGTTTGCCAAATCCAGCCTGGAATTGTGGACAAAAGCAAAATAAATCTTTAGCTTTGGGGTCATCAAATGGTGGTCCGTTGCTCAAATGCTGTATAAATGGTGGGCCCTGGTATCAAAGAGGTTGAAAACCACTGACCTACACCTTTTAGGACCACAATCTTGTGGATTATGTACGGTGCATTGCAATGTATTCTTCTCAAGAAAGGTCTGAAATAAACTAACTAACTAACCAAACAACTAACTAACTAACTAACTAACTAACTAACTAACTAACTAACTAACTAACTAACTAACCAACCAACCAAACAACCAGGGGTGGATCTAGGCATGGGCATGGGGGGGGGGCAATGCCCCTCTAAATGCCCAGACTGCCCCACCAAACATGATGGCACGCAAGTGCTTCTATTTGAAATGATGTGAAACACTACTACTGCTACTAACTAACTACAGCTGTGTCACCACTAAACCAACAGCATTTCATCATTGAAAACAGAAAACTCTCTGCGTCAGACCTTTAGCTTTATGCATGCTGCGCGTCTGTTGCAACTTCAACAACAACTGATGTTATTATTGATGCTTTACTTGACTAATAAAAGTCTTGTAATCGAAAAATGGTATGGGTGCGGCTTCCCCCCCCATGCCAGCGATATATCTATTTTTGGCTAAAAAGTTGCCTGTATTATCTTACTTATTACCTTAGCACTTTAACCTGACCTCTGGGTTGATTGTTTTAATTCAGTGGTTTTCAACCTTTTTCATACCAGGACCCACTATTTATTCAGAATTTGAGCCACGGAGGACCAACCATTTGATGACATTTTAGCCCCACAGACCCCAAAACTAAAGATTTATTTTGCTTTTGTCCACAATTCCAGGCTGGATTTTGGGAAACCAAACAGTCCAACATACAGATCATAAATGACCATTAATCTTCTACATTCTCTAGTTGTGTAGACTTGGGATAATTCACATGATGAATATTTTAACTCTGAAACCAAATGGACCCGCAAGGGTCCATTTGGCTTCATGTTTACGCTCTCAAAGAGTTACATCTGGTTAACCAACTTTCCATCAATTAGCCTGGGGACCACCTGGAACCCTCTCAAGGACCACTGGTGGTCCCCGGACCACCTGTTTTAATGCGTTGCGTCTCTCTCCTTCTCCCTCAGATACTTCCTGGCCAGTTTCTACACCAAATACGACACGACGCACTTCCTGGTGAACACAGCGTCGCTGCTCAGTGTCCTCATCCCCAAACTACCCCAACTGCACCGCGTACGCATCTTTGGCATCAACAAGTACTAAAACTGCCCCCAAACTACCCCAAACTACCCCAGCTGCACCGCGTACGCATCTTTGGCATCAACAAGTACTGAAACTACTGCCCCAAACTACCCCAAACTAGAGTTCTCAAACTCTGCCCGAACCCGACCAGGACCGAACCCGAACAGGCCCGACCCGACATTTAGGGCCGGGTAGGGCCGAAAATCTATCCTAATCAATAGGGCCGGGTAGGGCCTCGGGCCCCATGAAAAAATAATATATATTGAATTATTTTAATATAGTAAGAATAATAGTTATTTTCTGTATTTACCTATTATGAACATGGTGCTGATTGCCATTTCAATTTGAATCTGTGGCGGATTCTCAAATTTTGCCCAAACCCGACAGTTTAGGGCCGGGTAGGGCCTAAAATCTATTCCATTTAGTAGGGCCGGGTAGGGCCTAGGGCCTGAACTGTTAGGGCCGGGTAGGGCCTAAAATCTATTCCATTTAGTAGGGCCGGGTAGGGCCTAGGGCCTGAACTGTTAGGGCCGGGTAGGGCCTAAAATCTATTCCATTTAGTAGGGCCGGGTAGGGCCTAGGGCCTGAACTGTTAGGGCCGGGTAGGGCCTAAAATCTATTCCATTTAGTAGGGCCGGGTAGGGCCTAGGGCCTGAACTGTTAGGGCCGGGTAGGGCCTAAAATCTATTCCATTTAGTAGGGCCGGGTAGGGCCTAGGGCCTGAACTGTTAGGGCCGGGTAGGGCCTAGGGCCTGAACTGTTAGGGCCGGGTAGGGCCTAGGGCCTGAACTGTTAGGGCCGGGTAGGGCCTAGGGCCTGAACTGTTAGGGCCGGGTAGGGCCTAGGGCCTGAACTGTTAGGGCCGGGTAGGGCCTAGGGCCTGAACTGTTAGGGCCGGGTAGGGCCTAGGGCCTGAACTGTTAGGGCCGGGTAGGGCCTAGGGCCTGAACTGTTAGGGCCGGGTAGGGCCTAGGGCCTGAACTGTTAGGGCCGGGTAGGGCCTAGGGCCTGAACTGTTAGGGCCGGGTAGGGCCTAGGGCCTGAACTGTTAGGGCCGGGTAGGGCCTAGGGCCTGAACTGTTAGGGCCGGGTAGGGCCTAGGGCCTGAACTGTTAGGGCCGGGTAGGGCCTAGGGCCTGAACTGTTAGGGCCGGGTAGGGCCTAGGGCCTGAACTGTTAGGGCCGGGTAGGGCCTAGGGCCTGAACTGTTAGGGCCGGGTAGGGCCTAGGGCCTGAACTGTTAGGGCCGGGTAGGGCCTAGGGCCTGAACTGTTAGGGCCGGGTAGGGCCTAGGGCCTGAACTGTTAGGGCCGGGTAGGGCCTAGGGCCTGAACTGTTAGGGCCGGGTAGGGCCTAGGGCCTGAACTGTTAGGGCCGGGTAGGGCCTAGGGCCTGAACTGTTAGGGCCGGGTAGGGCCTAGGGCCTGAACTGTTAGGGCCGGGTAGGGCCTAGGGCCTGAACTGTTAGGGCCGGGTAGGGCCTAGGGCCTGAACTGTTAGGGCCGGGTAGGGCCTAGGGCCTGAACTGTTAGGGCCGGGTAGGGCCTAGGGCCTGAACTGTTAGGGCCGGGTAGGGCCTAGGGCCTGAACTGTTAGGGCCGGGTAGGGCCTAGGGCCTGAACTGTTAGGGCCGGGTAGGGCCTAGGGCCTGAACTGTTAGGGCCGGGTAGGGCCTAGGGCCTGAACTGTTAGGGCCGGGTAGGGCCTAGGGCCTGAACTGTTAGGGCCGGGTAGGGCCTAGGGCCTGAACTGTTAGGGCCGGGTAGGGCCTAGGGCCTGAACTGTTAGGGCCGGGTAGGGCCTAGGGCCTGAACTGTTAGGGCCGGGTAGGGCCTAGGGCCTGAACTGTTAGGGCCGGGTAGGGCCTAGGGCCTGAACTGTTAGGGCCGGGTAGGGCCGGGCCTTCATTTTCAGGCCCGTTGAGATCTTTACCCCAAACTGCCCCAAACTCCAAACTACCCAAACCTGCCCCCCAGCTGATACCCTACCCTACTAAAACTACCCAAACCTGCACCCCAGCTGATACCCTACCCTACTAAAACTACCCCAACCTGCTCACAAAACCATGCAGTAGAGTTCTCAACGGGTCTGAAAATCGAGGCCCGGCCCTAACTGATCAGCAGCGGCATTTCTAAGCAATTTGGATCCCTAGGCAAGATTCTCCACGGAAAATCTCCTGTAAAATGCCGCCCCCCCCCCCCCCCCCCCCCCCCGAGGGATAAAATTATGAACTGTTTTTAAACTAAAGAACATATTATATGTGTTTTGAATGTTCAATTCTAGTTATAGAGGACAAGTATAATGTACAGTATTTATCCATGTGAGGCTTATTAGCCTGGGAGCCTTTTAAAGCATATCTGCCCCCCCAGGCAACAGCCTAGTCTGCCTAATGGGCAAAAACGCCCCTGCTGATCAGGCCCAAAGCCCGGCCCGGCCCGGCCAATTAGCATAGTTGTTAGGCCCGACCCGGCCTTACAATGTGAGATTGGGTCGGGCCTGGTTGGGTTTGGGTAGAATTTCAGCACTCTACACTGAGTAAAAATGAAAATACCAATCAGCACCATCTTCATGAGAGGTAAATACACAGACAGGCAGAACAGAATTATTATTTTTATCATAGTAAAATAATTCAATATATTTTGCTTTTTTCATGGAGCCCTATAGAGCTGCGCAGTGACGTCACCGCCCCTGTTCCGGAAGTCTTTTCCCAATTCATTTTTCTCATAGACTTTACGAAAATAATTTATATCAAGACGATTACGCCGCGGACAAAGCCAACTCGAGTCGTGACGAATCATGATGACACACACAAACTTTTGGGTCAATAAAATGAAAAACGAAACAAAAAGTCTTGTATCATGCCGTTTTCTACTTCTTCCCAATTATATATTATATGACGATATTGTGTTTGTTGTCATGATTTGTCACGACTCGAGATGGCTTTGGCCGCGGCGTAATCGTCTTGATATAAATTATTTTCGAAAAGTCTATGAGAAAAATAAATGGGGAAAAGACTTCCGGAACAGGGGCGGTGACGTCACTGCGCAGCTCTATAGGCCTGACCCGGCCCTACTGATCTGCATACAGTTTAGGCCTGAGCCTAAAATGCCGGGTCGGGTTCGGACAGAGTTTGAGAGTAGGTAATTGGCACTGGGTGAAGAAATGGATTACAAAATCGTGGGATAAAAATGATCAAATATTAAACATCAGAGCTACAAGCTCATAGCGCGCCACTCGGTGGTGTGTGTGTGTGTGTGTGTGTGTGTGTGTGTGTGTGTGTGTGTGTGTGTGTGTGTGTGTGTGCGCGCGCGCTAAGCCGTTTTGTACAGTACGTGTTAATGTAATTGTTAGTAATAATTATTGTCAGGTTTGATGTACATTCAGTATATAATAAGCATAAGAGATGACAGCAGAATGCCATAATAATATCTTTGCTAACTTAAAAAGAAGTCAATATTTAAATGATGATGTTTTGGTTTGAAAGATTAAAAACCCTAGGCTGGCCTGGGGTCAGATGGAAACTATATTTTGTGTCCTTTTTTTTTGGTTCCTACTCAGTTTGCTCATGGGCATGAAAACAAATTAGACGCCATGGTTTTCTTTATTATTTTAAACTAAGTAATTAAACCCCCCTGTTGCAGTGGTTTTCAACCATTTTCATACCAGGGCCCACTATTTATTCTGCATTTTAGCCACAGAGGAGGACCACCGTTTGATGTTGAGTTTAGTCTCTCGGACTCAAAACTAAGGATTTCCAAGTTTTTGTTGGACAAAACGTCGGTCAAAACATACACCAAGGGCTCCATTTTCGTTACATGCTAAACCCCTTATGCCATATCCCTTATTTCATTTTCACTATTTTGAAAAACTTTTTGGACTATTTCAACATGTCAATCTATTAACACGTTGTGAGCTAGTAGACTGGCCATTTGAACTACTGAGAAATGTTTTTTTTTAATAGTTTAAAAAGGCAAAGAAGTTAAGGGATAAGGGGTATAGCGGTAACGAAAATCTCACCCCAATTCTTCTACATTTTTTAATTGTGTAGATTCTTGAAAATTAGTATTTCAGATGTTTAAATAATAATTTAATTCTTGAGAGCGTAAAATGATACCAAATGGACCCGGGAGGGTCCATTTAAGAGGGCGGGCCTTAGCTAAAGGTCTATTATCATGCTGATGACCTCTGCTTCATGGCACAAGGACTGAGTTTGGGACGATGGAAACCTGCTGTTTAAGTTTTAAAATGTGCTGTTTTTTTATTATTATTTTATTTAGAATATTGTAGCTTGTATAAAATGATTTAACTGTGAATACAGATGTAAAGTTGATTTTTGCTCGTTGTCTCTTTATTTCTATCCGTCTCTTTGCGGCTGATGTTTAGGAGCATCTTAGTCTTACGGTAGTACTCTGACGTTAGCCAGACTGTAGAGGCTTCGTCTAACGCAGTGATTTCCAGCCTTTATCATACAGTGTTGTTTGTTTGAGAATGTTCTGTCTTAGTCTTAGTCTTAGTCTTTTGAGTAACACATATTTCGTCTTTTAGTCTCATTTAGTCTTCTGAAATTCATTTTTTTAGTCTTAGTCTAGTCGACGAAATATCAGCATCGATTTAGTCTTAGTCTCAGTCTTAGTCTTTTTTACTCTTAGTCTTTTTTAGTCTTAGTCTTTTTTAGTCTTAGTCTTTTTTAGTCTTAGTCTTGGTAGTTTAGTCTTACATGCAAATGCATTGGAGGTTTATATATGTTATACAGATTTATAGTTTTTAGTATGAAAGATGTTTTGTTTTATTTCTTTGTATAAAATTACTGCATTAGTAATAAGTCCCTTTCCTGAAAACGTATGCAATCTATACTGCAGATATGTTCACATACTTAAAAAGAACGAAAAAAATAAGTTAAAAATGTTTCCTATTTCCATTAGTCTTAGGTTATGATTTAGTCTTCGTCTTAGTCTTAGTCTTTTGCAAACACACATCTTTAAGTCCCAATTAGTCTTCTGAAATTATTTTTTGTTAGTCTAGTCTTAGTCGACTAAATATCAAAAACCTTAGTCGACTTAGTCTTAGTCTTAGTCGACAAAAACAACACTGTTATCATACCAGGGACCACTATTTACTCAGAATTTGAGCCACGGAGGACCACCATTTGATGTTGAGTTTAATCCCAAAACTATGGTTTGGCTGAAGTCTTTCCATCGGCTGTTACATTACAGATGTATTTGAGAGATAAATAAGACAAAGCTGAAATCTTTCTATATCAGTAGTTTTCAACCTTTTTGACTCCAGAGCCCACCATTTATTCATCATTTGAGCCACGAACCACCATTTGAGGATGTTTTAGACCCACAGACCCCAAAACTAAAGATTTATTTTGTTGAGGTCCATGACCATTAATCTTCTAGTTGTGTAGATTAGGACTGATTCACATGATGGATATTTTAACTCTACATCTGGTTAAAACAACTTAGCTGGGGACCACCTGGGACCCTCCCAAGGACCACTGGTGGTCCCCAGACCACCTGTTGAAAACCCCTGTTCTATATGCTTATATATAGTAAGATTTCAGTTTTGTCTCATTTATGGATCCTAGTATTCATCTTAGTAGCCATAAAGAGACATCGGTGATCTTTGGTTGATCTTAAAAAATTAAAATGAGAAATAAACGTGGGTCTCTCAAGAGACGCTTCTGAGCTTAAAATGAGAAGCATTTTTTTCCCCTCTGCCTGTGACTGAGTGGCACACACCTGTGACTGAGTGGCACACACCTGTGACTGAGTGACACACACACCTGTGACTGAGTGGCACACACCTGTGACTGAGTGGCACACACCTGTGACTGAGTGGTACACACCTGTGACTGAGTGGCACACACCTGTGACTGAGTGGTACACACACCTGTGACTGAGTGGCACACACACCTGTGACTGAGTGGCACACACACCTGTGACTGAGTGGTACACACACCTGTGACTGAGTGGTACACACACCTGTGACTGAGTGGTACACACACCTGTGACTGAGTGGCACACACACCTGTGACTGAGTGGCACACACACCTGTGACTGAGTGGCACACACACCTGTGACTGAGTGACACACACCTGTGACTGAGTGGCACACACCTGTGACTGAGTGGTACACACACCTGTGACTGAGTGGCACACACACCTGTGACTGAGTGACACACACCTGTGACTGAGTGGTACACACACCTGTGACTGAGTGGCACACACACCTGTGACTGAGTGACACACACCTGTGACTGAGTGGCACACACACCTGTGACTGAGTGACACACACCTGTGACTGAGTGGTACACACACCTGTGACTGAGTGGCACACACCTGTGACTGAGTGGCACACACACCTGTGACTGAGTGGCACACACACCTGTGACTGAGTGGTACACACACCTGTGACTGAGTGGCACACACACCTGTGACTGAGTGGCACACACACCTGTGACTGAGTGGCACACACACCTGTGACTGAGTGACACACACCTGTGACTGAGTGGCACACACACCTGTGACTGAGTGGTACACACACCTGTGACTGAGTGGCACACACACCTGTGACTGAGTGACACACACCTGTGACTGAGTGGTACACACACCTGTGACTGAGTGGCACACACACCTGTGACTGAGTGGCACACACCTGTGACTGAGTGGCACACACACCTGTGACTGAGTGACACACACCTGTGACTGAGTGGTACACACACCTGTGACTGAGTGGCACACACCTGTGACTGAGTGGCACACACACCTGTGACTGAGTGGCACACACACCTGTGACTGAGTGGCACACACCTGTGACTGAGTGGCACACACACACCTGTGACTGAGTGGCACACACACACCTGTGACTGAGTGGCACACACCTGTGACTGAGTGGCACACACACCTGTGACTGAGTGGCACACACACACCTGTGACTGAGTGGCACACACACACCTGTGACTGAGTGGCACACACCTGTGACTGAGTGGCACACACACCTGTGACTGAGTGGCACACACACCTGTGACTGAGTGGCACACACACACCTGTGACTGAGTGGCACACACCTGTGACTGAGTGGCACACACACCTGTGACTGAGTGGCACACACACCTGTGACTGAGTGGTACACACACCTGTGACTGAGTGGCACACACCTGTGACTGAGTGGCACACACACCTGTGACTGAGTGGTACACACACCTGTGACTGAGTGGCACACACCTGTGACTGAGTGGCACACACCTGTGACTGAGTGGCACACACACCTGTGAGTGAGTGGCACACACACCTGTGACTGAGTGGCACACACCTGTGACTGAGTGGCACACACCTGTGACTGAGTGGCACACACACCTGTGACTGAGTGACACACACACCTGTGACTGAGTGGCACACACCTGTGACTGAGTGGCACACACCTGTGACTGAGTGGCACACACACCTGTGACTGAGTGACACACACACCTGTGACTGAGTGGCACACACACCTGTGACTGAGTGGCACACACCTGTGACTGAGTGGCACACACACCTGTGACTGAGTGGCACACACACCTGTGACTGAGTAGAACACTCCTGTGACTTGAAATCCAAAACAACAGTGAATGCCAATAGAACAACATTTTTTAAGGATCCAACCCTCATGTTTATCAGTGTATCTCATTCCAGGAATGTCTGATCTCTACATGTCCTACCTTGTTGTAAAGGTGAATAATCAATGATTAAAACGATATAAGATACAATAACAATTGGTATCATTAAGGTGGAGAAAATACTTCTCAAAGTTAGGTGTAGGAGCGTATGTGGGACAGTTTATATAAGGCTGAAATAAATGTCCAGCAGGTGGTGCTGTTGCTCCTTCATACAGCATGTGGCGAGGTGAAGGTTGGACCAGCTGTTACACCACAGTCAGTGACCTACCGCATGATGTGTCCCAGGCAGGCAGAGGCTGCTTGACTTATCGCCATGCATTGATTGATCGATTGACTGATTATATTGATTCATTGATTGTAGGCCAATTTATTATCTATGTATGTATCTATTGTAGATTTACAATAGCCTACAATTCAATCACAACTCAATCCAAAGACTGTTAAAAGGTGGTCCAGGGACCACGTGGTCCCTGAGAGGATTCCAGGTGGTCCCCAGGCTAAATGATGGACAGTTGGTAACCAAATGGGCCCCTTGTAGATCTGTAACTATTGAGAGCGTAAAATTTGGTTTCATTTCACTCTTTCAAGAGAGTACATTATATTTGAGATATATATTATATTTGAATTACTTAATTTTCTGAATTAGTTAATTTTCAATAATGTACACAATTATAAAATATAGAAGAATTGTTATTTTGACCAACATTTTGGCAGTTTATCCCCTAAATTGTGGACACAAACTTTAAAATCCTTAGTTTTGGGTCCAAGAGACTAAAATTAACATCAAAGTGTGGTCCGTGGCTAAAATGCAGAATAAATAGTGGGCCTTGGTATGTAAAAGATTGGAAACCACTGCCATAAATCATTTCTACTGGTTTCCAACAGGATCTATCATATATCATGTTCTGCAAAGCCATAAAGCAGCAGATCATATAGATAGATGTAAAAGGGAAAAGAAAAATATACATTGAAGGGTAAAAGGGTATGTGTGGAGGAATGATCATTTTACAGAGTTCACAGTTTTGAAGGAGTCAAGGGATTTGCATGTCTTAATGAATAATAAATCACTGGCCGACAGCGCCCTCTACAGTCTCACAATCCCACAGGTGATGAATCTCTGTGTGACACTTTATTATTATTTATTATTATTATTATTATCGTCGTCCCGGCGTGACGTCACGCACGCGCACAGCAGTGGCTGTGACGTACGTACGCGCACGCACGGCGGGGCAGCGCGCGCGCGCGCGTGTGTCCATATGCAGTCCAGACTGACTCTATACACATCAGGATGCAACCCGAAATAATCTAGCCTCATTTTTTTTGACGCTTTTTACGCATTTTACGCACTTAAACTACGTCGCCAACCGACGCGTATTTGGAGCAGAAACAATAACGGAATAGCATTAATAATAATAAGTATACTATAGACTGACGCGCACGGAGCGCACGCACGGCACGGCACGCTCCACCCTGCCTGACCCAGAACTGCACGTCTGCTGCCGCGCGCACACGCACGGGGCGTGCGTGGTGCTGCTGCTATAATATAGACAGACTGCATGTCTGCCGCTGGCTGGACACGACGCACGGTGCGTGCGTGCGTGATGCTATCCGTGACTGAGGGTGTGTACGGTGCGTGCGTGATGCTATCCGTGAGGGTGTGTACGGTGCGTGCGTGATGCTATCTGTCAGGGTGTGTATGTAATGTATGTGAGGTGAAAGTTTAGCCGATGGAGCAGCAGAATAGGACGGTGATCATGGAACTATACACATGGATGTATACGCATGGATGGATGGGACATGTGTGTGACCACACTGGATGCACAGTAAGTTAGTATTATTATTACCCGTATTATTACTATCAGCAGGGGTTTTCAACCTTTTTGACTCCAGGGGACCACCGTTTATTCAGCATTTGAGCCACTGACCCCACCATTTCATTACATTTTCACCCCAAAGACCTAAAACTGAAGAATGATTTTGGTTTTTGTCCACAATTCCTGGCTTCATGCTTTTGCAAACAAAACAGTGTAGACTTCTTAATTAAGTGGTGCTAATTCAGGTGATGAATATTTTAACTCTTGAGAGTGTAAAAATGAAACCAAATGGACCCGTCAGGGTCCATTTGGTTTCATTTTTACATTCTCAAGAGTTACATCTGGTACATAAGCTTTCCATCATTTAGCCTGGGGACCACCTGGAACCATCTCAAGGACCACTGGTGGTCCCCGGACCACCTGTTGAAAACTATCAGTATTATTATTAGTAGTAGAAGTAGTAGAAGTTGTAGTAATATAATTATTTATTTATTCATTCACGTGTTAATCCATTCAATCATTCGTGTTATTCATTATATTTAGCACCAGCCGATTGAATGAATGACTGACTGGCTAACTGAATAGAAACTGACAGCTGTGAATGGACATTTAAGACCCTTAATGTTTCCAATGTCAGCCACTATGTTCATTTCATGTCTTTATTCAAATCATTGCTTCACATTGTTACATATGGTTGTACAGTTTGAGCCCCCAGTTTTGGATTTATGGATTATAGCAGGGGTTTTCAACCTTTTTGATGCCAGGGACCACCATTTTTTCAGAATTTGAACCACGGACCACCAACTTGAGGACATTTTAGCCCCACGGACCCCAAAACTAAAGATTTTGTCCATCTTCTAGTTGTGTAGACTTGGGGCTAATTCAGATGATGAATATTTTAACTCTTGGGAGTTTAAAAATGAAACCAAATGGACCCGCAAGGGTCCATTTGGTTTCATTTTTACGTTCTCAAGAGTTACATCTGGCTAACCAACTTAGCTGGGGACCACCTGGAACCCTCTCAGGGACCACTGGTGGTCCCCGGACCACCTGTTGAAAACCCCTGGATTATAAGAGTCTGGAAGAGAAACAGTTGAGAAAACAGGCTTGAAAGAGTCATTTCTGTGGACTCTAACATACACCTACTGCAGGGGTTTTCAACAGGTGGTCCGGGGACCACCAGTGGTCCTTGAGAAGGATCCAGGTGGTCCCCAGGCTAAATGATGGAAAGTTGCTTAACCAGATGTTACTCTTCAGAGTGTAAAAATTAAACCAAATTTGGTTTCATTTTTACGTTCTCAAGAGTTAAAATATTCATCATGTGAATTAGCGAACGTCTACACAACTAGAAGATGGACAAAAGCAAAATAAATCTTTAGTTTTGGGGTTTGTGGGGCTAAAATGTCCTCAAGCGGTGGTCCGTGGCTCAAATTCTGAATAAATGGTGGTCCCTGGCATCAAAAAGGTTGAAAACCCCTGACCTACTGTATAGCTACATGCGTAACTTCGTAAGCATTTATTACATGTCTTCTGTGGACTCTAACATTACACCTATAGCTACATGTTGAAGCATTTATTTCATATTTACATGTCTTCTGTGGACTCCAACATTACACCTATAGCTACATGTTGAAGCATTTATTTCATATTTACATGTCTTCTGTGGACTCTAACATTACACCTATAGCTACATGTTGAAGCATTTATTTCATATTTACATGTCTTCTGTGGACTCTAACATTACACACAGGGCTGGACTGGGACATTTTTTCAGGCCGGGCATTTTGTACTTAGACCAGGCCACCTCCCAGCTGCCGGCGACGACACCTCCAGCCGCCCGGCTTTGCCGGGCGGCTGGAAAATTTTTGGGCTTTTGGTGGGTCAAAAACGCATAGATAGCAGCATTTTAGCATCTACAACAGACTATACTAACACATTAGGCTTATATAAGCCGCTTATATACCATCATTCGCCTACTACAATGTTGTGTAAATTATAATTATTATATTTCACGTCGTGGCCAGGTGGCCAGCAGGCCAGAAAGCCTTGCAGGCCACCGGCAAATGCCCGCTATGCCCTATGGCCAGTCCGTGCCTGATTACACGTACACTATAGCTACATGTTGAAGCATTTATTTCATATTTACATGTCTTCTGTGGACTCCAACATTACACCTATAGCTACATGTTGAAGCATTTGTTTCATATTTACATGTCTTCTGTGGACTCTAACATTACACCTATAGCTGCATGTTTAGGCATTTATTACATGTACAATTCAGATCTAATATTCATTTCAGACATGCTCTAGTATGTGAAGAGTGTTTGTGATATTAATTCATTTTTGGATAAAGATAATTAGTCACATATGGATAGATGGATGATGTAGATTCAAATGTCATCATTTCCTGGATAGTTTTAATAATCTACTTTGTCTTTAATATAATAATCAGTGGTTCCCAGGGGCGGATTGGCACATGTTTTCCCACCGGGACAATTTTGCCTTTGCCAGGCCACTAGCAAACACTCTCAAGAGTTAAAATATTCATCATGTGAATTAGCCCAACTTAGTCTACACAACTAGAGAATGTAGAAGATTAATGGTCATTTTGATCTGTATGTTCCAGGCGAGCATCTAGCACATTCTTGCATTTTGGAAGTGCCACTAGTGTATTCTGGATCTTGTCCAGGCCACTAGGCCACTGGGAAAACTCCCTGTACTCCAGATGGCAATTCCGCCCCTGGTGGTTCCCAAAGTGGGTCCAGGGACCCCCAGGGATGGGAGGGCGTGAATGCCAGGGCAACTGTGGTCCCCATGCAGCTAAATGATAATTTGGAACCAAATGGACCCTTATGGATCCGTATAGCTCTGACAGTGAACAACTTGAAATGGAAACAAACCTCAGAATTAAATAAACGTGTTCATGTTTACGCTCTCAAAGAGTTACATCTGGTTAACCAACTTTCCCTCATTTAGCCTGGGGACCACCTGGAACCCTCTCAGGGACCACTGGTGGTCCCTGGACCACCTGTTGAAAACCCCTGCTGTAGTGCATGTGATTTAAATGTTAATTAAACATCAAATTAACACGTTAATCCTTAATCCTATCAACTCTCTGCAACAGTCATAGTCTGACCTTTAGTAGTGAGAGCGTGCACGTGACCTCTATAGTGAGAGCGTGCACGTATAGTGAGAGCGTGCACGTGACCTCTATAGTGAGAGCGTGCACGTGACCTCTATAGTGAGAGCGTGCACGTGGCCTCTATAGTGAGAGCGTGCACGTATAGTGAGAGCGTGCACGTGACCTCTATAGTGAGAGCGTGCACGTGACCTCTATAGTGAGAGCGTGCACGTGACCTCTATAGTGAGAGCGTGCACGTGGCCTCTATAGTGAGAGTGTGCACGTGACCTCTATAGTGAGAGTGTGCACGTGACACACACTGCAGTGTAACTGTGTGTTTATGCTGTCAATATTATGACAGCTATACTGTTGTTCACATATGTCAAACTCAAGGCCCGGGGGCCAAATCACGCCCGTGAACGAATTATCTTGAATTAGTATTACAACTGGCCCATGATAAGAAATGAATGCAACTAATTGTTTTACTTCCTCAACTCAGTCTCATTTACTTTCGCAATTAACTATGAAAGCAGCACTTGGTGAGGATCATAGAAGAAAAAAAAAAAGCAGGTGTCTCATAGCGCGCCACATAATTAGTGAGGTGTTATTCCTCACTAATTATGTCATGAGTCATAATTCTGACACATGTTGTATTTATTTATTTATTGGTGTGATTTCATGCGTTACAGGACTACAGGCTGATCAATAATTCAGCAGCTGCATCTTATGAATGGAAGAGTGTGTGTGTGTGTGTGTGTGTGTGTGTGTGTGTGTGTGTGTGTGTGTGTGTGTGTGTGTGTGTGTGTGTGTGTGTGTGTGTGTGTGTGTGTGCGTGCGTGCGTGCACTGGCCAGCTGCCAGACGTTAATGGATGGAGACTTATCCTTATCTGTGTGTGGAAAATAACATTCTTTATTGCAGTAATGTTCAACCTAAAATGAAAAAAAAAAAAGAAAGAAAAAATTACACTCTTAAGAGTTAAAGGGGAACTCCACCCATTTCCAACATTTTAATGTGTCATTAATATACCTTAGAGATGTTGTGTGAACATGATAAAAAAAAAAGTTCCCCCAATTCTGTATTTCCTAAAATTGAGGTATGGAAAAAATCATTAACATGGTGAAATACATCTGATGACATCGCCAAGATGTATTTCACCATGTTAATGATTTTTCTTTCAGACCCCTTTTTCCTGTGAGGGTACAAATGTGAACCAAACGGACCCGCTATAGGGTCCATTTGGTTCACATTTGTAGCCTCTCAGGAAAATTTCGAAAATGGGTGGAATTCCCCTTTATAGTATTCATCATCTGGTCCTATGGTCATTTTGATCTGTATGTTTGACTGTTTGGTTTCCCCAAATCCAGCCTGGAATTGTGGACAAAAGCAAAAGAAATCTTTAGTTTTGGGGACTGTGGGGCTAAAATGACATCAAACGGTGGTCTGTGTCTGAATAATGCTGAATAAATAGTGGTCCCTGGTATATGAAAAAGGTTGAAAACCACTGCTTCATATGAAAACTTTGGAGTTGCCCATAGACCCTGCCATTCTGCCAGCCCACCACCTCAGTACATACAGTAAGAGACGTTTAGAACTAAAGTCATGAGTAATAGCTCCCTCTGCTCGTGCACAGGCACAAGTAGGCCATGGGCTCTTGTTTGCATTCTATAGCGAGTTCTGATCTAGTTGCTGTAGGTCTATCAGATCTAATCTAGT